>CM066196.1:30245066-30790066 GCA_033675215.1 Rhodiola kirilowii | reverse complement strand
ACTTGATGCTCACCATCTCATAACTGACTAAAGCTTATTTTATTTGCTTGTAGGCCTTTGACGAGAAGAACTTCCTTTAGTCGAGGTAGTCGTTGAACATTTAGAGTATCTTTTCCAAGAACTTTGCCTTTCACTCCATCTCCAAACGTCACAGACTTCCCTTGAACTCTTCTAAATCAGTCAGGAAATCTTGGTTACTAGTCATGTGTCTTAAGCAACCACTGTCAAATTACCATCGTTCCTTCTTCAGGTGACTGGTAGAGCTGAAGGCAACATAGCATACTTCATCTTTCTATTTGACTCTCCAGACTTGTCTCACTCGTGGTCCATTGCCTTGCTTATATTTTCTGAGTGACTCGAGGAATTCTTGGCATCTTGGTTTGATATGTCCCACTCTGTTATAGTAGTAGCACATTCTGCTATATTGTCTTCTTGCAGGGTACTGTCTCGTTCTTCTTCGTGGATGATAGTTGGTTGGTTCCTTGTAGTTTTGCTGCTCAACTTTCACAAAAGTTGTCTTTCGGGAACCAGATGTGCCAGTGAAACCAAGACCTTTGTAGCCATCGCCCATTCTTTGGGACCTCGGAATGGAGTCAAGATTCTTTGATCTAGAGTTGAGCATCTTGACTGACTTCTTGAGGTTGTTTAGCTCTTCTAATGTTTCATCATGAACAAGTTTGTCTGAGTCAATTTGACATATCAAGGCATTCACATAATCAAGTAGATATACCTCTTTTCGACTTAGTTCAGCATTCTTCTTCTTTAAATCATTAATGATTCCAGGACGTTCGTCTTGGTTCTTCTCTATCTGAATCTTCAGTGATGATATAACTGCAAGAATCTTCATCTAGAGTTTTAGATCCGCAATCATCTCCTGATGTTCTACTTTTTGGGCAACCAGGACAGCAGTTTCTTCCTTCAGGTTTGCCAAGTTGCAATGAAGCTTCTTGTTCTGCTCAACTCCTTCCAGCCACTGGTTGAATAACTCCTTGTACATGTTTGCAATACGTTCTTCATTGATCTCTTCATAATCACTACAGCTAGAGTACTCAGCGAGATCCTCAGCAGATGTCTTGGACTGCACTCCTTTGTCTTTTTCTCCACCTTGACTAATGACACATTCTAGGGCTACAAAGTTATTGGATTCACCTTCCTGATTCTCATCATCAGATTCACTGTCGCTCTAGGTGACTGCATATGCTTTCTTTTTTACGAGTGTTTGCACACTCTGCGTGAATGTGTCCGTAGCCCTCGCACTCTTTGCATTGAATCCCCTTACCTTTGTTTTCTTGGCTGTAGTCTCTAAATTTGTTCTTCTTTTGAAACTTCCCATCCTTCTAGAATCTCGAGTTGGATGACTGTCCTAGATCTGACCCTTTCTTGTTTAGTCTTCTCATGAACTTTCCAAAGCTCTTGGCAAGCATAGCATACTGTTGTTCAGACATATCTACTTCGTTCTCCTGAACATTAGCTACTTCGTTATTCATTCATCGCCATCTCATGAGTCTGCATAGATCTCATTAGTTCATCCAGCCTCATAGTAATCACATCCTGAGCTTCCTTAATAGCGATTGCATTCATGGCATATTGTTGTGGCAGTGACCTCAGCACCTTCCTTACCAGTCTTTCTTCGCTTATGGGCTCTCCAAGTGCAAATGATTCATTCAAGATATCAAGGACCCTCGTGTTAAAGTCGGCTATGGTATCAACCTCCTTCATCTTCAGACTTTTGAACTTTGACGTGACCATCTCCATTATGGAAATTTTGACATTAATCGTGCCTTCATGAGCCGTTTGCATTATATCCCACGCCGTTTTAGCAATCTCGCAGTTTGAGATCATCTTGAAATTTTTTCCATCGACGGCTGAGAATATGGAATTCATTTCTTTGGAGTTTCCAGCCTTTGTGTTTCGTTTCGCCTCATTCCACTTGTCTTCTGGAAGTGGCACTGCCTTACCACCTTCTCCAATTGTTGCGCAGGATGTGTCCACCCTTTTCAACCGCTTTCCAGACCAGGTCATCTAGTGACTTCAGAAACGCTTTCATTTTCTCCCTCTAGTATCCATACATATTTCCTTTCAGCAACGGTGGTCACGTGATGTTCTGTCCTTCCCTTAGATCCATCTCAACAGCCATCGGATCTCACTCTGTGTGTCGAGTGATCTGCTCTGATACAAATTGAAATATTCCCCTGTGTGTTGAGATGTTGTTATGGATGAGTGTGAAACAACTATCTAGACAACTTATGCAGAATGCTTAGTTATGAAACTAAGTGCAGTAAAGTAAATCGAGACACGCAATATGTTTATCCAATTCGGCATTAACGGGCCTACGTCTGGGGGGCTTATCCCTAGCTCGGTGGAAAGCAATTTACTATAATGTGTTTCGAGTACAAGGGTCTTACGTTTACAGAATCCCTCTTAAACGACCAGCTCCTTTAACACTCTGATGATTGCTATCTAGGCTCACCCTAGATCAAAGATCTCCCCTCTGTTTCCACAGTAGATCCTATGCTTTCTTCCGAATGCGCAGTAGCCAAGCAAAAGTGCGTGTGTCTTCATATTGTTCCACGATCAGTCAAAACAGCACCTATTACAGAATGATTCCGAGCGCGTGATCTTACCAAAGTTATAAGCTTACCGGCAGTTAGCCTCCACCTCCCGATCAATGTATGCAAGTGAATTATTTCTCCAAGAATGCTACTGGTTTGAGAACCCTAGATCTCTTTATATAAGCTAGTGAAATCCTAAGATATCGAGATTTCCAATCCTCAATCGCCAATATCTTTTAGGAAATATTTCCTTAGATTTTTTTAGGAAATATTCCTAAAACCATGCGCATCCTTCGTATTGATAATCTTCAATCTTCAATTTAGATCATTGATTATCTTGTTCCCAAATAATCTTCAAGTGCAAATATTCCCTATCAAATCTCAACCGACTCCAAGATGTGTGCCTCCTCTTCAATATAAGCAGCGCCGACTTGCCAAATATGAATTAGGAAACATTCCTGATGCGTCAACCTTGTTCCACGTTGGTTGTCTCTCTCTGGCCTTGAACTCTTCCTTGTACAACAGCTTGAACAACTTGACAAGGTTTTACCAAAACACATACCACTAACACTTTTCTTAAAAGGTATTTCTCACACACTGCCACATAGAACGCTATAATTCCAAAAATCTTTGTTAGAAAGAGAACCACCCTTTCCACTTATGACGATCTCACACGGGGACCTTAATTTATTTGCCTTGCCGTTCTCCGTAATGGTTCTTGACAAGCTACCGACATTGGATTCAATATTTCAGCTGGTACTAATTGCATGCTTGTTTTATGATTTCCCTCAAGTAGTCCAAGAAGCCTACTTGTGGGTGATGTATTTGCTCCATGATGTGCAATGACAAGGACCATCCAAGGAACTACGTCTCATGCACACAGATTATGTCCTAGGGAAAATAATCTTTTTAAACCCATTACTGAATATAGGTTGATAGTTTTCACACGGGAATAAGTAAGATAGTACTCTACTAAAGATATGACGGAAAAAACATAGAAAACCCTCACCCGATACAATATTACCTAGGGGTGAACGTGAACAAGCATGAAGAAAATATAATTCAACCAATCAACCAATGTTGAACAGGGCAGTTACAACTAATCGAGAATATCACTACGCCATTTGGCCTCTTATGTGGCTAACAACTTTGGGCCGCATAAGTTCGTTTTTAGTCACATAAGGTCTTATGTGACAACGGTCAGTCACATAAGTTGTGCCGCATTGAGTATAATGCGACGGAATAATCGTACTCAGTCATATTAAATCTAGTGCGGCAAACCTAAAAAATGTCGCATAAGTACATGGTTTGTCGCGTAAGTAGATTTTAGAAATCAACAACAAATTCCATAAGTTAGCCGTTTAAGAATCAATAGTATAATGTCTGTCACACAAGAAAATATAAAATGATAATACGATCAGCCGGATAAGTGATAAAGGACGCTATTTTTGTGTCACATAAGTGATGTCAGCCGGTCAGTCACTTAAGTGTTGCAAGGATACTATGTATTGACACATAAGTCCATTTATGTGGTATTATCATCAGATATCAGTCACATAAGAGAATATATATCATCCCTGTTTACGTCAGCAAGGTATTGCAATTACAATTCGGATGAAAATGTAATGCATCCTTGTCCTTCATGTTGTAACATGTCAAAACATGTTACAACATGTCAAAAGTGTACAGCAGTATTCGCGGTTTACATCACAACATAAGAGTTTAAAAGTTTGCAGCATTGCGACAACTTCAAAATGTTGCATCATCAAAAGAGTTCCACACAACCAGTCTTCAGAGAGTTGGCTGGGCAAAGCTCACCCCATCCGAGACATTAGCCCCATGTCCTGAAGGTCTTACTCCCCCGCGCACCATCTCTTCAATGACCCGTAGCCTATCATTGAACTCTGCTTCTTTTTTAGCGGCCTCTTCTTTAGCCCTCATTAGCTCTTCCTTTAGAGATTGGTTAGATGCCCCGCCTCTTGGTTTTGGAGGCCTCCTTAGATTACCACCCGCTCTGGAAATCGGAGTACCTTTTTTTACCCATCGCTCTGCCAATTATATCCAGCAGGGTACTCGTGGGGAGAGGATCCTGAATGACGCTTGGGTCATCAGAGTGCTGCTCTTGTAACAGCTGGTTCACCTCTGCATTCATTTGTTCCTAAGGCAAGGCACAAATAAATTAATTACTGAAATGATACAACTAAACCTCTTATAAGATAATTCTTACAGTGACAACAAGATACCATTTAACATTATCTATCATGGCAATATATAATCATAATCCAAAAGACTACAAACCAAACAAAATCTATATTAAGGATGAGCTTACACTTTATCAGAATCCAAAGGGTTACAATTGTTTCAACTCAGGAATAAATTATTCCGAGATGACAAACAAACTTTTGACATGCTTTAAGAGAATGACATAATATGTTCACTTGCACATAATCACAAAATCCATCAAGTATTCATAAAGCATGATATCATACATGTACAAAAATGATCAACATGCTGCATGACACTAATAATAATCCAAATGACCGAATAAACTTCATTTAGTTATGAAGACATAAATAACATAAATAACATAAAGGATTACCGCTATTCTCCCACTTTCAGGTTCTTAGCTGTAGACTTGCGCATATGTTGCGACATGAGGGGCTTTGTGACCTTTCTCCATGTGATCGATTGCTCTCATGGGGAACGAAGTCTTCCCGGAGTGATGGTTCATCTTCGCGTCTCGGGCAGCTTTCATTCTTTTAGATTTTGCCGTGATTACGAAAAGGGAAGTTTCATATTATAACTTACGCAAATAACATAAAAGTTAGCACAATAAAGTTAGATATTTAAAAACATTACCTGATGTTCAGGTTTGTTGAAGTGCTGAAGGAGCCATCTCCACTCCTCCCTGCGGTGGGTGAACTCCTTTGGGACCTTATTACCATTCCTTAGATAATGCTTGTGACAGTCAGACTTCCAATCCGTGTACCGTTTACTTGCTATTCTTGTTATATACTCCCACAGTAGAGTGTCATCTTTTGGCAATTAAAACTGAGGCTACAAACAATTATAAAGGGTCAAGTTGTGTAACTATTTAACAAACAAATGAAATAACCAAAATGCAAACAACAAAAGAAGAAAGAGAACTTACGCTCAAATAGTTAACCACAATGTTCTAGTGCTCTTCATCTAACTGAGCGTATGTCGGTCGTAACATTGGGACCTTCTGTTTGACACATGCCCCAATTTGGTGGTAGATCATACTCCGCACTTCCCTCACCACATGCCCGTTTGCCTCCACGGAGCACTCAACTTTGATCTTCATCCCAAGGGCGTGCACCAGAGTGGCTATCTTGGTGCCACAAACCACACCACGCTTTCTCTTCTTTGAAGGTCCAGGTTCAGTAACAGGGATAGCGTCCTCTGCATCTTCTTGCATTAAGGTAAAAAGAATATATTAGTACAAGAGGTAAATTAGTATATTAGTGAAATTACCAGTAAAGTAATGTAACAAATATTTTACCTGGAGGTGGAGAAGATTCCCTCTTCTTGCACCTGATGCTAAGTGGTTCTTCTTCATCCTCCTCCTAATCAATTGGATGAAGGTTTTCGTCGGAGTGCTCTCCTTCTTGAGAGGCTTCAGCAGTGGGAAGAACATCATCAACAACAGGGAACTCCTCTTCATTAATAGGACACTCATTTTCAGTTGGTAACTCTTTTTCCATATCAGGAAACAGATTATCATTAGGGAACAACTCATCATCAGTATCTATAGGATCATGGGGAACATCATCATCAATGTGTGGTTCTTGATCATGAGATGTGGTTTTTTCGGAGTGATAGTGTATGGTGCTTTAGTCACCTTCTCCTTCCTTGATGTTGACCCTGCTGGTTTGTACTATAACTTTCTCCGCACCCCTTGTTATTCCAAACCTTTCCTAGCCTTGATGTCATCCTTGGTCTTACCTTCAAGTCCCAGTATGGTCCCAATTATGTTATCAAAAACATTCTTCTCTATATGCATGACATCAAGTGAGTAAGGTTGACAATGTGATTGCCAATATGGCAACAAATAAAACACAGACACATGTGTCCAACAAAGCCTCTCCGTGACCCCTCGTTGCTTAAACTTGGGATGCAAGCTAAGCGTTGGATAATCATTAGACGATATTTGGGCGAATATATCAGTACCAGATAATGATGTGGGAGGTTCCCTATGCTCGATTTTCCATTTGAATATATTTGCTGCGAACCTCCAATCATGGTCTCTAGGGAGTCATCTTCGGTGTCCTTGATATGACATCCTACCCGTTATATGCGTAGCATCAATTTCATCTAGACATAAGGGACAATCCTTGTACCCTTTTGTCTTAATCCCGCCCAACATGCCCAGACCCAGGAAGTCACTAATAGTCCACATCACCACTGCCTTCATAATGAATGATGAACCATCAGTTCGGTCATAAGTCTGAACACCCTCTTCCCATAACATCTTCAACTCATCTATAAGAGGTCTCATAAAAACATTTAAGCATTTGTCGGGGGACTTGGGTCCAGATATCAACATGCATAATATATTCATCTCCTTCTTCATACATATATGGGGTGGCAAATTGTAGGGCATGAGGACAATAAGCCATGTGCTGTGAGAAAGTCCCGATGCTCCAAAGGGATTAAAACCGTCAGTTGCTAATCCAAGTCGGACATTTCGCATCTCACTTGCAAACTGTGGAAACTCTTCATCAAATGCTTTACATGCTTCTCCATCTGCAAGGTGCCTAATGTACTCTGGATCATCGACACTTCTTTGAGCGTGCCAACGCATTTGGGCTGATATGTATGGGGACATATAAAGGCGCTACAGTCTTGGAGTCGAAGGGAAGTACTTAATCGTCTTCTTCGGAACCCTACTTTTACCTCCACGTTCGGCGTATCTTGCCTCTCCGCATACGGGGCAACTAAGAAGATCCTTATTCTCTTGTAGTACAATATGCATCCATATTCGCAAGCATGTATGGTCTCATAACTCAACCCCATATTCTTCAAAAGTATCTTTACTTCTTTATAAGAACTTGGGTGATTGTTATCACGCGGTAGAATTGCTTTAGTGATATGTAGATATTTGTTGAAGCTCTTATCTGACATTCGACTCTTGATTTTTAGTTGCATTGCCTTCAAAATAGTTTCAAGAACGGTGTTGTCACAACTATTGTATAAAGGAGTTTGGGCTTCGCCTATAAGATTGTTGTACCTTTCATAAGCCATCGTACTCCCTAAATCATCATCATCTGTATCCATATTCATCTCATTCTGAAAAGGAAAAGCATCTCGAAGAATATCTATTGTCGGGTTTGCTTGACGATGTCCTCCCACACTACTGCTACTTGCTCCATGCCTCTGCTCCGCAAGCCATTCTTGCCTCAAAACATGTGCCGGAGGGTCATTACACTCTTCACCATGTGAAGTCCATGTATATTAACCATTCATCATGCCATTGTTAATCAAATGGTAGAACATTTCCTTCATTTTAATACTTCCTCTGATCATCAAACACTTTCTACAAGGACATACATGTATGGTTTCCCCACGTCCCGTTGCAAATTGAATGAAATCCGTAATCCCTTGAATGTATCGTGAATCATCCCTCTCCAACCCCGTCCAACTTTTATCCATTCTTGTGAGTTGAAATTCACCTTCAAAATGATCATTACACAAGACAAAGAGCAAGTTAGTGTAGAAAAAACATGGGCAACCACTAATTTTTGTGATGATGGCAAATGTGTGTAAATCTGCCAAACATATATATATATATAGAGGAGCGCTCAAATGTTACCCCCAAATTAGAGTGTTACCTCTTACTCCAATCTCAGCCACACATCCCAACCCCCCCGTGCTTTGTGGGTGCGCCACGTGTCCAAATAGTAAAACCCACTACTTTTCAAAAAGTAAACAGTAAAATCCACTACCAAAAATCCACTATTCCTACCACTATCAACCAATCAGAATCGAGTAATTGGGTAACACTCTAAGAAGTGGTAACATTTAAGCGCGCCCTTATATATATATATAGGGGTGTTCTTTTGAGGACATGTGTTTTTGGTGAGGGTGTAGGGACAAATTTGGACCATTTGATCAAATGATCCAAAGGTGCATAACAAATCCAAAAAGTTAAAGTTGTTTGTCATTTTGCACTTTTGTCTTTTAGGTAAAAGACAAAAGTGCATAACTCCAAAAAATCACTTTTTGACTCATTATGCACCTTTGGATCATTTGATCTAATGGTTTTAGATTTGTCCCCACGACCTCACTTCTAGAGGTGTCCTCAAAAGAACGCCCTCTATATATATATATAGCTATAGAAGGGTGTTCTTTTGAGGACATGTATTTTTAGTGAGGGTATAGGGACAATTTTGGACCATTTGATCAAATGATACAAAGGTGCATAACAAATCCAAAAAGTTAAAGTTGTTTGTCATTTTTCACTTTTGTTGCACATGATTTGTTGCACACATCGTGTTTGAATAAGATCATTTTTGCAAACAACTCAAAGTTTATAGGTAAGCTTTGGGTTGTTTGCAAACAACTATAGCTATATATACACATGATTTGTTGCACACATCGTGTTTGAATAAGATCATTTTTGCAAACAACTCAAAGTGTATATGGTGAGAAAAAAATTGGAAACTCATCAAAAGCATTTCAAAGTTCTTACCGGCGCCCTTGCTCTTCACGGTGTACTTGGAGATGAAGAAAATCATATTTTAACTGTTCAGCCGTGGGGAGAAACCAGAAGGCAAAGTTGGGAAGATGATATAGGTGGGTGAAGTCTTTATGTTTTTCATTTAATGACGAGTCCTTATGCGACTGACTTTGAGTATACATTGTCACATAAGTAAGCTTTTTCCCACCTGCCGCCTTCAATGCAACAAAAAGTTGGTCAACCGGTAAATAGTCATTGTTTTTCAAATATCGCATGTTGACCAGACTTCTCAAATATTGCTTATGCGACTAGCTAACAGGGTCATACCAACAACTGTCGCATAAGTACTCTTATCTGACCGATATTGAGACATTCACATAAGGTTCAGTCATATAAGTGTACTTATACGGCGCATTTATGTCAGTCACATAAGGTTCAGTCATATAAGTGCACTTATACGGCGGATTTATGTCAGTCACATAAGGTTAAGTCACATAAGTTTACTTATGTCGCTCACTTCAGTCACACACATAAGTATCAGTCTCATAAGTACCCTTAACCGGCTAACTTTCATTTCTCAGTCGTCTAAGGTCACTTATGTTACTGTTGCTTATATGACTGACGCAAACTCAGACACATAAGGGGCCAAATGGTATAGTGATATCAAGGGACTAGACATTACAAACTACTGTCACTTGAATGTATGAAGCTATCCTTAAAGTACTCGACCGTCTTTATTCGGGAATCTCACACCTTGCGCTTTTTAAGGGAATGACAAGTACTCTAGCCAGTAAACTACTTGGTTGTTGGGGTTCCGATTCGCCAAATTGAGATGCTTTAGGAATGAGAAACGAAGCTCTATTTAGAATCCGCAACTTGAGGCTACCAATTGTCTTTAGGTGCAAGGTGCGCTTGTCAATGTGGAAGCTAGGCCCGTTGACTTGAGTGCGGCACTCCTAGTAATGCAGGTGCAGCACTCATCCAGGGCGCCACATAGGATATCAAAGAGGCGCCGCTTCCTTTGATCCTCACTGTGATTGAGCCATGATCACGATAGGTGCCGGTTCACTAATTGATGAGCCATAGCTTGGCTAGGCTAAGCTTATATTTTTGTACACTGAGTGTACCTTTAGCCTCTATTTTATGCTCTGAGCAAAGCTTCTTGTAGAAATTAGCTTCTTTCGTATGCTTAAGTTTGAGAATTGTCCTTTGAGTATTTTGTATCTGAAACATGGTAAAACACATTGAAGGGATGAGTATCACCAAGAAACGATACGAAAGCCTATGAAACTTGAAGTAAAATCTACTTATCAAAACACTCCACACTTATAGAATTCGTTTGTCTCGAACTTAAGTATTTCGTTTTCTTTTAATAGGGACTTATCTCCCAGACTAAAATAATATATTTTTTAGGGCCAATTTTTCGCCCTCTCTTTTTTGTTTTTCTCCTTTGGAGAGTTCTTAGTTTGGCGAACTGTACACATAGAACTTGTCTATATTTATTAAATGGATGCAAGCAAAAAATAAAAAAAACCTAGATCGCGTTTGAAAAATTATTAATTCTTAGACTCAAAAAAATTAATATTGGTGTTTACTTGTGTTTAGGTCTAGACATATTTTATGTGAAGTTTGTCATACAAAAACTCATGTTAACATATGTTAGCTCTTAAAGTGCAACTTACAGCATGTGAGCAAATGTTCGTGAAGATATTAGTAACTACTATGCATTTTCAAACTACTTGATATGCATTTCTTGAGTTTTTGTTAAAAATGACCTGTTTTGAGTTTCAAAAATGACCCATGTGAATTTGCACTTTAAAAAATGGTCTATTTTTAATAAGACCGGATTCCCGGGAACCGATTTTTGCTATTTTCTCAAACATCGGATGGCCAGGAACCAGTTTTATGTGAAAAATTATAAAACCGGATTCCGAGGATTTTAAGTACGTGGATGCGGATGGAAAAAAATCATCCTTCTCTGCGTGCTCCCTTAAATTTACAGGAAGCTCAATGATCCTATCCACTCCGTCATCCTAAATCCTAATTCTCTTATCACCACCGGCCATACCTTCTCTGCGTGCACAAACTTCCAACCTTTTTCATGATTAAAAGAAACCATTTACACGCTGCCTTATCTTCCTGCTAATTTTACCCAACAGAAGAATTCAATCAGGAAACCCTAATCGGAAAATTTTAACATCCAAGATCTCAAATTGATTGAACTGTAAACAACTAAAAGCTCACTTTCAATCTCTCGGTCGAGATGCTGACAAGAACAGAACAACTCCGATTATTGACTGCAATTTGGTGGAATATCGAAGATCTCCGCTTACTGGATGACCACAACAAAACGAAGCGTTTTGAAGGTTGATTTTTTTTAAATTAATTTTTTTTTAACAAAAACCGGTTCCCCGGGAATCGATGTTTAAAAAAATTTTAAAAAAATTCCACCCGGCATCCCCGTATACTTAAAATCCACGTTTTGTCCACGTGTCATTTTTTTGCAAAAATCGAATCCTCGGAATCCGGTTTTATAATTTTTCACATAAAACCGGTATGGCAAAAACCGGTTCCCGTGAATCCGTTCTTACTAAAAATAAGCCATTTTTAAAAGTGCAAACTCACATGGGTCATTTTTGAAATATGAAACTCAAAAAGGAACATTTTAAAAAAACTCGCATTTCTTATATGACATGAATGCAATTTAGTTACTGTGTAATACCAAGTATTTTATATGGAACACGGATCAAATAAAAATCAGGGTTATAAATAAAAACAAAAAATCCAATAAAATATTACACCGTGTATATTTCGACCACTCGTAATTCGGGGCGCTTTTTGTAAATAAAAAAAATTAAAACGGACTTATTTAAAAATACATAACAGATGTGAGGGTATAATCGTCCTAAAAATTTACATAGTAATATCCAGACTTTACTTAAGTCTGTACATTTTGTTGCATAAGGCTGTTTTTAAGTCCGTACATTACCATTTTAAGTCTGAATATTTATATCTAAGGCTGTTTTTAAGTCTATACATTACCATTTAAGGCTGGAAATCACCAATTTAACTTTGTATATTACTTATTTAAGTCTGGATATTGCTGATTAAGTCTGGATATTGTTGTTTTAAGTCTGGATACTTCTGTTTAAGTCTGGATATTGCTGTTTTAAGTCTGGATATTGCTGTTTTAAGTCTGGATATTGCTGTTTTAAGTATGGACATTGCTGTTTAAGTCAAGACATTACTGTTTTAAGTCTGGCTAATGTTTTCCTAGTCTCGATATTACTGTTTTAAGTCTGGATATTACTGTTTTAAGTCTGGATATTACTATTTTAAGTATGGACATTGCTGTTTAAGTCAAGACATTACTGTTTTAAATCTGGCTAATGTTGTCTTAGTCTGGATATTGCAGTTTAAGTCTAGATAATGTTGTTTTAAGTCTGATCATTCTAAGTCAAGTCTGATCATTCCAAGTTAAGTTTGATTATTGCAAGTTAAGTCTGATCATTCCAAGTTAAGTCTGATCATTCCAAGTTAAGCCTAATCATTCCAATTAAAGTTTGATTATTGTGTCTGATCATTCAAATTTAAATCTGGATATTGTTGTTTTAAGTCTGGATATTGCTGTTTTGAGGATGGATATTATTTTTTAAGTCTGGATATTGTTGTTTAAGTCTGGATAATGCTTTTTTAAGTCTGGATATTTCTATTTAAGTCTAGATATTGTTGTTTAAGTCTGGATATTGCTGTTTTAAGTATGGTTATTAAGTCTGATCATTCCAAGTTAAGTCTGATTATTATGTCTGATCTTTCCAAGTTAAGTCTCATTATTACAAGTTAAGTCTGGTCATTCCAAGTTAAGGCTGATCATTTCAAGTTAAGTCTGATTATTATGTCTGATCATTCCAAGTTAAGTCTGATCATTCAAATTAAGTCTGATAATTATGTCTGATCATTCCAAGTGAAGTCTGATCATTCAATTTTAAGTATGATCATTCCAAGTTAAGTCTGATTATTATGTCTGATCATTGCAAGTTAAGTCTGATTATTGCAAGTTAAGTCTAATCATTTTAAGTATGATCATTTTAAGTCTGATCCTTCCAAGTTAAGTCTGCTCATTCCAAGTTTAGTCTGATCATTCCAATTGAGTCTGATTATTATGTCTGATCATTCCAAGTTAAGTCTGATCATTCCATGTTAAGTCTGATCATTCCAAGTTAAGTCTGATTATTGCAAGTTAGGTGTGATCATTCCAAGTTAAGTGTTAACATTCCAAGTTAAGTCTGATCATTCCAAGGTAAGTCTGATTATTATGTCTGATCATTCCAAGTTAAGTCTGATCATTTCAACTATGATCGTCTGATCATTTTAAGTCCTATCATTCCAAGTTAAGTCTGATCATTCCAACTTAAGTCTAATTTGAAATTCAGGATATGTGAAATGACTATAATGCCCCTCTGTGTTATATCCGAGATTTCGACAAAATTGGACACGTGTTAGCTTGAAATCCAGTTTTTAGTTTTCATATATAATCGTGATTTTTACCTTAACCGCACTCTTTTATATGAAATGTAATCTCACTCCATATTTAAAAAGAATGTTTTGCACCAATGTCCACGTTAGTTTTGGCGTCGAGGTTTTTTCGTGCACCCTCGTCCACATTTGTTCTGGTCCTACAGTTCCCTCTGTATCTTGGCTTAACAGTACTGATAGTCAATGTAACGGTGCCTAAAGTCAGAATGAATTACTTGAAATACTTCCTAAACTAGTTTTATGCACAAGAATAAAGTCAGTTCTAACTACTACAAAGTTAATGGTATACAACAGTATCTCATATTTAGAAACAAATAACTTCTCTTAAAATAATTCTCGATTACAATATAATTGATTTATAGCAGTGTCTATTTAAAGGAATCAAATATTAGTAAATATCTGAGATAGTAGTCCTATCACCCCTAAAACCTAGGGTTTGTGGCAGTTCCGGCTCAACACCCAAGGCCACTAAAGCAAAGGCTTTAGGCCCCAATTTTTTTTTTTTTGATTTTTATAGTTAAAAAAAGGCCCCATTTTAAGCCTTGTTCAATAAAAATTTAGGTTCAAAAGGCCCCAAATTCCTATCAAAAGAAAAAAAGGCCCCAAATTTATCATAACATGTAGTGAAAGGCCCAAAAAAGCCCAATTTTATTTAACAAAATATTGTTCAATAAAAAAAATATATTAGAATACCTCTATGTTATATATTATTTATAGTATTAAATTGTTAAAAGGCCAAAAAAAATTCTTCTTTAGGCCCCCACAAGTCTAGAGACGGGCCTGGTTTGTGGAAACAAAAGATATGCACATAGTATATCATATGCAATCTCAAAGTACTGTGTTGTCACTACAACATTTTCTTACAAGCATCTATCTCAAAATCTTGCCCGTGAACTCCGATGAATGCGGTGGGATTTTCCTAAAAAATGTAAAACTACAACATACACAAAAAAGTGTTCTTCTGTTATGTTTCACAATATACCAAACATCTTATAACATATTTGGAAAAAGTGTGATACTTTTTCAAAACACACACTCTACCAATATTAACAAACGAATACCTACTCATGTAAGCAATATATACAGAATAGTCTCCGTATCCACCACCAATGGCGCCTTTTTGATGTTGCTATATTTTACTATGTATAAAAAATTATAATAACCTACATAGTTTAGGATCGTCTAGTGAGTTAAGAGCGGTTTGTACTGACCTAAAAGGAACTTTGAATAGAGCGCAATGTTCCAACATGTATTTCATAAATGCAAGGAATTTGTAAACTCACAGGGTACTTTTATGACCTCTAAATAGCTTCTAATAAAAGACTGTCGCAAGTATATCAAAGAAATTTATAGACTAGTTAAGTACCCGGTCGAACCAAGGGAGCACACTACAAATTTCGTTGAAACATGCGATAAGATTTTTACAATAACGATGGTTATGGTAAGCTTTAGACGATAGCTATGGCAACTTATGCATTGAAAATGTGAAATTCTATTGTTGGAGATTTTAGGGTATATGATGGACCATAATTGTATGAATCATAAACACAGTTAAGCCCACCAAATTAGACTCTTTGTCTATTTAACTTTTGCTTGTTAGTTCCGATATTTATCTACAAGGCATTTTGAAGTCAAGAGAGAATATAGGCTAAGGAGGAGTTTTAAAGCTGAATATGAATCACAAGTCACTCCAGGACACGACCAGATTCCGACTGTACAACTTTCAAGAACCGGACGTGGAATCACTCAAAACAAGTCCAACCGAAGGGCAACCAGAGTCAGTCCGGAGCTGAAAGGACCGATGGCTTTTTGGGATGAGATCACAAAACTCACTCCATCACTCTCCTCCCTCCATGTGGCCGGCGGCTAAGCCACAAGCCTCTCCTTCCTTGCCATGTGGCCGGCGGCTTTTGGAGGTGATGACATCACCCGATGGCTTTGAGCTCCTCCTCCCATTTTGTGATATGTGGTGGCTTCTCCTCCACATCCATCTCCTCTTCATGGCCTATAAATAGAGCCCTTCATTGCCTTTGTAAATCATCCCATCTCATTCCAACATCACAAGTCCTAAGTGACTTATCTCTCTAGTTTTTGTGGGCACAATCATGTAAACACTTTCCTTTGGAATCGAAGTTGGATCTTGAGCACTCTTATCAGTTTTTGTAAGTACTCTTTTCTTTACTTTACTGTCTTTGAAAGTACTTTACTTTCCTGTCTTTACTTTCGAAAACTTTATTTTCTGTCTTTCAAAACCTTTACTTTTCAAGTACTTAGCTATGGTATCCACCTCTATGGATATTTGTAGCTAAACCCTTCATTCGGTTGAAGGGGTGTACTTGTACCATACAATGTTTTAGACCCTACTCTTAGTGCCTTTATGTGTTCAAAACTTGTTCTATGTGCCACATATTAGGTTAGAACTTCCAAGGTTGAGTGGATGCTTGAAATGGCAAAACTCTTCCGTGGGGTTCGTGAACATACTCGGGTAAGTGGATGCTTGAAATGGCAAAACTTATCTGAGGAGTTCGACCTCTTTAAAACACCATTTGGATTGATCGGAAATGATTGATCAAATGAATGCACATAGGCTAGTATACCTTGAAATGGGGTGCTAGTCTAAATAGAACAAAGTGCTCTATGACCTTGAAATGGGCTAGACAGTGTGGCAAATCAAGTGCTTGAAATGGCCTTGATACACTTTTGAACACTTAGTATGATCATTAGAGGTCAATGATAAACAGACTATGATACAAGGCCCCTAAAACCGAATGCTTTCCTTTAATTGTAATATCAACTGTTACTTTACCTTTCAGTACTAAAATCACAACCAACCCACGCTACTCTCAGTACTAAAATCACAACCAACCCCCAACTGTCCTACTTAAAGAACAACTATTCACCTGACTCCCTTGGGTTCGACCCCTACTTACCCTTTACTACCCACTAGTAGAGTACGAGTAGCGGAGATATAAATTTATTTTGCACAGAGAACATCGCACCTTAACGACAGTGCGGTGGGCTCCGTCAAAATTGGCGCCGTTGCCGGGGAGTTAGCAAATGGATGGTTGTTCTTTTGTCTGTTGTACATAATTCGCCATGTCTTCATACTACGACATAGAACCTTGGAAAAATGGGGGCAGCAACCTTATGTTTAAAATGCTTAGATGCCTCCCCCATTTCGGAGGTACCATTGAAGAAGACCCTGTGATATATTGACAACATTTTCACCACATCTGCCGCCACATGAAACCTGAGAACGAGACGTTAGAGGAGTTTAAGCTGACATGCTTCAAATTTTCTTTAACTGACTCGGCAATAGAGTGGTATTACTCATGTGCGGCTTATGAAGGCGATTATGGGGATCTACAAACCCAATTCCTAGAGGAGTTTTGCCCGCCATCTCTCCGACTTGAAACCCGCGAGAAGATTCTCAATCTTGGGCAATTCCGGGACGAAACTTTGGACGAGTACTTGGCATACTTTGACTCCATTGTGGCGAACTGCCCACACCATGGATTCACCAGATTCAATCTTATTCAAAGGTTTCTCGGTGGAATGATGCCACTTGAGCGGAAAAGACTTAATGATGTAGCGGGATGTTCACTCATGAAGTTAACCGTGACTGAAGCCTGGCGCCTCATAAACAATTTGGCAAAGAACACAAAACAAGGTCAATGGCACAAAACTGACGATAAGGCACCAACGATGGAAGTGGACTCAGTGCAGAACGAGCCCGACACCACACCCATTATGAGCTTGCCCGCAACAAAACCGAGAGAAGACATCAGTACAAGGGTAGTAATGGATGTGGGCGACTCTAAAGGAGCCAATATTGGAGCCCACGGAGCCGACAAAGGATGAGGAATCTTGGATGACCGAAGAAGAACTGCCCAAATCTGGCCCGGTCCTCATCACCAATCTGCCCGAGGAAGTCCCGGCCCTTCTTGACGAGCCAAATGAAGTCCCGAACCTCACTAAAGAAGCACCCGAGGAAGTCCCGGACTTCACTACCAAACCAGCAGAGACATACCTGGACCTCACTGCCGAACTGACCGAGAAAATCACGGCAGGCCCGGTCCTCACTGAAGAGCTGCTCGAGAAAGGCCCTGTCCTTATGGCCGAGAAGCCCCTACTTAACCCTCCATGTTCTATGAAGATCACGGCCACCAGATATGAGATGATCAATGATGATGCAGTGCTAGGCGAGTTGGAGGAGAAGCATGAGCCAAAACAGCCAACGAAGGAGCTCCCACTCGTCAAAAGCCAAGAAGAGCCTCTTAAAAAGTGTAAGGACCAAGGACGGCCAATCATCTCTGCCACAAAGAAGAGGGTTAGCAAGGGCGCATGCTTGAGGTCACTTGGCAAAAGACTGAACTTCCAAACTTGCAAAGGTGCCGACCATTCAGACATGAAAAAGCGACCAAGACATGGGCCGAAGGAATGGAAGCCCGGAAGGAGAAACACAAGGGCACGGCTCCATGGACCAGCAGCTATGGTCAAGGAATCCTCGCCTTCTCGGGGATATGTGAAAAAGAAGCCTCCGGATCAAGGGAGAGCAGAACTGAGCCCACTGCCATATGTGTTCTTTGGGCAAATCAAAAGGGCAGTTGGGGCAAAGTTCGACCTCACACACCCATGGGATCCAAACTTATGATCCATGATTGAGGTAGCGTCAAGCCAACGACGTTAAACAAAGGCGCTGGTCGGGAGGTAACCTGACACCTATCTTACTTTCAGTCATTTATTTTCAGTCATTTAGTTTTTACCGTAAGTCGCTCTCACCCACTTTTTGTATAGAAGGAATGTCTAACATGTAGGAATCGGTTTTTGGAGCAAGATCAGATCAGCCAGGCAGCTTCCGAGAATTACCGAGCATGCGCTGAGAGTTCAAGGCCCCTGCCGAACTCCCTCGATTATCCAGCTCCGAGGCATGTCGTTCCACGACACGACATAGTAAAAGGGAGTTCAGTTCTTCTCTTTTCCTTAATGTCATTTCCTTCTCTTGTATATATTTGCATGACTTTTGAACTAAGTCGTGCTGAAAGGCACGCCTTCGTTCAAAAGTGTGGGGTGAGAACCGCCTGTGTACATAGTTAATTAACATGTTTTTCTTTTTCCCTTAATATTATCTTTTTGAAAATATGAACTTGAGAATGTGAAAAAGATAAATCTAAATTCATGCATGTACCTTGTGAAATCTCAACTGTATAAAAACTTAGAATGTAACTTCTCATTTGTCTCTTTGTGCTGAGATATACAGGGGATGTGGAGTTGACATATACTTCCCTAGAGAGGCTTGGCAAGCACTCGAAGGATCGAATCTAACTATATGGTTTTCGAAGTCAGTGGAGGCTGCACTTCAGGTTTCAGTAAAGATTGAAGTCATCTCCGCCGTGCAGCGTTTATGCAAGAGGCGGGACGGGAATCAGACCGTCCTATCTCTAGTCCTAGTAGCCGGGAAAATAGATGAGCGACCCTCATCTTGACCCGCGTGAAACGGTGAGGATGAGAAAGAGCAGGGAGGTATTTCCATATGCTCGCGGGCAATGATTGGACCTCCCAAAAAGGCTGAGAAAATGGACTAGCAAGTCACAAAGAAGTAAAAGCTCAAAGAAGCTAATCAAAGGCCAAAGGCCAAAATTGTGAAGGTTTTAAACGAACAAAAGTGAAGAAACTCCAACTCAATATCAAAGGCAAAAGGACAAAGGCCGATTCACTACAGAAGCTGTCCCTCGCCAAAAAGAAATCAAAGAGCTCAACTCAGTGAAAACCAAACCGAATCACGTGCTAGAAAAAGCTACAAGGAAACCATATAGTGCGAGTCGATCCCAAGAATGCAGTCCAGGAGCCTGAAAAGGGCTATCTCCCGAAACATCCGAATTAATTTGCATCTCGGCACGAAGGTACAAGTATCAAGTTTCTTCTAAGTATTTACACGGTTTAGTTTAGTAATAAGTAAGTAATGCATGAATTAAGATAAATCTAGTCCCACAGTCTCACTTTCATATTTAAAAAGTTTACTTTGATTGTGTTCCGCCCTTTAAAAAGCATTGTTCGGGACGAACAACTAAAAGTGTGGGGTGATCTGATGGACCATAATTGTATGAATCATAAACACAGTTAAACCCACCAAATTAGACTCTTTGTCTATTTAACTTTTCCTTGTTAGTTCCGATATTTATCTACAAGGCATTTTGAAGTCTAGAGAGAATGCAGGCTAAGGAGGAGTTTTAAAGCAGAATATGAATCACAAGTCACTCCAGGACACGACCAGATTCCGACTGTACAACTTTCAAGAACCGGACGTGGAATCACTCAAAACAAGTCCAACCGAAGGGCAACCAGAGTCAGTTCGGAGCTGAAAGGACCGATGGCTTTTTGGGATGAGATCACAAAACTCACTCCATCACTCTCCTCCCTCCATGTGGCCGGCGGCTAAGCCACAAGCCTCTCCTTCCTTGCCATGTGGCCGGCGGCTTTGGGAGGTGATGACATCACCCGATGGCTTTGAGCTCCTCCTCCCATCTTGTGACATGTGGTGGCTTCTCCTCCACATCCATCTCCTCTTCATGGCCTATAAATAGAGCCCTTCATTGCCTTTGTAAATCATCCCATCTCATTCCAACATCACAAGTCCTAAGTGACTTATCTCTCTAGCTTTTGTGGGCACAATCATGTAAACACTTTCCTTTGGAATCGAAGTTGGATCTTGAGCACTCTTATCAGTTTTTGTAAGTACTCTTTTCTTTACTTTACTGTCTTTCAAAGTACTTTACTTTCCTGTCTTTACTTTCAAAAACTTTACTTTCTGTCTTTCAAAACCATTACTTTTCCAAGTACTTAGCTATGGTATCCACCTCTATGGATATTTGTAGCTAAACCCTTCATTCGGTTGAAGGGGTGTACTTGTACCATACAATGTTTTAGACCCTACTCTTAGTGCCTCTATGTGTTCAAAACTTGTTCTATGTGCCACATATTAGGTTAGAACTTCCAAGGTTGAGTGGATGCTTGAAATGGCAAAACTCTTCCGTGGGGTTCGTGAACATACTCGGGTAAGTGGATGCTTGAAATGGCAAAACTTATCTGAGGAGTTCGACCTCTTTAAAACACCATTTGGATTGATCGGAAATGATTGATCAAATGGATGCACATAGGCTAGTGTACCTTGAAATGGAGTGCTAGTCTAAATAGAACAAAATGCTCTATGACCTTGAAATGGGCTAGACAGTGTGGCAAATCAAGTGCTTGAAATGGCCTTGATACACTTTTGAACACTTAGTATGATCATTAGAGGTCAATGATAAACAGACTATGATACAAGGCCCCTAAAACCGAATGCTTTCCTTTAATTGTAATATCAACTGTTACTTTACCTTTCAGTACTAAAATCACAACCAACCCCCAACTGTCCTACTTAAAGAACAACTATTCACCTGACTCCCTTGGGTTCGACCCCTACTTACCCTTTACTACCCACTAGTAGAGTACGAGTAGCGGAGATATAAATTTATTTTGCACAGAGAACATCGCACCTTAACGACAGTGCGGTGGGCTTCGTCAGTATATGTAGGCGAAAGATGTATATACCCTGTAAGGAAGGTTTGGTGGATAAATCAAGCCATTCCGAAATCATTTCAGCTCCATTTGGTATTATGATCACTGTGTACCGCGCCCAAGCAAGACATTAAGTGTCGCGCTCAGTTCCGACATTATTTCTCAATGTCTATATAGAATGCAATGATAATGTTATGGCTAGGCGCATGGCGGTTTTGTACCGCGACTAGTTAACACTTTAAGGCCGTGGCGCGCTCAGCGCCTAATGTCTTTGCTGGGCGCGACTGTAACGTGAACGCTGGGTGCCCGACATTAAGTTACAGGTCCAAATCGTCATCTTGATCAGAAGAAACCCAATGACTACAATTTGTATTGCAGTTCGAAACAGAGAGAAGAAAGGTCAAAAAAACACAAAAATGAAGTGCTGTGATTTTTGCTCCATCAATTTGATCGATTCTGATCGATTGTTTGCCCGGCTAACTTTCCAATTATTGCAAGTACTTACTTGTTTGTCTTATCCCAGTTCATAATTCTAGAAACCCTACTTGGGGAGAAATATTGAATTTGGAAAGCGAAATCGATTCGTGATTCAAATAATGTCCAAGTCGCAGTTGTTGAAGCACTGCCAAAAGTCCCAGGGACCTAAAATCAAATTCAATATTTCTATAATGTCTGCTGCTTCACTGAGAAAGATGCCTGCTTATTTTTGGAAAATTGGAAAATTTTTAGGAGTGAATTTTGGAAGATGGCAGAAGAAGATGCATTTTCTACTGACCAACTTGAAGGTGGTGCATGTGCTCTCTACCCCTATTCTGGTTGTGAATGCCGATGTATCAATCGAATCTTTAAGGAAAATAAGCAAGTGGGAGAATTATGACTACATATGTCGTGGTCATATTCTGAATGGTATGTCTGACCCCTTGTTTGATGTTTACCAAAATGCGGAATCCGCAAAAGAGATGTGGGATTCTCTTGAAGCAAAGTATATGCAAGAGGATGCTTCTAGCAAGAAATTTCTTGTGAGTAACTTTAACAGTTACAAGATGGTCGATTCTAGACCTGTGATGGAGCAATTTAATGAATTGACTCGCATCCTTGGGCAATTTGCTTAGTACAACATGAAAATGGATGATATCATTTCGGGGTCTAGCATTAAAGACAAGTTGCCACCTTTGTGGAAAGATTTTAAGCAATCGCTTAAGCATAAGAAGGAAGAGTTATCTCTTAATTAGCTCGGTGATGAATTGCGTGTAGAGGAGTGTATACGGATGCATGAGGATGTGAAATAGAAAGATACCATTGAGTCCTCTTCCATGCATATGATAAAAGATAAGGGACGTCTTAAGAAGTTCAAAGGGAAGAAACGTCCCAATGATATAGCACTTTTAGGAAATTCAAGAAGAAACCAAAGGGTTTTTGCTGGATTTGTGGCAAACCAGGACACTACAAGAGTGATAGCCGGTTGGCTAATGGTGGGAAAGGAAATGTGAAAAAGGATGGTGGTGAAAAGGGCAAAGACCAAGGCCCTTCCAACCTTCAAGGTCAGATTTCTTTTTCTGGTTGTAAATCTAGTGTGAATTATGTGTCACTTATCGCAGAAGTATTTTATGTTCAGGATGATGAAGTGGCTTGGTGGATTAACTCGGGTGGTACAAAGCACGTGTGCAAAGATCATCATCGTTTTAAGACTTATGAAATGGTGAAAGATGGATCTATCCTACATATGGGAACGAGTCAACCACACCAATTCTTGGCCAATGAAGTGTAGTGTTTAGTTTAGTTCGGGAAAAACCCTTGAACTTATGAATATTTTACATTTACAGGTTATTCAGAAAAACTGGGTTTCCAGTAGTCTTATGAACAAATTTGGCTTTAGGCAAGTGTATGAATCGGACAAATATGTATTGTCGAAGTGTGGTGTGTTTGTTGGATTTGGCTACTTTTCTAATGGCATGTTTACGCTTAATGTAATAAAAGTGGTGAATTCTGTTTACATGACTTGTTCTAGTGATGAATCTCATTTGTGGCATGCTAGATTAGGACATGTTCATTATCGGCGATTGCATCTAATGTCTAAGGAAGGTTTAATTCCTACAGTTGACATGAATGTTGATAGATGTACTACTTGCATGCTTACAAAGATCACTAGGTTGCCATTCAAAAGTATTTCAAGAAAATCAAACTTGCTTGAACTTGTTTATAGTGAATTAGGTGACACAAATTCTACTTTATCTTTAGGGAATAAAAGGTATTACCTAACATTCATTGATGATTGTTCTCGGTATTGTTATGTGTACTTATTTCATGCTAAAGATGAAGCTTTAGATAAGTTTAAAGTATTTATAGCTGAAGTAGAATTGCAGCATGATTTGATTAAGAGACTTAGAACCGATAGAGGTGGGGAATATTACGATCGAGTATATTTCCAGTTGAATGGTATCATTCATGAGATTACAGCTCCTTATACACCACAACAAAATGGTGTGGCTGAAAGGAAAAATAGAATCCTAAAGGAAATGGTTAATTCCATGTTACCCTACTCTAGTTTCAGTGAAGGATTTTGGGATGAAGCTGTTGACGGCTTGTTATTTACTGAACAGAGTTCCTAACAAAAGGAACAAGATTACCCCTTATGAGCGTTGGCACAAAAAGAAACCAAATATGAATTATCTTCGAGTTTGTGGATGTAGAATGGTAGTGAGGCTACCGGCTTTTAAAATAAGAACTTTGGGAGAAAGAGGTGTTGATTGCATCTTTATTAGATATGCTGACAATTCTAAAGCATATAGGTTTTGTGTGACAAAACTTAATGATTCTATTTTGGCTCCCACCGTAATTGAATCAAGAGATGCAATATTTGATGAGAACCGTTTCTCATCGATACCTAGACCTTGAGATTTGATTCCTAGCTCCACCGGAGCTGAATCGGAAGATGATGTAAACACATCTTCTAAAATTAGCTCATTTGAGCCTCGTAGAAGCAAACAGGGAAGGATTAAAAAATCTTTTGGACCGGATTATCAAGTTTACTTGATTGAGGGATCTAGAGATGATATTGAGTTTCAATACTGAAATTGTTATCATATTTATGATGCTCCTAGGACTTATGATGAGGCTATGAGGTCTCCAAATGTTGCCTTTTGGAAAGAAGTAATAAACGATGAAATGGATTCTATTATGGAAAATAATTCATGGGTATTATCGGATCTCCCACCTGGTTGCAAGCCATTGGGCTGCAAGTGGATTTTCAAGAAGAAAATGAAGGTTGATGGATCGGTAGATAAGTTTAAACTCGATTGGTTTTCCAAGGCTTTAGACAAAAGGAGTGTATTGATTTTTTTTGATACATATTCTCCTATTGCTAGGATTTCCACTATTAGATTGTTAATTGCCCTTGCTGCAATTAATAATCTGGTTGTTCACCAAATGGATGTCAAGACAACATTCTTGAATGGTGACTTGGAGGAGGAAAATTATATGAAGCAACCAGAAGGATTCATTATGCTTGGAAATAAAGACAAGGTTTGTAAGTTAGTCAAATCATTGTATGGGCACCTAAGTAGTGGCATCAAAAGTATGATGAGGTTATCTTGTCTTGTGGATTCAAGTTGAATCAATCTAACAAGTGCATTTACACCAAGTTTGATAACTTCGGTAATGGAGTAATCATTTGCTTGTATGTTGATGATATGCTGATCTTTGGCACTGACCAAAGACAAGTAGACCTTACCAAGGATTTTTTTATCATCAAGTTTTGCCATGAAAACTATGGGAGAAGCAGATGTGATTCTTGGCATTAGAATCAAGCGTGATAACAAAGGATTATCAATGACACAATCTCACTACATAGAGGAAGTTCTTAAGAAATTAAACCGTTTGAATTGTTCTCCGGTAAGCACTCGCTTGGACCCATGTGTGAAGCTTATGACTAATACAAGTGAAGCTGTTTGACAACTTGAGTACTCACAAGTCATTAGTTTCCTAATGTATGCAATGACAAGTACAAGGCCTGACATAGCTTATGCAGTGGGCAAATTGAGTAGATATACTGGTAATTCTAGTACTCATCCCTGAGAAACTATAAAGAGGGTGCTTAAATACCTTAAGGGAACCATGAATTATGGCTTGACTTATGCTGGTTTTCCCTCGATCTTAGAGGGATAAAAAGATGAAAGTTGGATTACGACTTTAGAAGATCATTCTTCTATAAGTGGTTGGATATTCTTGCTTGGGGGTGGTGCCTTTTCTTAGGCCTCAAAAAAGCAAACTTGCATCACAGATTCTACTATGGAATCTGAGTTCAAAGCCTTAGCAGCTGCCGGTAAAGAGGCAGAATGATTAAGGAATTTGGTTCATGAGATTTCTTTGTGGCAGAAACCGAAAGCGTCTATTTCTATCCATTGTGATAGTAAGGCAACTTTGGCTAAGACATATAGCCAAATGTGTAATGGTAAATCAAGACACCTAGGCGTAAGACATATCGCGGTTTGTGAACTGATCACTCACGGGGTGATATCAATAGACTATGTTCAGAGACAACAAAATCTAGCTGATCATTTGACAAAAGGATTAGCTAGGGACTTGGTACACAAGTCGTGTATAGGGATGGGCTTAAAGCACATTTCAATCCCTAATGGTAGGCCACCCAATTCCCTCATGGTATGACGCTAAGAGGTGAATTCAATGTGGAAAGCCTACTGAGGAGTCGTATTTATACGACTCGTCGAACTAACTAATCCCATTTATTTCGACTGTTTTATATGCGAACATTTACTTTTTAGTATGGTTTTGCATTTCAGGTGTTTCGAAAACTCTGGGAGGAAACGCGCATAAAAGATGACATTTCATGACAAAAACACCACAGTGGCAGATCAGACCTTTGGAGGTTCGACGGAGTGCTCGGAGTTCACCACTGATTATAAAAACACAAGATACATGTCATTGCGTTGCTGACTCAATTTTCTACAACTCTCTAGTTTGCATCAACGACATCCGTGGTCATTTGGAAGGTCTAATTGAGATTCAAAGTCAGAACTACTGCGCAGAAAGAGGAAAACCAAGTCAGTGGGGACCGCGCCCAAGAAAGACATTAGTGCAGTGATAATGTCAACTATGGGTATGAAAATAGAAATAACGTCAATGCTGGGAGCGACCATAACGTCTTCCTTGGGCGCGGAGATGATCACATCTGCGTACTTGATGACATCAGCAGTTCCGAGAATTGGTAATTTCAACCCAAAATAGATTTAGAAACCCAAAAACTTATAAATTAAGGGTCTGGAAAAGGGTTACCATGAGTCTACATCAAATCCTACTTTTGAAGATGGCTCTGGAGGAGAACGCGAGGCTTTCGACGAAGAGACGAATTTTCTATTTCTTTCATTCCAAAAATACTTGTGTTTTTGTTATAGCTATGACTAGCTAATTTACTTTTTCAGTTTAGGGTTTCATACATTGTGACTACGTTTTGAGACTTTTGTTCTTAATGCAATTTCATGTTTTACTAGATCTTGTTCTTCATCACATGAATTGAATTGCTAGGTTAAGTGGAAACTTTGTCGTAAAGCTTAATCTAACAACCAATTCTTACCGTTAACATCTACTGGATACTTTGTCATAAAGGTAGATCGTAACACCTAGACTTCATAACACCTAAACTTATAAATTAAGGGTTTGGAGAAGGGTTTCCATGATTCTACATCAATTCCTACTTTTGAAGACGGTTCTTGAGGAGAACGCGAGGCTTTCAACGAAGGGAAGAATTTTCTATTTCTTACATACCAAAAATACTTGTGTTTTTGTTATAGCTATGAGTAGCTAATTTACTTTTTCAGTTTGGGGTTTCATACATTGTGACTACGTTTTGAGACTTTTGTTCTTAATGCAATTTCATGTTTTACTAGTTCTTGTTCTTCATCACATGAATTGAATTGCTAGGTCACGTGGAAACTTTGTCGTAAAGCTTAATTTGACAACCAACTCTTATCGTTAACATCTACTGGATACTTTGTCATAAAGGTAGATCGTAACACCTAGACGCCCTATCCATTTGAACTTGTATTTTTGACGGTTAAGTTAAGTTAAGTTACTTTCAGTCAATATAAGTTAATACAAGTTAAATTCAGTTAATATAAGTTACTTTCAATAAACATAAGTTAATATAAATTTCAGTCAAGTTAAGTTAAGTTAAGTTAAGTAAAGTTTGATTTAAATCGATTTTTCATCATCATCATAGCATCATCATCATCATCATCATCATCATCATCATCATCATCATATCATCATCATATCATCATCATATCATCATCATCATACCATCATCATCATCATACCATCAACGTCATCATATCATCATCATCATCATATCATCATCATCATATCATCATCATCATATCATCATATCATTATCATATCATCATCACAATACCATCATCATCTTCATACCATCATCATCATCATAGCATCATCATCATCATCATATCATCATCATATCATTATCATCATCATACCATCATCATCATCATACCATCATATCATACCATCATCATCATCATACCATATCATCATCATCATCATCATACCATCATATCATACCATCATCATCATCATCATCATACCATCATCAACATCATACAATATCATCATCATCATCATACAATCATAATATCATCAGCATCATATCATCATCATCATCATACAATTAGCATCATCATCATCATCACATCATCATCATCATCATACCATCATGATGATGATGATGGTATGATGATATGGCGATGATGATATGATGATGATGGTATGATAATATGATGATGATGATATGATGATGATGGTATGATGATATGATGATGATGATGATGGTATGATGATATGATGATGATGATATGATGATGTTGATGATATGATGATGATTATGCTATGATGATGATGATAATATGATGATAATATAAGTTTCAGTTAAGTTAATATCTGTTAATATAACAGTCAATATCAGTTAATATAAGATAAATTCAGTTAATATCAGATAAATTCAGTTCAGTGACAATTAATATCAATTAAGTTTTAGTTCAAATGGACAGGCCCAATAATACCTTTGTCGGATTATTGTGTTTAGGAGAACTAGAAGTCTAACACCTTCGTCGAGTTAGATTATGGTGATTCATCTTTGTCGAGATACTAAGGGTTATTACCTTTGTCGGAATAACCACACTTAGAAACTTAGAATTTGATCATTAGCTGTATATGATAAACGTGTCACAATAGAAACCATAAGCTGAATATTCTCTCTGATTGAAAACCTTTCTCTTGTGCACTCACAAACAATAACTCACAACCCCTTTTCATTAATTGTTTACAGATTCAACTTACAAAACAAGCACTCTTGGGTTCGACCATGCTTACCTCTTGCTAGTAGTTCGCATGAAAATAATAAATTTAAGTTTGACGCGTTAGATGACGCGCGTCACCTAAACTAAGAGATTTGAAGCACATGGTTAAATACATCCCAAGGTATGTGCTTGTTTCCTGCAGAGAAAGAGAGGTTGAAGTTGATCTTCCTAGTAGATCTTTTGAAAAAATGCATTGCAGGTGCATGCAAAAAGAATCTACATATGTAAGTGTGAAGTGAGCCGCTTCAATTAGCTGGTGCTTGGATAAGGATGCACTTATGAAAGGATAGGGACACATGGATGTAATAGTGTCAAGTTGTATTTGGAATAGTAGTAAACTTGTGTGTGTTTAATTTTCTCATATTCAAATGGGTTTCAGGGCACAATCCGTAAAATACCCTGATTCTCGAGTATTGGAAGATGCTATGCTATGTGAAATTCAATCTATAAGACATTCCATTTATGCACAAGTTTTGTTCGGTTTTTAATGCTTTTAGTGTTCAGGAGTAGAACCCTAAAATGAGGGATGATTGTTGGAGATTTTAGGGTATATGTAGGACAAAAGATGTCTATACCCTGTAAGGAAGGTTTGGTGAATAAATCGAGCCATTCCGAAATCATTTGAGCTCCATTTGTATTCTGATCAGTGTGTACCGCGCCCAAGCAAGACATTAACTGTCATGCTCAGTTTAGATATTATTTTCTTATTGTCTATATAGAACGCGATGGTAATGTTGTGGCTGGGTGCGCGGAGGTTTTGTACCACGTTCGGTTAAGACTTTAGGGCTGTGGCACGCTCAGCGCTAATGTCTTCACTAGGCGCGGCTGTAACGTAACGCTGGGTGCCCGGCATTCAGTTACAAGTCTGAATCATTGTCTTGATCAGAAGAAAACCGACGACTACAATTTGTATTGCAGAGAGAAAGAAAGGTCGAAAAACACAGAAATGAAGTGCTGTGATTTTTGCTCCATCAATTTGATCGATTCCGATCGATTGTTTGCTCGGCTAATTTTCCAATTATTCCAAGTACTTGTTTGTTTGTCTTATCCAAGTTCATATTTCTGGTAACCCTACTTGGGGGGAAATATTAAATTTGGAAATCGAAATTGATTCGTAATTCAAACAATATCCAAGTCACATTTCTTGAAGCTTTACCAGAAGTCCCAGGAACCTATAACACTAGCCAACCACTTACGATGAACACTACGTGAGTTAACTTAATGTTAACGTACACTTTATGTAGTTTATCGCACAATCGACTACCAACAAACTCCGTTCTACTCCCAGCGTTTTGTTACCGATCAGGTAAGTTAGAGGTCTCGATCTACTTCAAGACTAGATGTAGGGTTACCAATTTCAAGTTTTCGTCTTCTTTACTCACGTTTACGGTATGTGCATCTAATTTGCTTTCTTTATGGACAAGCTGTTTAAGGTTTCAGATGTTTGGGATTGGAAGGGGCTGAACAGTTTTGTTGTTGTTAGCGGCTGAATTTCAATGGTTTTGAGACATGAATTTTGTTGTTGAATTTTGTCCCGCAATTATCTAGTGTTTATTTCCTTGGATAACAACATGACAATTTCATTTGGATTGGGCTGTTGGGTGCTTTTGCTTTGTAAATGTTATGAGCAGCTTTGGAGTTCATTTTGTTTCATGTTTCATGGAATTAAAATGTTCTTCCATTGGGTAATATTGCATATTACAACGTGAATATGTGGCAAAGACTATTATTATGTCCAGCTATATTCAAATTTAGTCTTCTTTTTTTTCATTATTGACATGTATGTTGTTTGTTACAAGTAACTTCTTGGCTTACTCACTACAATTTGAAAAAATTTCCAATTTTGCTAAAATTGCTTTCCTTTTGTATCCAATCTTCAAATTCAGTTTCAAAAATAGCCAATTTTCCAAAGGCTAATAGGGCTGTTAGCAACTGCGCCTTGTTTACAATGTCATTTTTGCTCAATATAATGCTGATTCATACGCTTATGTGACAATTTTTTTAGGCGCCCAGATCCAACTGATTACTCATCCTCAATTCACCCGTTTACTACTCCAAGTGCATCAAAATTCACTACAAATCTTACCACCAGAGAGTAAATCCACGCCTTCCACAACAATGGCTTTGCGGCCTTGGACTCGTGAATTAGGTTTATGAAGTATCGGATTGAGCAGTCGTCTTCAGGATGTAAACCGTATATGCAAAAAACAAGAAGAGCTCAAAGGTCAAAACAAATACCTAACTTTGCTGAACAAAGAGCAGCATGCCACAACTTCTATATCCCTCCGATTCTCTGTTAAAAATTTGAATTAAATCACACTCCCGATCATCACCATTACTTGCCACCACCGATCCATCGTCACAAGTAGTAATTGATTTCCACACCAATTGCCGATTGGATTTTCTAAAGAAAAAACGTTCAAAATCCGTTCGAGCTTTGCATGGAAGAAAATAGAGGAAAAATTACCATGTATGACTATGACTCCGCACTATAAAAAAATTGCCACATATGACTATGACTCAGCATTATATCGAGTAAAATGACAATGTGCACAAGGCGCCTTAGGAAAATTGGTCTTAGGCGCCGTTGCCAATGGCGCCTTAGGAAAATTGGCTATTTTGGAAACTGAATTTGAAGATTGGTTACAAAGGGAAAGCAATTTTTCCTACAATTTTCCTGTCTGCTAATTCGTTTTACCCATGTAATGCACCTATTTTTCTATCAATAGTACTGTTTCGAATTTTCATCTAGTAACATATTCCATTTTATAAAATATATGAGGTTGCAGAAGACATGGATCACACTGCTTCATAAGAAGGGCAGCCACCCACGTGGACTGGATTAGCTCGCTCGAATGTGGGAGAAGTATGATGCAGGGCTAATTGATATAAATGCGACGCCTACAGGTGGTGCATCTACGGCAGAAACACCCCGGCATCCTGCTCCAGACATTCGATCACATCAACCTCCGCAATAGGTTCCTAGGCCTGCTTCACCGCCTTCACATAGGCAGACATATGGGCGACGGGTCCTGCCTCCAAGAGAAACCCTGCCAACCACACCGAAAACACCTAGAACACCGACTCCCTCCCGACAACTTCAACAGCCCACTGACTACATCGCTTGTGTCACATCCTTACCCACACGGACCTCTTTCGTGAGCATGTGAGGCATGAAGTGTCTACGGGGAATGCAAGTGAGGTGATTGATGATTCTAGTTGCGTTTTAATCAGACCACGTTATCCCAATTAGTATGTTTGGGACTTATTTGCATTGATATTATACTATTTTGTGATGCGTTAATGTTTTATGGTTTTTCCCTTTTTTTGTAGATTTGAACCAGCGAAGACTAGCATGGATATCGGGTTCGACTACATCGCTAAACACTGGGTTGCCGGGTGGACAATCATTTGTCGTGTTTAACAATGGGCTAAAGACCAGTGGTTTGAAGAGTTTCGGGTATTACTTAAACACATTTTGGTTCTTGTTTAGTTGGGTCAGTATGTATTTAATTGTTTTATATGATTTGTTTTCATCTTCGTAATCCGTGTTAAAGACCACTGTTTGATTGTTTGGAGGAGTTTGCATATCATTTGTTGAACAGTTGCATGTTTAATTTCTTATGTTGGGCAAACAATTTCTTTATCATCCATTTCACTGGCAAAGGCTAGGTGAGAAAGCAGTAAGTTTGGGTTTACTCGTTTTACCTTATTTAAACTAACTTTTTGCATCTTGTTATCTATATGTGATACCAATGGCTATTGTATGTTACATTATTAATATTGTCTTCTCCATGTATGATAATTTAGAAATACATTTCTGTCACCGTTTATACATCTCTACTTAGTGACCTTTTTTACATCTGTGTTACAAGCAGGTTCGGCAACTGTCATATAATAGTAAATTTTAGATCAGCTTAGTGACCTTTTTTACATATGTGTTACAAGGTTTTGCAACTATCATACAACAGTAAATTTTATTTTACATCAGCTTAGTGACCTTTATACATCTTTGTTTAAGACGTCTACTTCTCATTTATGTATGCCGTGTTAATCTGCCGTGAACACAGTTTTTGTTCCTCCAAATTGTTCATGCTCTGTGTATTGTGTTCTCCTTACAATTAAATATCCTTCCGTGTTAATCTTCCGAATCTTGTATATTGGAAATTGATATTATCTATAATTATTTCTTGGCAAATATGAATGACAAAAATAGTATGGATTGTATCTTTGCAACTGTTTCGTTGTTTAGTGAAATTTGTATGACTCCTGTATATTTATTGTACTTCTTTCAATGTTTGATAGTTCACAGTACCTGTAATCATTTATTGGCAACTATGACTGTTTGTCTATTGGAAGTTGACTGTAGCAATTTCTTTTATGTCAACGCCAACTGAAGGAAGCGCTCGACGCTCTTCGAAGCGACTATGATGGTCATCAAGTACCACAGGCTGTGGATTTCGATGTCGAATCGAGAATACTTGTGATGAACAGAAGACCAAGCTTCCAAAAGTGATTGGGATTGCTCCAACCTTGTTGGAGGATTTGCAGTTCAGGAGCCTTGGTTCCCAACCAACTGTTTCATCGCATCCTTCTACTGCCTTTAAACTGGATGCTGTAGTTCAACAGTTGACGCAACTCCAGCAACAACAGCAAATGACACAGATGCAGTAGCAGCAAATGACACAAATCATTATGGAGTTGACTCAGGCTCTTAGAAGCGCAACCACTTCGCAGCCCCAGCCTCAGGAAGAAGACAACGACATGGAGTGTACTGATTACCGTGTTATTGGAGGTCCTTCGGATTTTGTGATACACTTTTGGAAACTTGTTATCTTATTTGGAGTCGCATGTGGATGCACAAGTATCACAAATAGTATGGATTGTAATCTGTCAAACAGTTATCGGGAAATTTGATTTCTATTATTTTGGTAAAACTAATTTGATGTGTATATGTTATTTTAGTAATTAATTTTGTTTTGACAATGACACACCCTGGACAAAAACAACAACGAGACAAGAAACAAAACCAAGAGACAGCAAAACAAAACTACGACAGTCTCGAGAGGTCCTTAGGAATAGAAAAACGGGAACTCCACTCCCACATGTTGCTTCTCGATTTTTTTGACAACCTGTCCGCCCTCATGTTCCTTTCCCTAGCGATACTCACTATAGACCAACCATAATGCCTCTCTAAGAAGCCAAAGCACTCCTTGGCTATTGGACGAGGTGGCCAAAACTGTGGCGATTGGACAAGGTGGCCAAAAATATGGACCTACAACTGGGCAATTGGCAAGGCATAGTAAATGTTTCGATTACCCTATGGTCAATTTTAAATGTCTGTTGGGATATAGTTTCTTCGTCAATTTAATGTGCTAGCGTGGGCACAACGAAACACCAAGGTCATTATGGTAAGAAGCACGCTCATGGTGTCTTAGACGATGAAAGCCAACATACACAGAATGTGCTTGTCGGCGAAGGAAGTAGTTGATAAGTCGAATTTTCGCCTTATTCTTTGCCATATTTTATTAAATCTTTAATTCGTTTCCGAAGTTATTCGATGTCTTTTGACCCTTTCCTTTCACATTTCAGGTAAAAAATGATTCCCCACACAATTTAAGACCTCAATATCAAGATCTCAAGAAAAATCAAAGTATCGGCCCAAAATAGGGAGTTTCGGGGCAAAACAAGGCAGATTGACCTTTTCGGCATATTTTGCATTCCCAGAACGCATACGGTATCCAAATCGGTTGCTCTATAGCTTGTTAGAAATCTAACTCAAAGGGCTACAAATGTATAATTTACACCAAGACCAAATTCGGACATTAAGACCGCCAAGAATCCCCGGGAAGTCAGACCTGTTAGCAAAAGTCAGGTTTGAGCTTCATTGCTCTCGGCCACTCCCAACCGATCGGTTGGGAACCTCTGATTTCTAAAAGTCCCTGTAGAGCCCTCCCAACTGACCGGTTTAGATTCGGGGGTCACTCGTAACCGACTGGTTGGACCTAAAACCCAGAAATTTCATTTTTGGGCTATAAATAGGAAGAGATGGTTTTGACCTAAGGGAAGTGGTTTTTAGAGAGAAAAAGTGTGAGAAAAAGGCTAAAGAAGGATCACCATAATCAAAGGATTGCTTGGGGAAGAAGAGAGAAGATCAAGGAAGGATTCTAGAGCTTGCTCAACACCTCCTACTTGGGTTTTCTCTACTCATCTATCCTCCCCTTTTGTATTGAAAACATGTTATCATGATGATGTGTGAGTAATTCTTGTGTTTTAAGGGGCTAGGACTCTCCTTGGAACTCTATGATCATTGTGTATACATTGAAATTCATGTGGATGATTGTTGATTTCATTTTGTCTTGTGCTATAAATATTCCATGCTACAAGGTGTTAGATAAAATGCCTAAGTAAAAAATTAGACTAAAACTTGAACCTATGACTTGAAAGATCTAGGGAATAGTTTTAGTATGGAAAAAATGATTCATATCTTAGTCATGAAAGTGAACTTTATGATATGGATACTTGACTAGGATTAAATGTTTAATTCATTGGATTTGGTTTGTAATGATAGTTATGGATTAAATCTTGAATTAGAGTGAGTCAATAGTCTTGAAAGAGTGCGACTCCACCTTTGACAGTTTAAGACTTGAGGAAATGTCAACGAAAGTTCATTTCCATAAGTCTTAGACTTGGTCATTAAGCAAATCATCATTAATCCCATGAGTTACTTGTATTTGATCGTTAGAGTTGCTAGGGAGGAAAATAGCCCTCAAAACTCCTTTATCCATATCTTTTAATCTTTAATTACTCGTCACTTAGGATTTAGATACACACACCTTCATCATTTCGATTAGGATAGCCGAACGGAATCACAAACTTATATAGTGCATGTGCTTAACTTTGCTCCTTTGGGTTCGACATGGTACTTTACCAGTATTATAAATGTTTTGCCTACATTCGATATTCTCTTAATAGATACTATTTAGAGGCTATAAAGAATAGTTTGTCAAACGGCGCCGTTTCCGGGGAGCAACTATTTAGCACATCCCTAGCTTAGATTGTGTGGAAGTTTCGACTATTCTTGTAGGTATTTTTCTTTTTCTTATACTTGTATATCCTTCTTTCACTCATTTCTCTTGGTAGCTTATGTTTATCTTGTTTTGCGAGGATGGATTCATACAACCAACAAGTCATGGACAATGGAGAATATTATCAAGAAGAGGATCAACCAAATGCCCATTGTGAAGACTATTGGATGTACAATGGAGAATACTACCAAAAGGAGGAGCAACTAAATTCTTATTGGGGAGATAATGGCTATCCAACACATTCATACTATCCAAATTGGGATGATAGTCAATGCTTTGAAGTTGAAGGATCCTACCCTCAATATCCTCAACCACAAAGTGCACCCTCAAAGTCGAACCCTATAATGGCAGTACTCCTTGAGATGAAACAAGAATTGATGGAGATGAAACAATCCAATCAAAATTTGCATGGTTGGCTCAAGATGCTTGAAACACAATAGGCGCAACGAGCAATTGAAAATGGAAACGTGGATGAGGAATAGGTAAAAGAAGAGCATATTAAGGTAAAAGAATTTCAAGGGTACGAAGACTTTGTTGAGGTTTACATGGATGAAACTAAAGAGCAACCTCGCACTCAAGAAGACACAAGTTTAAGGAGGGATATTGAGGATTGGGCACCCAAGGACATGATTGAAAAACTTAAGGAGGGTGTGCCCATTAATCTCGAGACAAGTTTTGCAGCTTCTTACCATTTGTTGCAAGATTATTTGAAGGGAGCTCCCATGACCCCTCAATTCCAAAGAGTTCAACATTTTTGAAGTGGTCAAACATTCATTTAAAAGTCCATTGTAGACTTGATGGAACGAAATTAAAATGGGATTTAAAGGTGGATTGACACGCCAAATTCGAGGCCTCGTGAGAAGGGATCCTAGCAAAGGACTTCTCATGAGTGATTCTATGGGGCGCTTTGCTACGTCATTGCCAAGACGTAAAAACTAGGCCCTCTCAAGAGGTAACCCGGTTTGTAAGTTGTTCATTCTCATTTTGCAAATTTAAGTGTTTGGCATGATTTTGAGTGACTTAGGCTCTAATTGTGTAGTGTGAAATTTATTAGTGGGTAAAATTTTAAGTAGGAATGATGGCGCCCAAATTTGAGTGGCATGATTCACAACGCCCAAAAACCTCCACTTCCCTTGATTTTTCTAGGAATGATGATGTCGCCCTTAGTGTTCATGTGCCTTATGAGAGTTTGGTAGATTGAAACTATTTGTTATACCATGTTATGACTCTAGTTTCACATTTTAGGTACTTAAGATACCTTGTGCATAGTAAAGAGGATGTAGTTTACTTTCCTTGTTTGAACTCTATTAAACTTATGTCATGATGTTATTTTGTGACTTGTGATGCTTTCTTGCTCATACTTGAGTTTTGTATTACCTTGTATATCACTTGTTGCTTTTAACCCCTCAAGTGTTAAAATCATCAAGGAAGTTATTTGCATCATATATGATCAAGCTTAGCACAATCACGTCTTCTCTATTGGTGGGACACATCTACAAACAAGGGGAGTTCATATGCGCCTTTATTTCCTTCTCTTTATTTTTTGCGCTTAGGGACTAACCTAGATTTTAAGTGTTGAGTGGGTAGTCGTATAGTTCACTTATTTTATGCCATGCCTATCATTTTTGGATGGACACTTGCATTCATGTACTCTATCCCAATCTAATGAGTGATTTTTACCAATTAAGGCTTGTGACTATCAATTCTAAATTTCCTTTAAATCACATCTAGCCTACTTTTCATTTTTTCTTGGCTAGAACCGACTTAGTCCTTTGAATATGCATTCTTGTGAATCAATACCATTGCTATCCTTTGTCTATCTAGTTTTCTAAGTATTTTTATTTCATGCCTTGGACTAAGTTTTAGCAAGCACAAAAAACTTAATCTTTTGAATGCTCCTTTGTGACTTGAGTTTTTCTAATTTAGTGCCTTACTTGTGATTGTTTCCCGCGCATTGCATACATTCTTTGAACATATTGTCAAATTTTAAGTGTGGAGTCAAAATTGGGCCAAAAATAGACCCCAACAAAAAAAATTATGGTCAAAGAGGTCAAAGCCCTGACTAAAAACTTTCTCGATGAACACGAGAAGCTTTGCTCCAAAACATACAAATGCCGGTGGTTCGGAAGAAACGTTCCCCCTCGAAAGCATTGTAGGCCAAAGGCCACTTGAAAAGAAAATAAAAAGCACTTAAAACTTGAAAATATGTTCTTCCATCATTCTACATTGGCACAGGTGCATCATTTGTATTGTGTACTAGTTGGATTAATTCTTGGACGATCCGTGTACTTGCACGGGAGCCCTCATTTGGCCTATGCTTGTCTTACAAGAACTCTTAGTGTCGAACTCATCTTCCCTTTTGGATTATGGATATAGCGCTTAATACTTAGGAATGAGATCTATGTTGCAAACCCATGGACTACCCCTAGCTAGCATAGGTACGGGATAGACACAATTTTTGTGCAAACTAATATCTTAGATTCAATTGTAGTGCCTTGAAAATGAGTGGAATACTGGATTAGATTTGATTGCTCTAGTATTGATGATCTTGAATGCACAACCTCATAGGCACTTAAATGGTTTGAAATTTCTTTTGATAGTAATTTGATTGTAGTCCTAGTTTGGGATGAGGAATTTGTTTTGATAAATCCTAGCCTTGGTTGAGCACTTACATTCATTCCCATGGGATAGGTGCATTTGGGATTTGTGAGTATTCCATTTTCTGAAAACTCTCACGAGACTAACTCATCCACGAGGATAGCCTAGGGGTTAAAGACTTAGTGCATGCGCTAAATGCACTCGTAACGCCTACAAAAAGGAGCTAGATAGGTCACATTCTTCATTTTACATTTTCTTGTTAGTTTAGTTAGGAATAATGATTGAGGCCTTGAAGTAAACACTTAATACAAATGGGCGAAAAACATAGTGCCACTAGATTTTCGCCATTTGCTTACTCTTCACATGTGCATATACTTTGTTCGAGATGAACAAAGCTCAAGTGTGGAGTGTTGATAAGTCGAATTTTTGCCTTATTCTTCGCCATATTTTATTAAAGCTTTGATTCGTTTTTTTTGTTTTTTAGATGTCATTTGACCCTTGCCTTTCACTTTCAGGTACAAAATGATTCCCCATTCAATTCAAGACCTCAATATCAAGATCGCATGAAAATCAAAGTTTCGGCGCAAAATAGGGAGTTTCGGGGCAAAACAAAGCAGATTGACCGTTCTGGCGTATTTGGCATGCCCAGAACGCATATGGTGTCCAAATTGGTTTCTCTATAGCTTGTGGGAAAGCTACCTTAAAGAGCTACAACTCGTTAGTTTACGCCAAGAACAAATTCGGACGTTAAGACCGCGACACAGTCCCGGTGCGTCAGACCTGTTAGCAAAAGTCGGGTTTGAGCTCCATTACTTTCGGCCACTCCCAACCGACTGGTAGGGCACCTCTGATTGCTAAAAGTCCCTCTCGGCCACTCCCAAACAACGGGTTGAGATTTGGGGTCACTCCCAACCGACCGGTTGGACCAGAAACCCAGAAATTTCAGCTTTTGGGCTATAAATAGAAAGAGATGGTTCTGACCTAAGGAAGGTGGTTTTTACAGAGAGAAAAGTGTGAGAAAAAGGCTTAGAAATGATCACCATCATTAAAGGATTTCTTAGGGGAGAAGATAGAAGATCAAGGAAGGAATCTAGAGCTTGCTCAACACCTCCTACTTGGGTTTTCTCTACTCATCTATCCTCCCCTTTTGTTATCTTGTATTCAAAACATGTTATCATGAGGGTGTGTGAGTAGTTCTTGTGTTTTGAGGGGCTAGGACCCTCCTTGGCACTCTATGATCGTCATATATACATTGAAATTCATGTGGATGATTGTTGATTTCATTTTCTCGTGCTATGAAAATGTCGTGCTACAAGGTGTTTGATAAAATGCCTAAGTGAAAAATTAGACTAAAACTTGAACCTATGACTTGAAAGAGCTAGGGAACAGTTTTAGTATGGAGAAAATGATCCATATCTTAGTCATGAAAGTGAAATCTAGGATAACGATGCTTGAGTAGGATTCAATGTTTAATTCATTAGATTTGGTTTGTAATGAAAGTTATGGATTAAATCTCGAATTAAAGTGAGTCAATAGTCTTGAAAGAGTGCGACTCCACCTTTGATGGTTTAAGACTTGAGGAAATGTCAACCAAAGTTGATTTCCATTAGTCTTAGGCTGGGTCATTAAGCAAATCATCAATTAATACCATGAGTTACTTGAATTTGATCGTTAGAGTTGCTAGGGAGGGAAATAGCCCTCGAAACTCATTTATCCATATCTTATAATCTCTAATTAATTGTCACATAAGATTTAGATACACACACCTTCATCATTTCCATTAGGATAGCCGAACGAAATCACAATCGTATATAGTGCATGTGCTTAACTTTGCTCATTTGGGTTCGACCCGGTACTTTACCGGTATTATAAATGTCTTTCCTACATTCAATCCTCTCTTAATTAATACTACTTAGAGGCTAAAAAGAATAGTCTATCAATAGTGCATGGATTAAAGAAGGGACGTGGGACTTGGCTAGCCTCAATCAAATTTGACGAAGGGCCCAACAAAGATGTCGAGGGGATACCATTAGGGGTCGAGAAAGTTTTGGAGGTGTTCGAAGATGTTACGCCTGCCAAGCTGCATGAGTGACTACGTCCGAGGCGTGAAGTAGACAACAAAATTGAGTTGGAGCCGGGAGCTTAACCCCCATCCAAGGCGCCTTACTAAATGGCTCGGCCCGAGTTAGAGGAACTAAGAAGGCAACTAAAGAAGTTGATGGATGCGAGATTTACTCATTTCTCCAAGGCCCCATATGGAGCACTGATGTTGTTCTAGAAGAAGCATTATGGGTCGTTGTGTCTATGCATCGACTACCGAGCTGTTAATAAGGTAACCATAAAAAATAAGTACCTCATTCCCTTGATAGCTGACTTGTTTGATCAACTAGGTCATGCGAAGCACTTCTCCAAGTTGGATCTTCGGTCGAGATACTATCAAGTGATGGTAGCCGAAGACCACTTGTGTGACCCATTATAGCGCATTTACGTTGTTAATGATTCCCTTAAGATTGACAAATGCCCCGACTATGTTTTGCACGTTGATGGACAAGATTTTCCATCTGTACTTGAACCGGTTCGTGGTGGCGTATTTAGATGACATAGTAATCTATAGTAGCACTTTGGAGGAGCGTCGAGCATCTAAGAACCGTCTTCCAAGTACTACGGGAGAATGAGTTGTACGTCAACAGGGAGAAGTGCTCATTCGCGGGACAAGATGTAAATTCCTGGGTGACACCAACAGGTGAAGTCCATGGATGAATGTGAGGCCACGAAGAAGGTTACTGAGTTGCGGTCGTTCCTTGGATTGGTGAACTACTATCAGAGAGTCATCCAAGGATATTTGGCGAAGGCAGCGCCCTTGACAGACTTGTTGAAAAGCGGCAAGAATTGGGAGTGGACGGCAAGGTGCGAGGAGGCCTTCACGAGTTTGAAGAAGGTGATTATGGAGGAATCGGTATTGGCCCAACCGGATTGCACCAAGCCTTATAAAGTCCACCCCGATGCATCTGACTTTGCCGTTGGGGAGTGCTTGTATAAGAAGGCCATCAGATTGCCTACGAGAGCCAGAAGCTTAATGAGACGGAACGTCGATTTACAGTTCAAGAGAAGGAGATGACCGGCGTAGTCCACTACTTGCAAGTTTGGAGGCATTACCTATTGGGAATAAAGTTTGTAGTGAATACTAACAAGGTGGCAATGAGGCACTTCATCACCCAAAAGAAACTAAGTCCAAAGCAATGCGATATGGTGTTCGAGTACAAGCTGAGCAAAGGCAACATCGTGGCGGATGCTTTAACAGGCAAGGCGGAGCTTGCGGCTATTTCTTAAGTCCAAGGTGTTTTGATGGAGAATATCCAAGAGGGACTTTGACATGATCTCGTGGCCAAGATGTTGGCAGACTTGGCCAATGAAGGGAAGCCAAAGCGCTTTTGGCTTTAGAGATGACCTACTTTACACGAAGTGGCGGCGGATTTATGTGCCTAAGTGGGAAGGACTAAGGCTTAGAACAATCCGGGAGTGCCATGATACAAAGTGAGCGGGTCATCCGGGGTAAAGGTGGACTAGAGCTTTGGTGGAAGCTCAATACTATTGGCCGAAGATGAGGGATAAGATCAAGGTTTACTTGAAGACTTGTCTTGTGTGCCAACCAGACAAGTTAGAGAACCAAGAACTCGGGGGCCTTTTGGAGCTGTTGCCCATACCTAGTTAGAGGTGGCAAATAGGGCGGGCGGGCGGGTTAGTGGACTGGTTCTTAATGGACAAGGGTTAGGAGGGTTTGAATCATTTAGAATCCTTTTAGGTTAAAGGGTTAAATGGACGGGTTCTTAATGGGTAGAGGGTTAAAGGGTTGAACCCTTCTTAACTCTTTTAACCCTTTGAATCTATTTAAACTCTATTAACCATTTAAACTCTTTCAACCATTTTAAACCGTTTAACCTTTTTTATCCATTTAACTATTTTTAACTCATTTAAGCATTTTAACAATTTTAAATCATTAAATATAAAAAAATTAAATTTTAGATATGATATGTTGTATACGACTATCCAAGCTACATAAATTCCCACCACACATTATAAATGTTTTAACTGGCTTTCCAAACGCTACATAAAATTATAAATGTTTAACCCTTAAAATTAACTGGCTTTCCAAGAGCTACATAAATTCCCACCACACAGATAAAACAAAAGAAAGCAAATAGAGTTTACAAAAAACACCAAATAAAAAAATCCAACTCTGAAGGACAGAAAACAACATGCATGCATACATACAATCAAAGTGGTACGATAAGAACTTTAAAAAATAAACACAACATAAATTACACTAACTAACTCCAATCAAAAAAAAAATTATACATACACACACTTAACAGACTCTCCTAAAACCGGGACAATAGATATATATACACTAGTCATGATGCCGCTGAATGCCTAAACCGGACAACAACGACATCTAGTTTGAATCGAACGAAAACGAGATGAATCGAATCAAACGACACGGGAGAGACCGATACGAAGTTCGTGTTTTATTTTTTATATTTATTATTATAATATTAGTTAAAAGGGTTGTTAAAGGGTTGGAGGGTTACCCGGGTAAAAACCCTTAAACCCTTTTATAAAAGGGTTCTTAATGGACAAGGGTTTTCAAAACCCTTTTATTAAAAGAGCAGGCTAATGGACGGATTTAATAGGGCGGTTAATTGATGGGTTAAAGGGTTTAGGGTTTACTTGTCAAGTCTATACCTAGTCGATCGTGAGAGATTGTTAGCATGAACTTCATTAGCCCCTTGCCTAAGTCTGATGGATTGGGACCATCATGGTCGTGGTTGATCGCGTTTCGAAGTATGACACATTCATACCGGCACCTCAGGATTGCGCCGCGGGGGAGGCAGCCCACTTATTCTTTAAGCACGTGGTGAAACTTTTGGGCTTTACTTGCAACAAAGTGAGTGATCAGGACCCTAGCTTCACGGGGAAGTTTTGGACAGAGCTCTTTAAGATTTTAGGATCGGAGTTGCACTTTTCCACGAGCTTCCATCCACAAAATGACGGCCAAATAGAGAGGGTCAACTAACTTTTGGAGCTCTATTTGAGGCACTTAGTGAGTTCCAATCAAAGAGATTGGGCAAAGCTCATATACGTGGCACAATTTTCTTACAACTTTCAAAGAAGCAGGAGTACCAACAAGAGTCCATTCGAGCTAGCCACGGTGCAACAATCACTCACTCCACATTCATCAGTTTCTAAGTACACGGGAAGGAGTCCCTCGGTGTTTAAGGAGGCAAAATCATAGCTTGAGAAAGCCGACATAACCCAATAGTACTTAGACAAAGCAGCCAAGAAAATGAAGAAGTGGGCGGATAAAAAGAGGAGACATGTGGAATTCCGCATCGGGGACTTAGTGGTCATCAAGCTCAATTTGGATCAATACAAGCAGCGCGGAGACCTTCACAAGAGTTTAATAGAGCGCTATGAAGGACCTTGTCCTATCATACAAAAAGTTGGAAAGGCATCGTACAAGGTCGAGCTACCACCGACCTTGAGAAGATCCATTCTGAAATCTACTTGTCTTAGTCAAGACGAGTTCCAGATGGTGTTCGGACTGTGTCTCGAACACTTGTTGGACAGTTTCAGGTTGTGTTCAAACAGAGACTAGAACACCTTAGCAGACAGTACCGAAAATAGAACAAATAGGAGCACACACGATATGATAACCCAGTTCGGCCTCGCCCACTCTGGGGGTTTCCCACACCCGAAAAGGGACACAAATCTTATTACGAGTTTAGAGCTATTTGTGGGCTTACACTTACACAACGCCTTGTTTGTAATAGCCTAGCCTCTAACACTCCGTCTCTCGGATTTGCAATCTCGGTTAACCGCAGCTCCCCTCGATCCCCTATGGGTAGGACGAGACTTCTCTCTCGGCCTAGTCTTGGACTTCTCGAAAGTCCAGTCGCCTTCTCTCAAAGACGTATCTTGATCACCGTGTGTGTGTGCGCTTTGTTGTCCTTCAAGAACAGTCTGAACAGCACACTGAACAGACTGTTACTTCCCCGTTGATATTCCGGTGTGGAATAGTCAGTCGGCGGTCGCTCCTCCTCCAATCTCACGAACTCTCGTGTTTGTTTCTTTTCTCTCAGGAAGCGACTCAGATTATGGACACCCTAGTCAGGTATTTAAATGTTTGGGCGCTCTCCAAACATGCTCCAGATATTTCATCAAATATTTAGGAAATATTCCTAAATATTCGATGTGTATCTTTATCCAATCTTTAGGAAGTATATTCGAAAACTTCCTTGCCAAGTCAGCCACGCCGCCTTTAATCTGATGTGTAGATATTCGTTTGAATATCTGAATCTTCGAATTCCTCGCTGGCCGACTCCAATCAGTATATCCTTGTCAAATATTTCGGAGATACTTGACAGGCTGTCGTTGTACCTGCAAATCTAAATTTATAATCTCCTCACTCTGAACTGTGGGTTAGTACAGCGGCAAGCAAGGGTCGAACCCAAGGAAGCTAGATGGTTACTACTTTGTTCTGTAAGAGGGAAAAAGAAAGATTGGGTGAAAGTAATTGATTAAAAGACAGTAGTAAGGCACGAAATAAGTAAGAGTGTATCAATCAGAGAAGATATTCAGGCTAGGGTTTTCTTCAATTGTGACTAAGTTTATCCTTGATTTCTAAGTATTTATTCTTGTCTTCTCAGGGTTACTCCTGGTCAGGTTATAACCGTTTAATTCTAGCAAACCTAATACTCATGGTCAGGTTATATTAGGTTTAGTGCTCTACTTATTCTAACGGGTCAGTATCAAATAGGCAGTAAATAGATAGCGAGTATTACTAGGTTAAGTTGTACCCTTTCGGATCTCCCCTTAACCTAATAATTCAAACTGATAATTTGCACAAGAACTAAATAGAATGCAAGAATAATAATGAATAACAGAATCTCAAAACATCGTCACAATTATTCAACCCTAACCCGAATAATCGGTTTAGTTACACATGCTCATGGAAACAATGTAGAAAGTAAATAAGAACAAGAGACTTCACAAAACCGTGTGGAATGGAGGACTGAGTCACGGCTGAGTTTCAGCCGAGTCGAGGCTGTGGAGTGGCGGAGATGGGCGGCGCACGGTGGCTGAGTTGGGTGGAGCTAGGGCACGGTTTGGCCGAGTGAGGAGAGCGCACTTGACGTGTGTATTGAGGGATTTTGTGGAGAGAGGAGCTCTCCACGTTTTGGGATGCTTTAGAAGGCTGAGTTGAGGCTCTATTTATAGAGTTGAGAATGACCTAAAGTTCCCAAAATAAGCCAAGAGATAATTTAGGCAATATTTCCATATCTTTCTTGCTTTATCTTTAAGCTACTCCTTTGCTTGATAATTAAGCCACCTTAAACCTTCTTGAATATTCCAAAACCCTAGATGTAAGTTTGCCCTAAATATGACATTGGGCTGGACAAATTTGGGCTTTGAACTCGGTCAACTCGGCTGCGACTCGGATGCAACTCGGTCAATGACAGGCTGTCGTCGTGACCTGCAAATTTACATTTATAAGTCCACAACTTTAGTGGCTCACTAATGATAGCAAGCGGTAAGTAGGGGTCGAACCCAAGAGAAGTTGGTTGGAAACAATTGTTCTTTTGAAAGCAATAAAATCAGGTAAAGACAATTGGGGTTTTTTGGTTGAGGTTTAGTGCTGAAAATAAAGATCTTGAAAGGTAAAGGACTGAAAATAAATGTGCAAGAAATGTAAAGTGCGTGAAAATAAGTTGCTTGAAGGTCCAAGTCTTGCAATGCTTGAAGGACCAAGTCTTGGGAATTTAAAGACAAGAAGTAAATGTGCGAGAAAGTAAAGTGCAAGTAATTAAAAGGTGATTCTTTTAAGTGAAGGAATCCTGTCTTAGGAGTCTTGTATCAGGTCCCCGTTCATCATCGACCTCCAATGAATTAACCAAATGTTCTAGTGAGTGAATTATTCCATTTCAAGACATAACTCCTAACAAAGCCATTTCAAGCATTTGTTCCTCCGGCTTTTCCATTTCAAGACAAAGCTTACTAGTTCTAGCTAGGCTAATACCCCATTTCAAGGTATACTAACCTAAGTGCAGTCGCTTGATCCCTCATTTCCAAACAAACCAAGCGACTATAGAGGGAATGAACTACTCGGAAGAGTTTTGCCATGTCAAGCATCCACTCTTCCTTGTTATGTTCACCCCGAAGGCACAAGAACTAGCTAAAACATTAAAGTAACATGAAAGCAAGGGTCTAGAACGGTTTCATAGTACAAGCACTCCTTCGACCGAATGGAAATTTAGCTACGAATACTCATGGGAGTGAATATCATAACCATTGAAACCAAAAGTAAACAAGAGTGAGTAGAGGAGAATTCAGCTTTTGATTGCTTGCGCGAAGTTTTACAAGTGTTTTCAACCCACAATCGCTCGAAGACACACCTAAGGACCACTACTTTTCCGGGTGTTTTTAAGAAAGGGGTGGAGCTCTTCTATTTATAGGCATGGATGGGCGGTTGCTTCATGGAGAAGGAATGCTTCTCATTGGCCAGCCGACTTTAAGCTAGCTGGTGCGTGTGGTCTTCTTATGAGCTTCCTTCATCCTTAAGATAGCCGCAATTAAGCTAGTTGGTGCCAAGTGTGGCATCCCTTGAGCAAGGTGCTTCACCAGGCAGGCTGCTCTTAGAGCAAGGTGCTTTCAATGGACATCGGACCAAGCAAGTAGCTGGAACTTCGCTGGAGTTTTTGGTCGGAAGAAGTTTGACTCGGGCGCTTGGCCGGGTCCTTGTCTCGGGTGCGCTCGGGCGTTTGTCTCGGATGCGCTCGGGCGTTTGTCTCGGATGCGCTTGGCGTTTGTCTCGGATGCGCTCAGGCGTTTGTCTCGGATGCGCTCGGGCGTTTGTCTCGGATGCGCTCGGCGTTTGTCTCGGATGCGCTCGGGCGTTTGTCTCGAATGCGCTCGGGCGTTTGTCTTGGTCATGAACCTCAGCGCTCGGGCGATCATACAGCAGCGATACCCGGCGCTGTCCGGGGGCGCACCCTTATTTCTTCGGTATTGATTTTCGGGCCTCAGCCGGGATCGCTCAGATATCGACCTGGGGTGCGACCCGGTATTTCTCGGTCGCGGCCCGGTACTGAAGCTCGGTCACGCCTGGGGCTTTCTCGGGCGCTGACTGGGTTCCTCGGTCATCTACGGACCCGATAAACTTGTGATTTATTTCTGGCATAAAACTCCTCTTTTAAGCTGGTTTCTTCCCTAAACCTCAACATAGCCTGTAGAGCAAAATGGGACTAACAAGTGAAATATGTCAAAATAAATTGTCCAATTTGGTGGGTTTAACTGATTCAACAAGTCATATAATTAGGCCCCATCAGATCACCCCACACTTATACTTGGTCGTCCCGAACAAGGCTAATGAGAAGAGGTAACTAATACCTAAAGGTCCTAGCCATGAATGATAGAGTGCTAGTTTAGACTTTTCCTACTCATGAATCACTTGATGTCAAAATAAAGAGTGTTTAAAATTTAGAAAATAACTTAATACTTGTACCTCCGAGCCGTGATGCAAACCAATTTGGATGTATCGGAGATAGCCCTTTTTTAGGTTCTTGTACGCACTCTTCGGGCTGGACTCGGCTATATGGTTATCTTCCGCAGCTTTCTCTTGCACATGATTTTTTCGGATCACTTGGGGGTTGAGTCTTTTGGTTTTCTTCTTTGCTTGAAGAACTCTTTTTGTAGTGACTTTTGGCCTTTGGCCTTTGATTTTGAACTGGGGTACTTCACTTTTTGTTTTGGTTAGAACCTTCACAACTTTGGCCCTTGGCCTTTGATTTGACTTTTTGAACTTTTCTTCTTTGTGGATTGCTTTTCCATCTTTTCTCTTGGAAGGTCCAATCATCGCCCTAAAGCATATGGAAATACCTCCCCGCTCTCTCTCATCCTTGCCCTTTCGCGCGGGTCAAGACGAGGGTCACTCGGCTATTTTCCCGGCTACTTGGACTAGAGATAGGATGGTTTGATTCCCGTCCCGCCCCTTGCATAAATGCTTCGTGACGGAGTCTACTCGAATCCCAAGCAACCCGAAGTGCCAACCTCCACTAACGTCGGACAACCATATAGTGAGACCCGGCCTTCCGAGTGCTTGTCAAACCTTACTAGGGTGTTTTCTGTCAACTCCACATCCCTTTTTATCTCGGCACGAAAGGACAAATAAGAAGTTAAGTTCTAAAGTTTTAACGCAATTTAGATCTCACAAGGACATGCATGAATTCGGATCCATCTATTTCACATCATGAAGCTTATATTCAAGAGTGGCAAAAATATAAAAACTAAGGAAAAAAGAAAGAAAAAACATGCTGATTACTATGTGCAATGACTCACCCCACACTTTTGAACAAAGCCGTGCCTCGCGGCACGACTTGGTTCAAAAGGCAAAAAACTAAGGGATCTTGGAAAGGAAATGACATAAGAGAGAAAGGTTCGAACTCCCTTGATATTGTCGTTGCTAAGTCGTGGATGTAAGAGCAAACGATAGGCCTTAGTTCGGCCGGATTCGATTGACGCTCGAGGAAGTTCGGCAGGGAGACGGATTTTCTCGGGCGCGCCTCGGTGTTCCTCGGGCGCGTCCCCGGTACTTCTCGGTCTTTCTCGGGCGAAGCCCAGTCATTCCCGAGCGTGACTGCTGTTCCTGCACAAAAGATCAAATTCCTTCCAAATGCGAGGGGATGAGTACGATTTAAACCTAAATTAAAAGAAAATATCGTATGAACACAAAAATGTGCCGGGTTACCTCCCGGCAAGTGCCTTTGTTTAACGGCGTTGGCTCGACGATTGGGATCACCAGCTGGGATCCCATGGGTGGCTTAAGTCAAATTTTACCGGGGCTCCTGTGTTGATTCTAGCCTCGTCCCTTCCTGATTTCTTGCTGGATGATGTGCCTGGGTTAGGACTGCAGTGTTCCGGAGGTTTCTTCATATTTGTGCGGTTATCGCCATAGATATTGTAGTATGAGGTTTTACCACTGAATGCTAGTAATAGTGAGCCTTTTCCCATGTTGATTTTCGCATCCGTGGTGTAAAGGAATGGTCGTCCCAGTATGATTGTTGGAGGATCATCCTTGCTGAATTCTTTGATTGGTATCACATAAAAGTCCGTAGGAACGACGATTTTTCCCACACGGAGTAGTAAGCTTTCAAGCACACCAACTGGCTGGACACAAGACTTGTCCCCCATCTCAAGGGATATCCTTGGTGGTTGCAATGGACCGAGTCCCAATGAGCAATATAAAGGGTATGGCAAAACATTGACTGCAGCTCCAGGATCAATCAAGCAATGGTGAACCTTGATCTTGCCGAAACTACAGGTAACTGCAAAAGCTCCAGGGTCCTTGCTTATTCCCATGTGTTCCTCGCGATTCCATGTAATGGGCTTACTTGCCATTGGGTCATTCCGTGATTCCAAGTTTTTATCCATTTTTCGGGTCGCACGACGTTCGTAGACAATAATCTTAGTAGGGTAAGATGAATTCTGGCCCTCATCATCCCAGCCAGATGCTAGTACGTCGAAGTGTGTTGTTGGCGGAGGTGTCATGTTAACGGCGAACGCATAGCGTCCATTGTCAGCATGCGTTACCCACGTCCCGTCGTCGTTAGGTCGGTCCTCCTCTTGATTCCAATCAGGACGTTGCCTACGGGTGTAGTGCTTGGTCGTCGGTTTGTAAGCTTCGGGACCTCGTTGTTGTTTTCTCAACTGCTCGGCTTCGTCCATAGCCGCCTTCATGTCTGATGCCCTTACCATGTTAATAATTCCTTTAGGGTTTTGGATGGTTTGCGAGGGGAGACGGCCGGATTCATTTTTTAGCTCGGACACCTCGGTGGCCAGCTGAGACATTTGCTTGCCCAAGTCTGCTATAGCTCCATCGGTTTTTGCCATGTATTGATGCACCGTTTTGGATAGGTCCTTCACAATTTCCTCGAGTGGTTTGCTCGGGCCTTGCTGGCTCGGACCGGCCTGGTACTGATTCGGTCCCTTTGGCGGATATTAGCCTGGTCCGCCCTGGTTGTATTGCCGGTGAGGCGGTTGATAGAACTGCTGAGCCGGTTGAGGCGCGGCCTGTTGCGTTCTCCTCGGGGCGTTGTTATCGTATCGCGAGTTTTGTCCGGGTGCCTGCCCGAACTGCCTCGAGTCGTTCGGCCAGTTTTGTCCGGGCGCCTGTCCGAACTGCCGGCTCGGTCCTGCTCGGTTGCTGCTATTGTATCCTTGGTATCCACCTACTGCGTTTACTTCCTCCGGGTCATTCTCCATCAACGTCGGGCAAGTGTCGGTTTTATGGTCCAAACCACCACAAAACTCACAAGGCCTCATCTGAGCTGGCTGCCTTCGTAGGAGCTGAATCATCATCTCCTTCATCTGCTTCATTTCCTCGGGCAAGGAACTCATCGGTACCTCAGCTTGTGCCACGTTCTTGATGCGGGAAAACTCTTCTTGCCGAGTCGTCTCTTCTCTAAACCGGGCGTTCTCCGCAACACTAGTGACAAGCTCCCTTATGCCGCTCAGCGGTAGGTTCATCATCGATCCTCCAGCCGAGGCATCTAGGAGTTTTTTGTCGAGGGGCCTTAGGCCATCAAGTAAGTACTCGATGATGAGTTTCTCAGGCAACCCAAGAGTGCAGCAACTTCGCTCCAAGTGGTTGAACTTTTCTAGATACTCGTACATGGTCTCATTAGGCCCTTGCCTTATCTCTTGCAATTGTCTCCTTACTTGCATCGCCCTTCCTGCTGGGTAGTATTTTTCCACAAATTTCTTTTGCATTTGGGCCCATGTTCGAATGCTACCTGAAGGTAAGGAGAGGAACCAATCATTAGCCGAGTCAGTAAGGGAGAAATAAAACGCTTTTAATTTAAAATCATCCACATCTACTCCATAAGGTTTTAAATTTTGGCAAATGCCGTGTAAACGTTGAAGATGAGTAGTAGCAGATTCTCCCTGATTTCCTGAGAACTTCGGCAAATTATGGACCACCGATGTGTTTATAGCGATGTTCTCTAGGTCCGGGCCTTCGTCTATGCACCACGGCTGGGTTCCGAAATCGGGCGCTGAGAGCTCGCCCATGGTAGGTTCACGGAGGACTTCGTCCGCGTAATATTCGTCGAAGGCTGGGTGTTGCCTCGGTATTTGCCGATGTAACGGGGGCTGTCTCGGGTGTTGCCTTGGGTGTTGCCTTGGGTGTTGCCTTGGCGCGGCTCCAACTCTGCCTTCGGGCATTCCTTGATTTAACCGGGCCGCTTCCCTGATGGCTCGGTTGTGGTTCCGGATGAGTTGTTCCGGGTTGTCTATAAATGGGGGCGGTCCCTCGTATTCAATTTGTAAAAAGACATCCAAGGACATCCAGTATTCAATTTACCTATCAAAAGATATCCGCATCTTCAAACAGCACGTTCACAAATTTCCAATTATCTCCAAGACAATATGTTGTGCGTGTTTTGCAAGACAATATGGAGCATCTTCAAACCAAGTGTTAGATGTGTCAATCGACAAAATTCCATGGTCCATCTTTATATTTCCACCATATGTTGGATTGGTATTAAACCATGCATTTGAAGACAACTACCGGCATTCCCTTGGTATACTTAAGTTCGATAACATTAAGAAGAACACCATAATACTTAATGTTTCCTAGAAAAAACAAATATGACAACAAGTTTAGATTTTACACATATTCCAATATAGTTAAATAAAGTTTAGTACAGTTAAAGTATGGTAAATAAAGTTATAAAAAAATTTGCAGCTCTACCAAACATCACCTTAGTTTTACCCTCAAGCCGAATATCGTGACGATTAAGTAGGGAAAAACATTCTTCTAAATATGCATCACATCAAGTGAATAAGTTTAAAAAATATTTGCCAATAAGGAAACTCAAAAAATGTAGACATGTGTGTCCAACAAAGCATCTCAGTGCTTCCTCTAGGCTTAAACCATGGATGCAAGCTAAGAGTTGGATAATCATGACCCATTATTTTTTGGGAATATATCAACACCAGAAAATGATGTTGGGGGTCCCTAGACTAAATTCTCCCATAAAAGCTATGGGCCGCAAACCTCGAGTCATGATCTCTTTGGAGCCATCTACGGTGCCCTTGATATGACATTCTCCCTGTTCGATGCGTAGCATCGATTTCATCTAGACATAAGGGACACGATTTGTACCCTTTTGTTTTAAGGCCTCCCAACATACCTAGACCCCAAAAGTCAATAATAGTCCACCGCACCGCTGCTCTCATAATGAACAAAGAACCATCATGTCGTTCAAAATTATAAACTTCATCTTCCCATAACCTCTTCAACTCATCAATAAGAGGTCTCATAAAAACATTCAAGCATTTTCCAGGACACGTGGGTCCGGATATCAACATACAAAGTACGTTCAACTCCTTCATACACATGGGGGTGGCACATTGTAAGGAATAAGAACAGTAGGCCATGTGCTATGAGAGAGGCCCAATGCTTTAAAGGAATTGGAACTATCAGATGCTAAGCCAAGTCGGAAGTTCCTCTTCTCATTTGTGAACTCTAGAAATTTCTTGTCAAACATTTGACATGATTCCCCATCCGCGGGATGTTGAATGTACTCCGGGTCATCAACGTTTCTTTGAGCGTGCCACCTTATTTGGCTCGATATATGTGGTGACAATGACATATATAGGCGGTGCAATGTTGGAGTCAAAGGAAAGTACTTATCCGTTTTCTTCGAAACCTTGCTTTTACTTCACCACTATGCGTACCTTGCCTCTCCACACACAATGCAACTAATAAGATCCTTGTATTCTTTGTAATATAATATGCATTCATGCTCGCAAGTATGTATGGTCTCATAACCCAACCCCATATTCTTCAAAACTTTTTCACATCTTTATAAGAACTTGGGTACTTGTTATCTTTGAGTAGAAGTCCTTTAGTTATCTATAGATATTTAATGAAACTCTTGTCTGACATTCGACTCTCAACTTTCAATTGTATGGCCCTCATAATAGTTTGAAGAACGGTTTGGTCACAACTAGTGTATAAAAGGAGTGTGGGCTTCGCCTACAAGATTGTTATACCTTTCATAACCCATCCTACTCCCTGAATCACCGTCATCTGAATTCACATTCATCTTATCCTCACCATGAATATATATGTCGAAAGGGAAAGCATCTATAGTCGGGTTCCCCTGATGACGTCCTCCTACACTGCTACTTGCTCCATATCTCTCTGCAAGCCATTGTTTCCTCAACATGTATGGTGAGGGTCATTACTCTCTTCATCATGTGATGTCCATGTATAGTAACCATTCACAGTACCATTGTTAATCAAATGGATGAACATTTCATTCGATGTAATTTTTTCTCTAATCATCAAACAATTTTGACAAGGACTTACATGTGCTTTTTCTCTATTTTGCTTTGCAAATTCAACAAAATCTACAATCCCTTGAATGTAACGAGTATCACCCCTTTCCAACCCCATCCAACTTTTATCTGTTGTGGACTTCACCTTTGAAATGATCATAATAACACAAAATATAACAACAAATTAGTATACAAAATATAGTAAAACATAACAAAACATTTGATGGAAAATGTGTGTAGTACGTACATGGCCAAACACCGTGATTTCGGATTGTAATATGTCACATACAACATATAGCAACAATTGGGTACACATATACATAAAACTCTTCTCTTTTGAAGGACAACACCATAAACTCATACATAAAATATATGCATGGTTTACATGCTCTGTTTGGAGTACTTATCTGAATGACACAAACTCTATCACCCCAGAGTCAATCTGGTGTAGTGTGGGGTAGGAGTATGAGACTTACTTACTTAAAATGACCTTAGGGTTTACCTTAACATAATCAATAATTATTGGATAGTGCATGAAATACTCTAACATAAGATGATTGAACAACACATTGGAATTGTTTATGTCAAAAAAAATGTTTATGCGAACCCCTAACAAGAAATGCACGTAAATTTCATCACTTATGTTTATGCGAACCCATAACACATTGGTATTTTCGTATCCTTGTTATCATGATTGAGACTCTTAAAAGTCAGGGCTGGTAATAGAAAAAGGTATTAGTTTAATTAACATCAGGCTGTGGTGTATGAGGGGATAAATATTATTGTCAATGCTCGGGTAATAAAGGCATTGAAGTGCAGATTTGAGAAATGAAGAGGCCTGGGAGCCACATAGTGCAGTAATACACTACGCCAATTTACATCCTAGGACATATTTTTTCCGCGTCGCATAAAGAGCTAAATAAGTCGCATAAACTTAATGTGATGGGCAACGCGTCGCGTAAAGGTGGTCGCGAAATCGAAGTAGCAAAAGGTTTACGCGACAACCGAAAAAAGCACTAGTCGCGTTAAGTTAAACTCTTATGCGACAAATGACTATGTCTCTCCCATACAACTGAGATGATAAATGTTAGATTTAACTATATAATTGTCAAATAAAACCTTTTTATTTATTTTTATTTCAATGCTACAAATATAATAAGTATTAAATAACACTTTATATTTGAATGTACTTTTACATTGATCATTAAATAAAATTTATATTCAAATTAAAAATTACATTATTATAAATAAATGTCCTAACAATACAAAAGTTCAATCCCAAAAAACTAGACAAATACATCATCATCCCTCGCACTACTCCATTGCTCCTTGCAGCTTAGCAAATTTAACACGAGCTTGAGGTCATCTATCTTCCTTTCCAATCCAAAGAAAAAGTTTGCGTGCATTGTGATCAGTTGTATCCTGCAGGCAGAAGACTAGGTAACCATTAAGCACCATTCAGATGGCTAACAACAAAGTATAAGACTGACATATAGCTGAAGGAGAAAATGGGCAATTACCATGAACACTATTGTACCTTAACTGAAGAATATAACAAAGAAAATTAATCTGTATCCACATCATCTTGGAGTCTTGAGATATTCATTTGTCTTATAGACGGCTTGATTTGAGATTCTTATAGCACAACGGATCCATGGCACACTTATGGAACATGGAACAAGTAGCAGCCATCATAGCACAAATTCTGGGTATCAAGCAAAGTCAACCACATACAGAAACATAAACAATATAGTATTGTATACATACCGTCCAACACATAGGAAAATCTCCAAGATCCTCACAACACATCTACCAGCACAACAAATGAGTATGAACCTAAAAGCTGACACTTCGAACCGAAATTTTAAAGGGCGTAGCACCATCAACTGAAATTGAAAAGCTTTTTCACCTTCACAGGTGTTGATAGACTCTCACACTTAAACCTTCCACTAGCCATATCGCATAGAAACATACACAAAAATGAGCATGCACACTAGATTACCCAGTGAGCCCAAACTAATCGAAGTCAATTTACTCATCCGAAAATACGAGAACAATCGGAACCGAACAAACACGAGCACACAAAAACTTTGACGAGCAAACGCAGAAGCATTTCAGGCTTCTGTTGACTGGAGTGAAGTTCACGCCGCTCTCGTCGTCGGATCAGATCTCGTGCAACCCAACTTGATTTGCTTTTAGATGAGATGTAAATGGAAAATAAAAGGGGGCTGCGGCGAAGAATGAAGTGAGCAGGACGAAAGAGACAAGGCAAAGTAAACCTAGCAATAGAAATGTAAGATATACGATTGTGTCATCTTTTAGTGGGCTGAGTCAGATTGACCCAATATATATAAATATTGACCAGACCAACATATTTGAAAATTAGACCTTAATACTCATTCATTTGTTCAGTTCATATTATTTTGGAAAGTGTTCAAAACCCAATATTTTCATAGGTTTGAAATGAATTTTCAATAAACTTGAAATAATAGACTGTAGTATCAATCAAAAACCCAATACTTCATATTTTCGCTTTTTCATAAAGCAGCCAAAGCTCTTTTTTTCTGGGATAAAGAAAGCCTTTTCATTTAACTTAGGAAAAACTTAACATCTTGACCTAGCTTTTTAATTTTGAATTTTAGAATATGTCAAATTACAAAGAAAAAGAAGGTTATGGCACAAAACAAAGATCCCATTTAAATTTTTGGGTGATTAAAGGTTAGTGAAATCAGAGGTATACTTGGGGTTCTATTTTGTTTTTAATTTTTTTACGTTTAAGCGACCTACTATGTAATAAAACGTCGCTTAAGACTGAAACGGTAGGTCGCCGCCGTCTTTTAATGCTAACTTAATTTCAAATTTAAAGGGTGACTCAAAGTAAACAGATGTGACGATCTACTCTTCATTATTACGGCACATACTTTGAGTTATCGCTTAAATTACGTCGCATCAAATATTTAATGGGACATTTTTAACGTGTCGCTTAAAGAATCGTCGCATTGACACAATTGCGGGACATAAACTTTGTGTCGCTTAAACGGAAGTCGCGTTAACGTCTTTATTTGACAATCATTTTGCGTCGCATAAACTTTTGTCCCATATTGACGTTATTGCAACAAACAAATCAAAACATAGTCGTATAAACCTTCATATTTTTTTTTTTGTTAGAAATATAAAGACGTTAACCTTCATATGCAACAAAGCTATTGCGACGAGTTTCAAAGTTTGCCCCATAGGATGTAAATTAATGTAATGATAGAGGTTTGCAATAATAGGAGCCGCTAGGTGTGGATGAGCAGGTAGGCTGGACTTTATGGGGATCGGATGGAGGGGACAAATGTTATTGTCACAATTACTTTCGCCTGCTTAGGTTGGGCACACTGTTGATTTACCTTTCACCGGATATTGATCTCACTCAGATACAAAAACAAACCAAGTTGACAAAAAGCTTGATAAATCAAATCACACAGATACTTCGAATACTGAATTAATTGCCGAAATAGATTTTTGGGTGGTGATTGCTTCTGTCTCTTTTCTGTATCTGTAAACAAAACTGATTGATTTGCATTTATTTTATGAGGGGTAGGTCATTTATATATCGGCTCATCTCTAGTATGTATAATATTGAACACTACGCCAATTGGTCGCTTATGTTACTGATCAAAAATAGCCGCGTAAGGACTTTTTCAGTCGCATAAGACATTATGCGACTGTAGTCAGTGACATAAGGCTTAGTCGCATAACGGATGCGACATAAAGGAACTTGCGACTGACTAATGTACATCAGTCGTATAACATATGTTAAGCGACAAACATACGTCAGCCGTGCAAGGAGGTACGTCAGTCGCGTTAGGATATATGAGTGTCAATTGCAGGCCACGAATTACTTTAAATGTCTGACGCCTAAGTTATTGTTGTACAATGTCAGTCGCTTTATGGTTTTTATTGGTAGTACAACTTGACGCGTAAGGCAAAGTTTTTGTTAGAATAAGTCGTTTAAGTATAGATAATGTGATTTTTCTGTCGCATAAGTTTTTATCACCATAGTATTGTACTAGTTTGCAGTCGTGTAAGAACAACGAAGCATTTTACAAATTCCCGTACATTCCGAAACCACCTGTTTTAGCAAATGGTCCAAATTGTTACACAATAATGCTAGAAACAGTTTTTCCAGCACCAAAAAGGATCACAAGTTCAACGAGCAACACAAAACATTACACAAAAGTTTTGTTTCAAATGTCAAGCATGCACGAAACTAGGAGACACCCATATCAAAGCTCGCACCATCAGAGACATTGCATCCATGCCCAGCAACCCCCACTCCCTGTCGGACCATTTCGTCAAGTGCCTTTAGCCGATGCTCAACCACAGCATCCCTTCTGACAACCTCTTCTTTTGCCTTTAAGAGCTCTTCCTTCAGCATGTGGTTAGACGCACCGCCTCTAGGGCGAGGAGGCCTCCTTATATTACCACCTACACCGGACACTTGAGTCCCTTTCTGTTGCCCAACAACCTTATAGATAATTTCCAGTTGTTTGTTTGTTGGAAGGGCTTCATCATCAGCAATAACGCTGTCCGGGTCATCAGAATCATGGTCATGGTTATGGGTGAGCAACTTCACTTCAGCACACATTTGCTCCTATGTAAAATTAGAAAACAATTTATAAAAAAGAACATCTGATGCGCAAAGAAACCAAATACTTAAATATAGTTATAAACTTTCATCTTCGTGAACAAATAACATGATATATATTAATAATATGATAAAACCAAGTAACATTAAAATTCATAACCAACACATAACATAAAACAAAATAGATAGTGACATTACTTGACACAAATCCATTTTCAGTGAAACACTTGAAATTAGTCCTACTATAAAATATGTGGCATTAACACTTTGAAATTGTACAACAGGATTGAGTAAGTTACCACTAAAGGACCGCTATCAGCCTCCTGTGAATAAACCTCCTCATACGCAGCAACATAGGGCGCTTTGTGTCCCTTTTCCAGATGCTTTAATGTTCGGATGCAGAATGGAGTTTTACCAGAATGATGGTTCATTTTTTTGAGCCTAGCACCTTTCATTCTTGCAGATATAGCCTAAATAACAGAGGAACAATTAGTAAGACAAAAAACAGTGAAGTTTATTTTTAAAAAAAAGAGTAAAGGATAAGTTACAAAACATAACCTGCTGACCAGGCTCCTGAAAGTGCTGCACAAGCCATTTCCACTCTTCCTTTCTATGCATGAACTCCTTGGGGGTCTTCTCTCCATGGGCCAAATAGTGAGTGTGGCAATCTGATTTCCAGTCTTTATAGCGACTGTTGGCTGTCCTTGTTATAAACTCCCAGAGCAAAGTGTCATCCTTGGGTAGGAAGAAATGTGTCTACAAAAAAAACATTAAAGTGAACATGTAAGTATACACCCTCTGTAAATAAAGAGTTCGACAGTAATGCTTAATTAATCCTAAACTAATTAAACTCACGCTTAGGTAATTGCCGACTATGTCCCAGTGCTTGGGGTCCAGTTCGGTATATGTTGAGGCTACAATTGGCACTTTCTCCCGTACACAACACCCAATCTGATGAGTCACCATGCTGCGAATCTTCACACTAATAGGCCCATTAGCCTCTACAGTGCATTCCACTTTGATCCTGGTTCCGAGCCTGTGGACCAAGTCTGCTATCTTGGCGCCACACACCACACCACGACGCTTTCGCTTCTTGCCCGGTTCACATTCATCAGCAGTTTCTGTGACATTTTAATCACAAACCAATATCAAAATACATACCAATATGAAACAATAACGGACTAATTCATCAAAACAGCAGAGCATAAAATGAAATTTTGAATCAAAAGGCATAATATTACCAGTGGCTTTGGACTGCTTGCAACGGATGCTCAAGGGTTCTTCAACCGGTTCATCAGTAGCCATTGCTTCAATGTCCTCACCATCAACAATAGCATGACAGCCTTCATCATCAGGGTCTTCATCAAGAGGGTCTTCATCAAGAGGGTCTTCATCAACATGGTGGTCTTCATCAACATGGACTTCGTCATCAGCAGGGTCTTCATCAGCAGGGTCTTCATCAGCAGGGTCTTCACCAACATGGTCTTTATCTATGGCATTCGATTCTTTGGCAGTAGATGCAAGGGAGGGTGTAAGGGACGGATGACAGAACCGCTCGTCGTCAAAGCGATTTGTGCAAATAAATTTATAATAGTCCGCTACTAGCAACTATACTACTGGGTAGTACTTGGTAAGTAGGGGTCGAACCCAAGGGAACTAGGGGAATAATTGTTCTTCGGGGGGATTACGCAGCGTGGGAGCGTGTTTAAGGTCGGCTGGTTGGTTTTAAAGCTACCAGCTATTTTGATTGATTGATTGGTTGGTTGGTTGATTTTAATACTGGAAAGTAAATTACAGTTTATAATTAAAGAGAAATGTTTGGTTTCAGGGGACTTGTATTATATCCTGTTTATCATTGACCTTTAGTGACTCTCCTAAGTATTCAAACGGTGTATCAAGGCCATTCCAAGCACTCGATTTGCGTACACTGTCTAGCCTATTCCAAGGACGTAGAACACTTATTCTATTTAGACTAATACTCCATTCCCGGTTATATTAGCCTATGTGCATCCATTTGATCAATCATTCCCGATCAACCAAATGGTGTTTAAGATGAGTCAAACTTCTCAGATAAGCTTTGCCATTCCAAGCATCCACTTATCCGTACAAGTTTACGAACCCCGCTGTAGAGTTTTGCCATTCCAAGCATCCACTCTACCTTGGACGTTCTGACTTAATATATGGCACATAGAATAAGTTTTGAATACTTAGACTAGACACTAAGTTAATAGTCTTAAAACATTTTATAATACAAGTGCGCCCCGTCTACCGAACTACTAGTTTAGCTACTATTCATCGCGCTAAACATTATAACTAAGGAAATAAAACAGTTGAATAAATACTAAGAATTACTTACAACCGTTGAAGCGCCAAGGGAGCTATCCTTTATTTCCAAAGCCAAGATTACAACGTTACAAATATTACAACTTCTAGAGAGAGAAGTGAAAATGAGAGGAGGTGTGTTTTGGAGGAGAAGGAGCTCGTCCTTTTATAGCCCAAAGGGGAGGAGATGGGTGGTGGAGATGGGTGGTAAGTGTTGCATTTTGATTGGAGGAGAAAATGGAGGGAGGAGATGGCCACATGTGGAGGAAGAGGAGTGGTGGAGGAGGAGGAAGGTGGTGGTGACATGTGGAGGAGCTCCAAAAGCCGCCGGTCACCACCCCTCAAAGCCGCCGGTAGGCGGTGGCCCAAGGGGGAGGAGCTCCTCCCTTGGCCACCACTTCATCAAGTGGCCGGTCATCCTTGCCCATATGTGAGTTTTGTACAGTTTTGTGCAGTCTTTTCACAAAACTGTCAATGTGTTTCTTCCCCGGGCTGTCTTGACCCCACTCCTGATTCTTCTGATTAATTTGTTATGGTCAATTTAACGTCAGGATCCTTGATATTTCTTCAGTCGGCATATGATCTTGACCTTGGATTGACTCTTGTTATCTTTTCAGCATAAAATCCTCTCCTTAGCATGTTTTCACTTCAGTCTCTAAAATGCCCTGTGGAAATATATCGGGACTAACACGTAGAAGTTAGATAGACAAACAGTCTAATTTGGTGGGTTTAACTGCATTTATGTTTCATACAATTATGGTCCATCAATGGATATGGGGCGGAATGAGTTGAACGGGGCGGTAGGGACGCAGAACTAAGCGTACGGGTAGGGTATTTAGAAGTGACAGGGGTGGAGCGATTTTAGGGTTGGAATCATGAGTGGGTGCTGGATTAGCAGTGGGTGGAGCGATCTCTGGTGGTATATTAACATCAGTGGTAGGTTTGTGTACTCGGAGCTTCGAGGAACATCTAGGGCTTCGACGGAGTTGGAGTTGGATGGATTTAGTTTTCTTCTTAGGAGTAGTGGACTCCATGCGTGGCGGATCAGTCGTTGCAGTCTCACCGTTAACATTTTGGCCTGCTTGAGGCACAGACGAAGTCTCAGCAGGTGTAGTGGCCTCCTTGCGCGGCGGTTTCTTCTCAGGTTTGGCAGCTTTCGTCTTCGTCACCACCTCCGCAAGGTTCATCGTCTTCGTCACCGGTCCTCTCTTCGCTGCCGGCTCTGGCGTGTGTACCTTGGCCGGCTTCCTCTTAGCAGGCGAACGCAACTTCATTGGACGGTTGCTGCAGGCTTCGACGACATCCCCGAGGGTCTTCTTCTTCGGAGGCATGGACGCGCGGAGAGATTGATAGAAGATGGTAAAGTTGAGAGAGATGCGGCAGTATGTTTGGAATGAAAAGAAGATGGGTGAAAACCCTAAGTAAAATGAGACAATGTTGTTTACCTTCCGACACGTCGAACTTTGTAGGACACGTGTACGGATTTGATGCAGGTTATCCTTAAGCGACGGAGAAACTGTATCAGTAACATAAGGTTGTTACCTCAGCATTTGAAAAATATAGTTTTGCCCAAAAATTTTCACAAGTCCCGCCCAGGCAAATAATTTTCCCACCTAATACTGCAGATCTCATAAGTGACTGATTTGTATAAACTCAGTCGCCTAAGATCAAACAGATTCCTTCAAAATACAAAATACATCTGTCAATCCTTACACCACAAACCATAAAACATTCATAACTTATATACACATCCAAAATATACTGAAGCACATTGACTAATCAGATAGATCATCCCCATACTCCTCATCATCAACTTCATCACTTCCCTCATGATCACTTTGGTATTCTTCTACCTCACTTTCTTCATCTTCTTGAAAATCACCTTCTTCGTCATCTTCATCCTCCACAACAGCATCATGATCAGTTTGTATGTCGAAGTCATCGTATCCTTCAGGAATTGTTCTTGGCAGCTCCAACCCATCGTCATATTCATCTTCATGATCAATATCATTGTACATGTATAATGTGGGTATGTTTGTTATATCATCTTCTTGGTACGCTTCGTCTGGAACTTGAGTACTTTCATCATTCCGAGCTATGCAAGAACTGCTATAAGTACCTCTTTGAGCAACGACATTGACAACTTTCCAATTATCTCCGAATTTTGGATCTTCCACATAGAACACTTGTTGTGCATGTTTTGCAAGACAATAAGGAGCATCGTTATACCAAGTGGATGAAGTGTCAATCGAGATTATTCCATGATCCACCTTAATATTTCCCTCTACCGGATCGGTGTTAAACCACTTGCATTAGAAGATGATTACCGGTAGTCCTTCAGCATACTTAAGTTCGATGATCTTTTGAAGAACCCCGTAGTACTTAACGTTTCCTGAAAATGTAATAAAATATCGGATTATTATAAACGAATGAAAAGCCGACAACATGTACGACTTAACATTTAGGAAAAATATATATAGTTTCTTACCGGCTAGAACCATAACTCCACTGTTTTGGGTCTTTAAACCTTGGTCTCTATCCCAAACAACAAATTTTAGGCCATTCACGATACAATGTGTGTAACAATAATAAAACTGTGGTTTGCAAGCAAGGATGTGAAGCTCTCTGGAATATGAGTGATGGACCACAATTATACGAATCAAAAACACAGTAAAACCACCCAAGTTAGACTGTTTGTCTATCTAACATCCATCTGTTAGTCCCGATATATTTCCACAGGGCATTTTAGAGACTGAAGAGAAAACACGCTAAGGAGAGGATTTTATGCTGAAAAGATAACAAGAGTCAATCCAAGGTCAAGATCATATGCCGACTGAAGAAATATCAAGGATCCTGACGTTAAATTGACCAGAATAAATTAATCAGAAGAATCAGGAGTGAAGTCAAGACAGTCTGGGGAAAGAACACACTGACAGTTTTGTGAAAAGACTGCACAAAACTGTACAAAACTCACATATGGCAAGATGACTTGGTGACTTGATGAAGAGGTGGCCAAGGGAGGAGCTCCTCCACCCAAGGCAACCGGCAACCGGCGGCTGCCACCACCCTCCTCCTCCTTGACCGGCGGCTTTTGGCCCCTCCATGTGGTGGCTCCTCCTCCCTTGATTTGCCCATCCAATCTCCATGCAACAAGTGCCCTCATCTTAGCCCTCCATTTCTCCTCCCCATGGCTATAAATACACCCCTCCTCCTCCTCACAAATGCATCCCAAAAATTGTAAATCACTTCTCTCTCTAAGTTTGTTACTTGTAAGTTTGGTTCGATTTTGAAATAATACTCCTGTTTGTTCTTGAGTATTATACTGGAAATTATAATACTCTTGTCGGTTCTCGAGTATTATAATACTGTAAAGAATACTCCTGTTGGTTCTTGAGTATTCAGTAGGAATTAGGAATACTCCTGTTGGTTCTTGAGTATTCCACCCCTTTCCCTCTTACTGTTTCCAAAAACCCTCGAGTATTTAGCTATGGTATCCATCTCTATGGATATTCGTAGCTAAACTCTTTATTCGGTGGAAGGTATTTTCTTGTATTATATAATGTTGTAATATCTTTTAGTTTCATTTCTTTGTATTCAAAACTTGTTCTATGTGCCATTTATAGTCAGAATTTCCAAGGTTGAGTGGATGCTACGAAAGGGCAAAACTCTTCCGTGGGGTTCGTGAACATACTCGGGTAAGTGGATGCTACGAAAGGGCAAAGCTTATCTGAGAAGTTCGACTCATCTAAAACACCACTTGGTCAATCGTAACTGTGAGATCAGGTGGATGCACAAAAGGCTAAGATACTTCGAAAGGAGGAATTAGTCTGAAATAGAACAAGGGTTGCTTTGAACGATGTTGCAAGTCTTGCGCTACGAAAGGGCCTCGATTCATCTTTGAATACTTAGAAAAGTTACTAACAGTTTATTATATACATGTTATAATACAAGAGTACCTGAAACCGAATGCTTCTCTTAACTGTTAAACCGCAATCACCAACTGCTGATCTACCGGAGGAATTACAATCACGCATCACCCACTGTAAGTCTTCTTTGTATTTACAGCATTTAATTTCTGTATTTACTTTTCCGCTATCAAAACCAAAAACCCCCAAAAAATCACGTAGTTAATCAGAGCGCTAAAACCTCAATCAACCATAAAACACGCTCCCCCCAGTTCAATCACCCTAAAAGAATAGCCTATTCCCCTAATTCCCTTGGGTTCGACCCCTACTTACCACTTACTACCCAGTAGTGTAGTCACAAGTAGCGGATATTATAAATTTATTTTGTACAGAGAACACTGCACCTTAACGACAGTGCAGTGGGCTCCGTCAAAATTGGCGCCGTTGCCGGGGAATTAGCAAATGGATAGTTGTTCTTTTTTCTATTATACATAATTCGCCATGTCTTCATACTACGACATTGAACCTTGGAAAAATGGGGGTAGCAACCTTATGTTTGAAATGATTAGACATCTCCCCCAATTCGGAGGTGCTCTTGGAGAAGATCCCGTAAGGCATACACAAACGTTCCACTCCATATGCAACCACATGAGGCCTAAAAATGAATCGCTAGAGGAATTTAAACTCACATGTTTTAAATTTTCTTTAACTGACTCGGCATTAAAATGGTATTACTCATGTGCTGAGCATGAAAGTGATTATGGGGGTCTACAAACCAAATTCCTTGAGAAGTTTTGCCCTCCATCTCTCCGACTTGAAACACGCGAGAAGATTCTCAATCTTGAGCAATTCTGGGACGAAACATTGGACGAGTACTTGGCGTACTTTGACTCCATTGTGGCGAGCTGCCCGCACCATGGATTCTCCAGAATCAATCTTATCCAAAGGTTTCTCGGTGGAATGATGCCACTTGAGCGGAAAAGACTTAACGATGCAGCGGGAGGCTCGATCATGAAGTTAACCATGTCTCAAACCTGGCGACTCATAGACAATTTGGCAGAGAGCACAAAACAAGGGCCAATACACCAAACTGAAGATAAGGTACCGACGATGGAAGTGGACTCAGTACAAAACAAACCCGACACCACACCCATTACGAGCTTGCCCGCAACAAAGCCGAGAGAAGACATCAGTACGAGGGCAGTAATGGACGTGGAGGAAGCTCTAAAGGAGCCAATATTGGAGCCCACGGAGCCAACTGAGGATGAAAACTCGCAAATAACTGAAGAAGTCCCGGCTCTACTTGACGAACCAAGAGAAGTCTCGGACTTCACTGCCAAATCAGCCGAAACATGCCCGATCCTCACTATCGAAGCACCTGAGGCAGGCCTGGTCCTCATTACCAAAATGCCCAAGACAGACCTAGCCCTTGTGGTGGAAGTCCCCCAACTTGACCCCTTGTTCTCTAAGCATATTACGGCCTCCGAAGATGATGTGGTCCATGATGATACGGTGCTAGGCGAGTTGGAGACAAAACATGAGCCAGAAGAGCCAAAGATGGAGCACTCACTCGCCACGAGCCCAGAAAACTCACTCGTTCTAAAAGGGCCAATCGTCTCTGCCACAAAGAAGAGGGTTAGCATGGGAGCATGCTTGAGGTCGCTTGGCAAAAGACTGAACTTCCAAAACTGCAAAGATGCCAACCGGCCATACATGAAGAAGAGGCAAAGGCATGGCCCCAAAGAATGGAAACCCGGAAGGAGAAGCAAGAGAGCTCGACTCGATGGACCAGCAGCTATGGTCAAAGGTCTCCCGCCTTCTCAGAAACAATGGAAAGAGAAAACACCAAAACCATGGAGCTCTTACTCCAGCAAGAAGTCAGGAAAAAGCAACACTGGAACGGTGGCGAAGTTTGACCTCAGCCACCCATGGGACCCAAACCAGTAATCCACAACGAGGTATCGTCGAGCCAACGACGTAAAACAAGTGCACTAGTCGGGAGGTAACCCGACACTATCTTACTTTCTGCACTTACTTTCAGTACTTAGTTTTAAGCTTGCATGACTTTTGAACTAAGGCACGCCTTCGTTCAAAAGTGGGGTGAAAACCACCTGTGTACATAAATAACATGCTTGCTGTTTTTTCTTTTTTAGTATTAGTATCTTTTTGAACATATGAATTTAAGAATGTGAAAAAGATAAATCAGAATTCATGCATTTACCTTGTGAAAATTCAAACTGTTTACAAACTTAGAATGTAACTTTCCATTTGTCCTTTGTGTTGAGATAACTAGGGATGTGGAGTTGACATAAACTGCCCTAGAAGGACTTGGGAAGCAATCAAAGGATCAGATCAAACTATATGGTTTTCAAAGTCAGTGGAGGCTGCACTTCGGATTTTCAGTGAACAATTGAGTCAAACTCCGCCAAGAAGCATCTATGCAAAGGCGAGGACGGGAATCAGACCGTCCTCTCTCTAGTCAAAATAGCCGAGAAAATAGATAAGCGACCCTCATCTTGACCCGCGCAAAACGACGAAGACGAGAGGAGAGGGGAGGTATTTCCATAGGCTTGCGGGCGATGATTGGACCTCCCAAAAAGGCTGATAAAATGGACTAGCAAGTCACAAAGAAGCGAAAAACTCAAAGAAGAAAATCAAAAGAGGCCAAAGGCCCAAAATTGTGAAGGTTTTAACCGAGCAAAAGTGAAGCACTCAACAAAGTCAAATCAAAGGCTAAAGGCCGATTCACTACAACAAAAAAGCAGTCCCTCGCCAAAGAAAAGAAAAAAATCAAGAAGGTTCAACTCACTGAAACCCGAACCGAATCACGTGCATGAAAAAGCTACCAGAAGACCATATAGTACGAAACGATCCCGAGGCTGCAACCCAGGAACCTGAAAAAGGCTATCTCCCGAAACATCCAATATAATTTGCATCTCAGCACGGAGGTACAAGTATTAAGTTTCTTCTATTTATTTACACAGTTTAATTTGGTAATAAGTAAGCAATGCATGAATTAGGATTGATCGAGTACCACAGTCTAATTTTCATATGCCAAATCCGAACCTAGAACTTACGCCCTTTAATAGCATTGTTCGGGACGAACAACTAAAAGTGGGGGGTATTCTGATGGACCACAATTATACGAATCAAAAACACAGTAAAACCCCCCAAGTTAGACTGTTTGTCTATCTAACATCCATCTGTTAGTCCCGATATATTTCCACAGGGCATTTTAGAGACTGAAGAGAAAACACGCTAAGGAGAGGATTTTATGCTGAAAAGATAACAAGAGTCAATCCAAGGTCAAGATCATATGCCGACTGAAGAAATATCAAGGATCCTGACGTTAAATTGACCAGAATAAATTAATCAGAAGAATCAGGAGTGAAGTCAAGACAGTCCGGGGAAAGAACACACTGACAGTTTTGTGAAAAGACTGCACAAAACTGTACAAAACTCACATATGGCAAGACGACTTGGTGACTTGATGAAGAGGTGGCCAAGGGAGGAGCTCCTCCACCCAAGGCAACCGGCAACCGGCGGCTGCCACCACCCTCCTCCTCCTTGACCGGCGGCTTTTGGCCCCTCCATGTGGTGGCTCCTCCTCCCTTGATTTGCCCATCCAATCTCCATGCAACAAGTGCCCTCATCTTAGCCCTCCATTTCTCCTCCCCATGGCTATAAATACACCCCTCCTCCTCCTCACAAATGCATCCCAAAAATTGTAAATCACTTCTCTCTCTAAGTTTGTTACTTGTAAGTTTGGTTCAATTTTGAAATAATACTCCTGTTTGTTCTTGAGTATTATACTGGAAATTATAATACTCTTGTCGGTTCTCGAGTATTATAATACTGTAGAGAATACTCCTGTTGGTTCTTGAGTATTCAGTAGGAATTAGGAATACTCCTGTTGGTTCTTGAGTATTCCACCCCTTTCCCTCTTACTGTTTCCAAAAACCCCCGAGTATTTAGCTATGGTATCCATCTCTATGGATATTCGTAGCTAAACTCTTTATTCGGTGGAAGGTATTTTCTTGTATTATATAATGTTGTAATATCTTTTAGTTTCATTTCTTTGTATTCAAAACTTGTTCTATGTGCCATTTATAGTCAGAATTTCCAAGGTTGAGTGGATGCTACGAAAGGGCAAAACTCTTCCGTGGGGTTCGTGAACATACTCGGGTAAGTGGATGCTACGAAAGGGCAAAGCTTATCTGAGAAGTTCGACTCATCTAAAACACCACTTGGTCAATCGTAACTGTGAGATCAGGTGGATGCACAAAAGGCTAAGATACTTCGAAAGGAGGAATTAGTCTGAAATAGAACAAGGGTTGCTTTAAACGATGTTGCAAGTCTTGCGCTACGAAAGGGCCTCGATTCATCTTTGAATACTTAGAAAAGTTACTAACAGTTTATTATATACATGTTATAATACAAGAGTACCTGAAACCGAATGCTTCTCTTAACTGTTAAACCGCAATCACCAACTGCTGATCTACCGGAGGAATTACAATCACGCATCACCCACTGTAAGTCTTCTTTGTATTTACAGCATTTAATTTCTGTATTTACTTTTCCGCTATCAAAACCAAAAACCCCCAAAAAATCACGTAGTTAATCAGAGCGCTAAAACCTCAATCAACCATAAAACACGCTCCCCCCAGTTCAATCACCCTAAAAGAATAGCCTATTCCCCTAATTCCCTTGGGTTCGACCCCTACTTACCACTTACTACCCAGTAGTGTAGTCACAAGTAGCGGATATTATAAATTTATTTTGTACAGAGAACACTGCACCTTAACGACAGTGTAGTGGGCTCCGTCAATGAGGCATCTCCTTCATTGCTTAATTCAACCATCTGTACATAAACAATTAATTCATTACGGATCTGTACATAGGTAAACGTAGCATTCAACAAATATTATTAACAAGTGCTTACCAAATCAAGCAAATGTGAATGGAAATCATCAATTCTTGAATCATTGTCACCATTAGGATTTGTACGATGGAAAATGTCAACATGTCTGTTAATATACTCTCTGGCCTCCTCACAATTCTCCATGACAGACCAGTGCATGACATTGATGGCATTGTTGTCGAACTGCATCCTTCTAAGGTAACCCATAGGCTTTATGACGTGTGAAACAACTGATATGTTCCAATAATCTTCCTCAACCTCCTCATGATCTGATTTGACCCCAATTTCCCCCATGTACAGTTTGCAATACATTACACATTCTTGGGCCACATACTACTCAGCAATGCAACCTTCCGGAAACCGCGTGTTCCTCACGTACTTCTTGTATTGACCAAGCTGCCTGCAATAAAAATAAAGTACATTTAAATTAGTTTGATCACACACATAAATATATATATGTCTAAAATGTAAATAAATTACCTTTCCATGGGGTACATCCAATTATAGTGTACCGGGCCCTTAAGCAAAATCTGATCCGGTAAGTGGACCATGAGATGTACCATACTTGTGAAGAAAGACGGTGGAAAAATGCGCTCCAACTGACACAAAATGTGAACTATGTCGACCTTCAGTCGATGCAACTCTTCCTTTTCACACTCCCTGCAATAGAGTCTCCGAAACCAGTGCGACAGTGCTATAAGAGGGCTAATTACATTTGGGGGTAAATAAGGTCTAATACAAACTGGCAACAACCGTTGTAACATAACGTGACAGTCATGTGTCTTCAAGCCTATAAACTTTTTGTCGTCGAGATTAATCTTACTCTTTAAGCTTCCTGCATATCCAGATGGATACTTAACATCTTTGATCAGTTCTAAGATCTCCAACTTCTCACTCGGAGTGACAGTGTAAGGTGCCTTACTCACCTTCTCTTTTCTCGAAGTCCCAGAGGTTGTTGGCTTAAACCACAACTTTCTTCTTACCCCTAGCTCTTCCAACCCTTTTCTTGCCTTTATATCATCCTTGGTCTTCCCTTCAAGTCCAAGAACCGTGCCAATTATATTATCAAAAACGTTCTTCTCAATATGCATCACATCAAGTGAGTATGGCTGAATCAATGTATGCCAATAAGGTAACTCGTAAAATGAAGACACATGTGTCCAACAAAGCTTCTCACTTGTAGCTCTTGCCTTAAACTGTGGATGTAAGCTCAAAGTGGGGTATTCATGACACATAAGCTGATGGAATACTTCAGGTCCCGATAGCAATTTTGGTGGATCCCTAGACTCAACCTTCCCATTAAATCTATTTGCTGCAAACCTCCAAGAATGATGTTTTGGTAGCCATCTTCGGTGTCCCTGATATGACATCCTTCCAAAAAGATGGGTGGCATCAATTTCATCTAGACATGAAGGACATGCTTTGTACCCTTTCGTCTTAAGGCCTCCCAACATCCCTAGACCTGGGAAGTCACTAATAGTCCACAAAATAGCTGCTTTCATAGTGAAGGATGACCCATCATGCCGGTCATAGGTACAAACACCTTGTTCCCATAACTCCTTCAACTCATCAATAAGAGGCCACATAAAAAGATTTAAGCACTTTCCAGGAGACTTTGGTCCCGAAATCAACATACTAAGTATGTTCATCTCCTTCTTCATACATATATGGGGTGGCAAATTGTAAGGAATAAGAACAATAGGCCATGTGCTGTGAGGGAGGCCCGATGCTCCAAAAGGATTAAAACCGTCAGTTGCTAATCCAAGTCTCACATTTCTAATCTCACTTGCAAATTCAGGATAGTCCTTGTCAAATGTTTTCCATGATTCCCCATCTGCAGGGTGTCGAATATACTCATCAACATTAACCTTTCTTACAGCGTGCCATCGCATTTGCCCTGCAGTGTGTGGTGTCATATACAAGTGCTGCAATCTTGGAGTCAAAGGGAAATACTTCACCGTCTTCTTTGGAACGTCGCTTCTACTACCACGCTGCGCGTATCTTGGCTCACCACAGACTGGGCAAATAACATGATCTTGAAACTCTTTGTAGTATAATATACATCCATGCTCGCAAGCATGGATGGTCTCATAACCCAAACCAATGCTCTTCAAAACTTTTTTAACATCTTTATAAGAACCAGGGTAGATGTTATCGTGAGGAAGAATTTCTTTCGTGATTTTCAGCATTTTGTCAAACCCTTTGTCCGACAGTCGACTCTCCACTTTCATTTGCATTGCCCTTAGAATTGTTTCAAGAACATATTTCTCACAATTTCTGTACAGAGGAGTCTGTGCTTTGCCTATAAGATTGTGATAGCTTTCATAAGCCCTCCAACTCTCTGAATCATCATCAACTGAATTCATATTCATATTATCATCCTCTTCATCCAAATGCCTAAAACGAAACTGATCTTCAATCATCTCTATGGTTGGGTTTGTTTGATCATGATGCATCGTCCCACCACTACTTGATTCTCCATGATTCTGATCTACAAGCCATTGTTGTCTCAAAGCAGTCGCTGAAAGTTCGTTACTCTGTTCACCATGTGATGTCCAAGTAGTGTAACCGTTCATAAACCCATAATTGATCAAATGCACAAACATCTCTTTTGATGGAATTCGTCCTCTAACCAACAAGCATCTTCTGCAAGGACATAAGTGGGTATTTTCTCCATTTTGTTTAGCAAAATCACAAAACTCAACAATCCCTTTAATGTACCGTTGATCACCCCTTTGTAACCTCATCCAACTTTTGTCCATGTTCAAAACCACCTTCATAAACAATAAACACAAAACATTAGTCACTGTGAATGCATCATCTCAAGCTCAAGCACGGCTGGGAGCTATAGAGGAGGAACTTAAAATGATGGAATTTATATATTATGCCAAGCAAATACGAACTCATGAAATTACAAAAACTAATGCCAAACATAATAATCACTACCAAAAACGAACTCAAATTACAATTTCTGTGCATACCTGAATGTATTCGCCGGCTATGGAGCTCCAAAGGTGGTTTCAGCCGTGGGTGAGAAGAAGAACCAGAGAAAAGGAGTAAGAAAAAGTGGGTGATAAAGTTGTTCTTCGTTCATTTAATGCGGTTTACTTATGCGACACACTTTGCACATATCAGTCGCTTACAACACTAATTGCTGCACATATCTTCTTTAATGCGGGTAAGGCACGGTCAACTCCCGTACAGTCAACGATTTTTCAAATTCGGATATCGTATGTGGTACTTATACGTCTTACATTGGTTCAGTTACATAAGATGGAGTCGTATAAGATCCTTTAAGTAACAGAGTTAGTCATGTGACATAAGATTGTGTCGTCTAAGATACGTTAAGTAACGGACTTAGTCATGTGACTTAAGGTCCAGTCGCGTAAGTTCACTTATGTAACTAACTTATGTGTGCGATATAAGATATAGTCGTATTAAGTTTGTTGTGTCACAGACCTGTATTACTCAGTCACCTAAGGATACTTATGCGACTGGCTCTTATGTCACTGTCACAAAATATGTTACATAAGCGACCAATTGGCGTAGTGGAAGTTGGTGCTTGATTGCCATGTTTATCTGAATTGTTCTTATCCCATTAGCTCAAGCCAGCGTAGGCCAGCTTGTCGCTATCTGTCTATTTTTGTACGTTGCAGAAATGATTGTGGGCAATAATGCGGAATTAACAGGCGGATATACGAAGTTATTGGATAACAAATATAGAATACTGAGATGCGATTAAACAGAATAATATGCAATACATATTGAATTATTGAAAAATAATCGCAAACCGGAGTGGATCCAGTCACGTTGGACGTTGTCCTTAAAGTAAGATTGCTGCCCTACTGTGCTTGGGACTCGCTGGCAGTATGCTTCCCAGGAAAACGATCCTCGACAACAACTTAGCACAAGCTTTGTCGATCGAACTTTTTTGGCCTTCAACTATCACCGTAACACACACGAAGAAATAATCAAACAAACACGCCGGCCGGCTTTGCCTTCATGCCAGGAATGCTGGAAACGTAATTAGGGTTTTTCTCTTTTTCTCTGTCTCAAATAACGCACTGTGTTTTCTTTATATAAGAAAACTCACGTTATTGAGTCCACCAATAATGGGCCCACTTATTAAAACCAGCCCATCGTGGGATAATAAAAATATTAATTAAATAATTAAATCAGTATTTAATTATCTCTGCCCATCAGGTGTCACATTAGTCACACTAATGTACAATTAAGCCATTACTTAGCATAATTTTCTTCACCCATAATAACACTTTTTCCAACACTCCCCCACATGAAGAAAATCAAGTAGCAAAAATAAACATCAAAACTCAACTCAATGCGGTGATGGCTTCTATGGTTGATATCTGCATAGGATAGGTAGGTCATCGCCCTTAAACCTTTCCTTGGAAAAACATGTTCTCTTTACTGACTAATCATTAGACGTGATTGTCTTTGAACTGTTCGTCTTATAATGTAAACGAAAGCCATGTCCCCCACAAATATCTTCCAGACCATTATTCAGTTCTCACTGGTGGGCTCATTTTGGTCATGACACCCCTTTCATGGTTCTGCAAGAGTTTCTAAAGAATTAAGCCCTTTGAATTCTCCTTTGAAGGGACCCCACTTCTCTCTCACATATGTGATTCTTTCAAATAATCCCGCGTTACCCATTTGAATCTCTCTATTCAAATTACTAGAATCATTAAAAGCTCCAAGCTTAGCCTCGTGCGGGAGTCACTGTTTATTAGGGAATAGGACTGGGGTGTTACCCCCACAGTGACCTCATAGTCTTAGCAGTTAGGTGGTCCCTTGAAACCAAGTTCTTGAGATCTCCAGTCATCACGGTAGGGTTTTCTGTTGCCTCGACTTATTTCCAAAAGGGCTTAAGCCTATGTTTTGATGTTAACAATCAAAGGGCTTCAGACCCATTCCCTTTGGACAACTTCTCTATTAGGTCTTTACTTAACCATCTGGTTAGCAGATCCGCATTATTCTCTTTGGACCTCATATAGTCAATATGACTCATGTGTAGAGAAGTTGTTTAATGGTATTATGTCATCGATGTATATGTCGAGACTGACCATTATTCATAACACTATGTGCCTAGAAATCAATGATTGATTCTCACAATATAAACACATTGTTGGCACATGTTGTGTCCATTCAGGAATATCCTCCTCTAAATTCCTTGACGACTTAGCATCTCTTCACATTTATCAAATGCGAAGAACTCAGCCTATAATCGACTTTGACTAACACGGTCTGTTGAAAGGATTTCCAAGACACATTTGCCTCTCCCGCAATGAACCCATAGCCACTCGTGGCCTAAAGTCATTGAAACCCTCAATGACCTCCAACTCTCTGGTATAGTGTAGACTATAATTACGAGTAAATCATAGGTACTTCAGTACTCTCATGATAGCCTTCCAGTATGCACTTCTTGGATTACTCGTGTATCTCGCTAGTCTACTCACTGTGTAAGTATTGTCTGATATAATACAGTTTATCAATAACTTTAGACTGCTTATCACTCTGACATGTTCCACTTGGGAGATGCATTCACGTTTGTTCTTAGACATGTGTTGATTCACGTCAACAGGAATTCTAGACAGTCCAGGACTATCTTCTTCAGATTTGTCTAAGAGTTTGTCAACGTAGTGTGACTGACTTAATAAAAGTCCTCTAACCTTTGTGTAATATTAGCTCCTAACATTACATCAGTCAGTCTCAAAGCCTTCTTATCAAACTTCCAGTTCAATAAGCACTTGGTGGACTTTATTATTTTCTCATTCCTTCCCACAATAAACATCTCATCAACATTAAGACACAAAGTCACGTATCCGCGTTCAATGTTCTTATTGTATGCACATTTGTCACACTTGTTGATCTTAAAGCCATTAGACATCATTACGTTGTCTAATTTCAAACGTCACTCTTTGGCGCTTGCTTCAAGCTACTGGGAGATTCACAACCTTTGTTCTCTTGCCAAGCAATAACTGCTAAACCCTCAGGTTGTTCAGTGTAAATCTCTTCCACAACTTTCCATTGAGGAAGTATGTTTTTACCTCCATCTGATGAATTTCCATATTGCACAAAGCAGCAATGACCACTATCATCTTTGATATTATTCTCGTAACTAGAGAATAAGTATCAAAGTAGTATAGACCTTTCTTTTTTCTATACTCTTTTATTACAAGTCTCATCTTGTATATCGATGCAGATCCATCTGCATTCGTTTTCTCTTGAAGATCCACTTTGAACCATGTGGTTAACATCTAGTAGGGAGGTTAACCAACTTTCAAGTATGGTTCCCAAGGATTGAGTCTCAGTCACATCTTATGACTTCTTTCATAAGGGACCCTTAACTGACTGATAGCGTCTTTCTACGTTTGAGGTTCAGTCTCAAGCTTGTAGGTTAGAAAATCAAGTACATATGATTTATCTATCCTTCCTCGCTTACTTTGTCTCGATTTATTCAAATCAATCTCATGGTCAGGTTCTGATGTTCCCGTGAGTGGCATGTATTTGGCAAAACGTAGTTAGACAGTTCGAGCAGGAGTTCAGGGGGAGTTCGAACATATCCTAACACTCATGTACAGCGTGGAACAGACGCAAGGATATTTCCCGGAAGATATTGGACAGCGAAGATCTCGTCAATTTGAAGTCGGCCAGCGAATTATTTGAACAACAAATATTCGAATGAATATCTACATTGAAGGCGGCGTAGCTGACTTGGGCAAGAGATCTCCATATATTCTTCTAATCGATTTGTGAAAGATATACATCAAATATCTAGGAATATTTCCTAAATATTTGATGGGATTATCTTGTGCAGATTAGGGTTTCGTCCAAGCATATATATACATTGATAGGGCGTCCTTATTCTGCATCGCTTTCAAAGATCAACTATACACGATCAAACCCTACCGATTGGAGAAGAAGAAAGCAACGGCTGGTTGTGTTTCCCCACTGGAAACTCATCGGTGCAAGAGCAGTCTCATCACGTGCAACTCAGACTGCCTGGAAGCGATCAAACTGCCACACACAACAAAGGTGAACAAGCTTTCGTGAGAAAGCATCCGAGCTTCAAGAGAAGGCCGAGAACGTTTGGACTGCAGGTTCGGACGAAGGGGATCGAGGTTAACTGCTGTAAACCTCGGTTGCAAATCTGAGAGACGCAGTATTAGAGGCTAGGCAATTACAAGGTGTAAGTGTAAGTCCACGTACAAGCTCTAACTCGTAATAAAGATTTGATGTCCCTTTTCGGGTGTGGGAAACCCCCCCAGAGTAGGCGTGGCCGAACTGGGTTATCATTCTGTGTGTGCTCATATTATTTGCTTTGTCTACTGAACTGTTGTGATACGAGTTCAAGGTCCGTCGCAACTGTACCTTGAACTGTCTGCTGAACTGTTGTGAAAAGAGTTCAAGGTCTGTCGCAACTGTATCTTTGACACAAGCTTGAACAGGGGATATAATTTCAATTGGTATCATAGCCGACACTCGACACACTGAGTGGGATCGTGAACTGTTCAAAATGACTCTGAAGGAAGGACAAAGCATCACCAGACCCCCGCTACTCGAAGGATCGAACTATGCCACCTGGAAGCTCGTGATGAGATCGTTTCTGAAATCTCTAGACGAAAAAGTGTGGAAGGCTGTTCTGAAAGATTGGACGAAACCCATGATGAACAATCTCACTGGAGAACCGATCCCAAAACCAGAAGCACTGTGGACAGAAGAGGAGGACAAAGCATCTATGGGAAACTCAAAGGCTATGAACGCAATTTTTTCTGCCGTAGATGAAAACTTTATGAAGCTCATCATCAACTGTGAAGTGGCCAAGGAAGCATGGGACATCCTCCAAACAGCCTTTGAAGGCACGGATAAGGTTCGCAACTCACGCATGCAAGCTGTCACAACCAGGTTTGAAGAGATGAAAATGAAGGAAAGTGAAACCATCACTGAGTACAACACCAGAGTTTATCAAATTGAAATTAAATTGTAACTTTATATTAATTTGAGATGATGAGTATATTAGAGGATTTCCTTAGTGAATTCATTAGTGCATTTGTATAGTAGATAAGTTAAAATACAACTCCATGTATGTATTTGATATTTAACCATTAGTGCATAACATAATCCTTATATGTACATTCTATTGAAAACATGATATAATCTTGTGATTGATAGTGCTTGGTGATGATTTATGATTTGATTTGAATGTGTGTTAGATGATTTTAAGGGGACTATGCTTGTATCACGCTTAACCAAGTTTACAAGCTTATGTATTTGTGATCTAACTACTATCTCATAACATAACCCTTGTGTATATTTATGAACACATGATGAGCAATTGTGTTTGTCATGGTTTATGAGATGATATGAATGTATTAGATGATTTCATTAGTGCATAACATAACTCGTATGTACATGTAATATAATCTTGTCGTTGATTTGAATATGTTAGATGAATGTATTCTATGAACATGTGATATAATCTTGTCATTGATTTGAATACGTAAGATGATTTGTAGGGTAATCCATGCTTATGTATCACTCGCAATCAAGATCATAACCTTGAACATTTGTCTTTCATTGCATTTGTGATGTTTTTTTAGTGATTCGAATGTGTTAGAGGAGGGTTAATTAAGGATAATACACTTATGCAACAGAGGGTATGAGGTCAATGGTTCGACCCTAATGCAACAGAGGGTTGTCATTACCAGTTGCTTTGTATCATATGTAACACCTTTGGTAAGAGGGAAATGAAAATCTTTAGGCGGGAAATGAAAATTAAGTTTCATTCATACTAATGCAACGAAACTTTCTCTGTTACATGTATACATGTAGCATTTGATCTGGCGGGAATCAAAATGAAATTTTGTGCGATGTTTTTCCTTTCCCCCTTCAAATTTTTCAGTCCCTCCTTTAATTTTTCCCTTTGCACTTTTGTCTTATGCAACGTATGTCGCTGGTTACTTTAGACCATGTTGTATGATTACACTTATGCAACGAATATTAATATGCTGCTTTTGTGCCTGTTGCATAAGAGTTTTTAAGTAACAAGGCCACGTATGCTGCTGTAGTATGTGTTGCATTTTCTCACTTGCGCAACGTGGGTTGGTATGTTGGATTTGCTTGTGTTGCAGTACGTATCTTATGCAACATGACACATAAGTGACATCGTGTCTTTGTTGCACGACGTCTTATGCTACGTATGTTATGCAACAGCGTGTCGTGCCTCGTTGCATATGTGTGAAAATGGTGTAGTGCGCAATGCGAACGCGAATTGAACACGTTTTATCATCATAAAAACTTACATGCTTTCAAGCATTGGTTCAACCTTAAACTCGACCTGTCAATTCAAAACAAGCTAGCAGCGCCCAAGGTACGCCATTGTTAACATTCAAGGCATGCTTTAAACTTCACCGCTAGACGCTACTCGTCAACGCTATATATATAGGGGGCGTTCAAGTGTTATAACACCTTAAGGTGTTATGTGTTACATGAATCTCATCCGTAGGATGAGATTCATCCAAGCAACCACATGGCGCCACCTCAAAAGCATGGGGGTAGTGGACATGTGACTTGCATGTGCCGTGAATAGTGGCTTACGTGGCGCAATCTGATTGGCTGGAGGTGTAACATTTGAACGCCCATCTATATATATATATATATATAGGAGTGCTCAAATGAGAACTACCTCTAACACTAAGAATCTATGAACACATCTCAACCATTGATTGTCTTTGATCCATCCTCTCCCCCCTTCATCCACGTGTCTCACTCAAAAAACAATTCATTTGTTTGAAAAAAAATAATCGAAGGGCAAATTGGACAATTCGTTTGATGCCCCGTACTCGCATCGTCTCTCTCCTCCGCGCCATCAGTCCTCCGTTACGTATTCTCTCACCTAAAGGGGAGGACGTCGACTCCTCTCTCTCTCTCGTCAGGGCATCAAGCGGCGACGTTGAGGATGGCGATGCGGTTTCTTGGTACCGGTTTCAGCTCTTGAGCTTGGGTTTTTGCCTACTGCGGATTGGAAGCTTAGTCAGAGGATCCGCCTGAGGTGAAAAAGCCATCGAATTCGCTTGCCAAGGATCCGCCTGAGGTGAAAAAGCCATCGAACTCGGTACCATTTTGGTTAGCTTGTCAGCAGGCGAGATTGTCTTCGAGGATAGATTTGAAGGTATTGGTGGAATCGATCTGATTTTTCTATGGATTTTGAAGGTTTGATTGTTGTGGATTTGGAACGGTTATTGTGCTTTGATTGCAGCTTCTTTTATGAACATCGGCAAAATCGATCTGATTTTTCTATGGATTTTGAAGGTTTGATTGTTGTGGATTTCTAGTACTTCTGTTTGTGCTAATTCTGAACATCGGCAAGGTATATGCAACTCGGATCTATCCTGTGATTTCTAGTACTTCTGTTTCATAATTAGGGTTTTATTTTAGCAGAATGCTGACATGTTTAAAGCTGTTTTATTTGTAATTGGCTTGAGCTTTCTATATAAGGGCTCTTCTTGGTCCTAAGTGTGGTCTTCATTAAGCTCATGATTGTGTGTTTGTTAACTGATTTTATCATACTTGTTTCTAAAGTGGTTTAGCTGTTTAAGTTGTTGATCTTGGCATTTGCTAGCTGTGTTTGATGGGAGTAAATTATAATGTTGAGTGCGTGTTCATGTTTGTATTGTTGTTTTTTTCTTTTCAATTAGAGGTTCTGTACTGAGTTGTTTTTTACAGGGTTAGCTTTTTCATAGTGGCTGGATATTATTTGGGGTTTGATGATGGGTAACTCATCTATAGGTTTCACAGATTTTATACGGTGATTGAATTAGTGTTTTATACTTTTATCTTCTGTTAATTCATAATTGCTGCATATATCACTGTAATTTATTTCCATTGTATGACTGCAGAAGTCGGTGCAAGAGTGCCAGCTGTCGACAATTTTATCAGTGTGGTTAAAACTCATGGACGGACATTGGGTGGTGTTTGGAAGTTCTGATTGATGTTAAGAGAAGATGAGCCTGGACGAAGAGAGGAGAGGTGATGTTCAACTAGGGAGGCTTTTGGAGGTTTTGAAGATGAGCCCGGACGAAGCGAGGAAGATGTCAAGTGAAGATGAGCCCGGACGAATCGGGGAAAATGATTGTTTATCAAATCAAGGTTGTATAAATTCGAAACAATGCACATTCCAGGTTTTGCATGAGTATTATTATTGTATGAATAATCACAGTGTATTTTTTGGTTTCGTATATATTACAAATATTATGCTTTACAAATACTGCACAAAGTCTACACTTTTTTCTTCGTCCGATTTTGCATTCTTCGTTCCTTGTTACGTTAGTTTTTACACAAAGTGTACAAATATTAAGCTCATTGTTAAGTTTACACTTCTTCGCTCGTCTTATATTACACTCAGTTTGCACTTCCTCCTTTGCGGTTGTCCTATATTACACTCAGATTGCACTTCCTCCGCCACTCTCACCTTATTTTGTACTCAGTTTGCACTTATTCCCTTCCGATTGCTCTATTTTGCAACCAGTTTGCACAAAGTCTGCACTCCTTCAACATCATTTTTCAGTTGCAGCCTGCACTCCCTCAACAGTATTATCAGCTCTAAACTGCACTCCCTCAACATCATTATCAGCTCCAGACTGCACTTCCACAACATCATTTTCAGCTTTAGACTGCACTCCTTCAACAGCATTATCAGCTCCAGACTGCACTCCCTCAACATGGTTTTCATCTCCAGACTGCACTACTGTTGTGGGAGTACAGTCTGGAACTGAAAATGTTGTTGTGGGAGTGCATTCTGGAACTGAAAATGTTGTTGTGGGAGTGCATTCTGGAACTGATAATGATGTTGAGGGAGTGCAGTTTGGAGCTGATACTGCTGTTGAGGGAGTGCAGTCTGAAACTGCAAATGCTGATGAGGGAGTGCAATCTGGAAGCTGATAATGTTGTCGAGGGAGTGCAGTCTGGAACTGCAAATGCTGTTGTGGGAGTGCAGTCTGGAACCGCAAATGTTGTTGAGGGAGTGCAGTTTGGAACTGATAATGGTGTTGAGGGTAATGCAGTGTTGAGGAAGTGCAGTCTGGAATCGCAAATGCTGTTAAGGGAGTGCAGTCTAGAGCTGATAATGATGTTGAGGGAGTGCATTCTGGACCTGAAAATGCTGTTGATGGAGTGCAGTCTGGAGCTGATAATGATGTTGAGAGAGTGCAGTTTGGAGCTGATACTGCTGTTAAGGGAGTACAGTTTGGAGCTGATACTTTGGTTTAGGGAGTGCAGTTTGGAGCTGCAAATTTGGTTTAGGGAGTTCAGTCTGGAGTGAAACTGATGCACAATGTTGAGTTAAAAATGTTGAACATGTGTAGTTGAAAATGTTATGCACTTTTTACCAATAGCTACCATACTTATTTTGCACTTTTAAATACTCACTGACATATGTATTCTGCACTCCTAACACTCAAGTTCCTGCTTGTTCTGCACTTGCACAAAAATAACTTACAATGAGCAAATGTGGATTACACAACTTAGTTCATAATTTTATACCTAGAGTACATATATATGCATCAAGTAAAATGTTTTGTAATTTCAAAATTTCTGCACTTTATAACCAAGTACACTACATCAATGCGTCATGACACTACAAAATTCGCTCAGCCCCTTTAACATCAAGTTGCACCGTCCCACTATCCTCTTCACTTTATGTTGCACCATTTTATTGGCATCCACATTGCACTTCCTCGATCGTCTCAACACCTTTGTTACAAAAACAAAGATGCATTATCAATAAATATTGTCGCACACAAACTATGTGATGATGAATGAAGATGAACACAAACAATACCAATGAAGATGAACACAAACAACAAGAAACCCAAAACAAGGGTCTATTTCAGAAAAAAACATAAGCAGGTTGCCGGAAGTAAATCCCACCAATTTAATAAAATCAGCTGCTAAAAGATGCACTCCTGATATCCTTAAACTTCTTCCTTGCCTCCACAAACTGAAATGAGTAGTATGATTAATTACTTACACTGCAAAGAACATTCACCAACAAGCATATAGATTAACAAATGAGATGAATGGCGGCCAACTGCCACCACTAGTTTTTACAAATGAGATGAATGGCGGTCTTCCAATTTCACATCTCCAAACACAAACCAGATAACACAAAACAATACTTAAATACTTATAATGATGCATTATACTTAAAAGAATGTCAAAACAATACTTAAATACTTATAATGATGCATTATACAAAACAATACTCAAGAATGTCACACCTAAATACTTAAAACTACCATACGACTAATTGCACAATGCTTCACCCACAATCAGTCGTACCTAAATACTTGTAATGATGCATTATCAATAAATAGTTTTGCACTAAAATGATGTGATGATGGATGAAAAACACAAATGAAAAACACAAACTTGCACTTGTTTGAGTCCTCCAAATGAAGGCTGACACAAATACCACAATCACTGACGAATTCAAGCGCCGCCGAATCCCAGAGTAGATCCCAGAATCTTCAACATGGCTCAATCACTCAGTCCTCCTCGCCGTGTCTACCCGCCTCACTCTCGCAACCCTAATTTCGGCCATGAACACCACGGAATAGCCTCAACTCGCGATCCCAAAACCGTAGATTATCGGCGTCAAGCCGACGACGGACTAACGAGCTGTGGCGCAACGGACACGGAGGGCGACGCCAGCGATGGATGGGCGACAGCGGATGACGAGCGAGCGAGAGTCGTTGTCGCAGTAACCAGATCTGGAATTCAAAATCGGAGAAAGAGGATGCACTGATGACGCGAGTGAGGAGGAGCAGCGGAGGCGATTATGGAAGGCGAGTGAGGAGAAGTGAGGAGGAAAAAATTAAGGTCGCCGGAGCGGAGGAGGTAGGAGGCGTGGATGAGCTTTTCGGCGGACGAGATCGATCAGTCGACGAGGAGAGATGAATGGGTCGTGTATGTCACTGGTTGGATTACACAAAGGGGGAGAAATTAACTGGACTGAAATGCCCCCAGCCATCCTCACATGTGCCAACTCATTTGCCATGTCACCTTACATGTGTCACTTTGTGGTCTCTTAGATCAAAGTCCATCCATGGCTCTCATTAGTTCTTATGTTCTTAGGGTAAGGGGTGTTCTCATTTGAGCGCGCCCCTATATATATATAGGGGCGCGCTCAAATGTTAACCACTCTTAGAGTGTTAACCTAACTCATTGTGAGTCACTCATTTTGATGATGTGGCAGGCAAAAGTGCCAGAATAGTGTTTTGATTTTCACTGTTTGCTTTTTGCTTTTGTTGGATTTTTGGTAGTGGGACACGTGGCGCGCCCATAAAGCACGAGGGATTTGGATGTGTGGCTGAGATTGAGTTAATAGATTAATATGCTAAGAAGTGGTTAACATTTGAGCGCTCCTCTCTCTCTATATATATATAGAGGAGCGCTCAAATATTACCCTCATCTTAGCATGTTACCTCTTACTCCAATCTAAGCCACAGATCCAAACCCCCTCGTGCTTTGTGGGTGCGCCACGTGTCCCACTACAAAAATCTTGCACCATTCAAAAAGCAAACAGTAAAACACACTACCCAAAATCTACTATTTCGGCCATATTCCTGCCACTATCAACCAATCAGATTCGAGTAACACGATAACACTCTAAGAAGTGGTAACATTTGAGCGCGCCCCTATATATATATATATAGGGGGGCGTTCAAGTGTTATAGGTTGTTAGAGTGTTATGTGTTACTTTATTTTGCACCTTTAGATCTTTTGATCTAAAGGTCCAAATTTCATCTTGCACTTTTGTCTTTTAGGTAAAAGACAAAAGTGCAAGATTACAAACAACTTGGTCACTTTTTGACTTTTTGACTTTCATTTTGTACCTTTAGATCATTTGATATAAAGGCTGAGATTGAAGTAACACATAACACCATAAAACACACATAACATTTGAACACTCCTCTATATATATATATATATAGGAGCGTTCAAATGTTACAAGCTTCTTATTGTGTTACGTGTTACAGAGCTTCTGATTGGTTATTGAAAATCAAGGAACCAATCAGAAGCGAGGAACACCGTAACTACAGTGCAACCTCACCCACACAACCCCCCGTGCTTGTGAGGTGCACCGTAAGCCCCGTGTTTCTCTCTTCTGATTGGTTCCTTCTTTTCATCAACCAATCAGAATCATGTAACACGTAACACTCTAACAACACGTAACATTTGAACGCCCCCTATATATAGGGGGCGTTCAAATGTTATGTGTTCTTATTGTGTTATGTGTTACATGATTTTGCACCTTTGGATCTTTTGATCTAAAGGTCCAGATTCCATCTTGCACTTTTGTCTTTTAGGTAAAAGACAAAAGTGCAAGATGACAAACAACTTTGTCTATTTTTAACTTTTTGACTTTCATTTTGCACCTTTAGATCATTTGATCTAAAGCTGAGATTGATGTAACACATAACACAATAAAATGGGTGTAACATTTGAACACTCCTCTATATATATATATATATATAGGGGGCGCTCAAATAAGGTTGAGTATTATTGGTGAGGTCGTGAGGCCCAATCTCACACCTTTAGATCATTTTGATGTAATGGTTGAGATTTAAAGATGCATGGAATAATATTTTGCTTTTTACTGTTGATAGATTTTGATAGTGGGGCACGTGACGCACACACGAAGCAGGGGAGGGTTTAGATGTGTTGTTAAGATTGGGGCCTCACAACCTCACCAATAGTACCCGACCTCATTTGAGCGCTCCTATATATATAGGGCACGCTCAAATGTTAACCACTCTTAGCATGTTAACCTATTAACTCATTGTGATTGGTTGGATGAGTTTCATCCAACCAATCTGGACGCGCTTTCATCCAACCAATCACAATGAGTTAATAGGTTAACATGCTAAGAAGTGGTTAACATTTGATCGCTCTTCTATATATATATTATATATACTGGAAGATCCAGAAATTTATTCAAGGCGGATCAAAAAGCCTGGAAGGGCTACAAAAAACGACGACACTACTCGGCCTCTGCACACCACAAGGGGCAACATCAACAAACACAACGGCCACTAACGGGTCACAAGGGTAAAAACCAGATCTCTCCACGCACACAGGCGGGATCACGCGGACCTACAAAACCTCTGTCTAGAAACATAAAATACTAAAAGTGCCATAACCATAGACCAACACCACTGGGAATCATACCCGAACTGTGATATCATCACGAACTTGGCGAGCCACAAAACCCTCCACACTGTGGTCTCCTCTTGGGCACCACTCGTCAATGCTATATAGGGATATATAGTCCACAAGCATGTAATTAGCTCAAGGTTAATTCTCAAGTCATAGGCGCTAGGCCGTAGTCTGTAAGAGAGGAGGAACTCACTATACCATTTTTCACCATTTGCAACATTTATTTTCATTTGTTGCATAGAAAAAATGTTGCAATACGGTAATACAACATATTTTGTATGTTGCTTTTAGTAAATGTTGCATATGTAATTAATATTTATGTTTTGTAACATAAACACTTGCAACATCACCATATATGTTGCAATAATGAGGTGCTTTGCAACAAAACAATTGCTACACTTGAAAAGTTGTTGCATAATCAGTGACACGTCAGAATTCACATATGCATTTGACTTTTCAACCATTTGTACGGAAATAGTACGATTCATTTATAATGGTTGTTGTGTGTCGCATCTATGCAACATGGTTCGGGAATGTTTGGGCAACATTAACATGTCGCATAAACTAATGCATTAACTCCTATCTCACCAAACAAATTAAATCGATCCCACCATCTCCTTTTGAAAACGTACAACCGTGTGTCGCAAGGATGTTGGGCAACATTAAAATGTCGCATAAACTAATGCATTAACTCCTAACTCACCAAACAAATTCAATCTCCTTTTGAAAAACGTACGACAAATGCCTAACTCCTAACTCAGCAAACCTTCAATCTTTTGCATCTCCTCCGGCCATCTCCTCCATCTCCTAACCAACACAAATGCCTTAATTTCATCTCCATATGCAACAAATGTGGACTGAAAAAGCTTGAAGCCTGAAGATGTGGACTGAAAATGAAGCTTGAAGCTTCTCAACACACCAACATACCCCTGCATATAATAAGCTTGAAGCTTGAAGATGTGGACTGAAAATGAAGATTGAAGCTTCATTTCATCTCCCCAACCGACCCCTTCCTCTAAATTAACAAGCCCGGGCAGATTTGCTGAGGATCAGTTTGGATTTGCTGGAAAAATGGAGGCTCTGCTTTAGTTCTGCGCATCTGTCGCTGATCTGCTTTCAGGTCTGTTCTGTTTCGAGTTGCTGGTATGTTGCATTACCTTATTGTATGTTGCATATGTTATGTTGCATTACGACTGAGATGGCCTCTTGTCAACAGATCAAAAGCATCTATCCATTTAAGCTGCACACGTGGCCATGTTTAATTTGTCCAACTCCTCTATTCCTTAATTTGTTCAATTTCTCAATTTTCATAAGGTAAATTGTAAATTAAATATATATTTTTTTAGTGTTGTATAAATTAGTATAAATATGCTCATCTCTTATATACATATAAATGACAGGTGTGTAAATCATGGATAAAAGTTGGATGAATTTGTCAAGAGTTGATTTACGGTATTTCAATGGTATTGAAAATTTCATCAGGTTTGCAAGACAAAATTCAAATGAAGCCACATATCCTTGCCCTTGTTGTCGTTGAAAGTTAGGGCGTTGGGTTGGACTTGATAAAATGCGCACACATTTGATTGACAAAGGATTCATGGTGGGTTACACAACATGGACAATGCATGGAGAGGTTGAATTGGGAGATGACCAACTTGAAGATAATTTTGGGCAAGTGAGCGGGGAGCCTAATGAGTTGTACAAAATCCCAATGGTGGAGTTTCTTAATGATACATTTCCTTTGCGTGACTATCAAGATCCTATGATGGTGGATGAGACATTTGATGAAGCGGATTATGAGGTTAATCGCCTAGCTAATGAGAAGTATCATAAGCTATTAGTAGAGGCTCAAACACCTATTTATCCCGGAAGCAAGGAAACTGTGTTGGAATGTATCTTGTATGAAATGCAATTGAAAGTCGAAGGTCGATGGTCTGATAAAAGTTTTGATAGACATTTGGAGCGATGTAAAAGACTAATTCGTGGAGAAAATAAGTATCCAGGATCATATCGCGAGATAAAGCATGTGTTGAGCAATCTTGGCTTAAACTACGAGGTAATTCATGCATGCGAGCATGGTTGTGTTTTATACTATAAAGAGTTGAGTGATCTTGATAATTGTCCCGTTTGTGGAGAGGCACGGTATGATTATGTGGATGGCAATAGGAAGGCTGCTAAGAAATTTGTGCGCTATTTTCCTATTACTCCTCGGCTACAACGATTATATACATCACCTTATGTCGCAAAGGAAATGCGATGGCATGGGGAACGACGAGTTAGTGAAGGTTTAGGTGATCTTAGACATCCTGCAGATGGAGAAACATGGAAAAATTTTAACAAGCAATTTCCGGATTTCTCAAATGAGATTCGAAATGTGCGTCTTGGATTAGCAACGGATGTTATGGTTGAAACTTTCAGAACCGAAAAAAAACTTGAAAGCGATAAAGAGGTTTACTATGGTGTTCTTGAGGATGTGATTGAGTTGATGTACCCACAAGGAGTGACGGTTATTGTTTTCAAGTGCCGATGGTTTAATGAGAATAGAGGAGACATAAAAAGAGATCATGGCATCGAATCGGTAGACACGTCTACTACTTGGTACGGGGACACGCCGTTTTGTTTGGGATTAATGGCCACACAAGTGTTCTACGTAGATGATCCTAAATATGGTGATAATTGGAGAGTGGCGAACATTGTTGCACAACGAGGCACTTACACGGCTGATGCCTTAGCGCGCGATATCTTAGGAAGCATCGAAGATCCTTATCAAGAAGAACTCCCATCCAACATTCCCCAAGTTCCTATACACACATTACAAGTAGATTTGAGACGTCTACCTCAAACTCCTCGAGAATTTTACAATGATGAAGACGATGATGTGTTCCGGGATGAGGACTCGGAAAATGAAGATGAGTCCCAAAATATTGACCTTGATCAAGAAGTCGACGTATACGCTAACGGCAATGATGACGACGACGACGACGACGCATATACATAAATTAAATCAAGGTACATATGTTAATTATATTTGTATATCCACCTTACATAACATTATCATATGTAACATATTTTTTTATGTTTGTATGTTGCATAGGAAAGTGATATTTGAAAGGGAGATCTTTCCACGAAGATGACTATCTGTGTCAGTTTTTCAGCACCAATCAGGATGAAGAAAACCAATTGTTTAATCTGTGTGAACTCATCCTAGCCAATCAAAATTAAGCTAAAATATTAAAATTAAACAAAAACATGTTTTGTAATGTTTTGTCACACGCGTCCGCCGCTCGAACTCATCCTACCGCATCCGCCGCTCGAAACACAAAACCCTACCTACCGCATCCGCCGCTTGAACTCGATCTCTCTTCGTACACACACCACCGAACTCAATCTCTCTAACCACCGCTCGATCGATGCCGCCACGCGTTGCTCCGACCAAGATGCGGACGAAGCGAAGTCGTCCAGTCGTCGACGACTCCCAAGAGGCGACCGGTGCCAAGAAACAGAAAAGTTTGAAGGACGTTGTGACTCCAACCAAGGCCGCCAAACCAAAGCCAACGGCCACCAAGCCGAAGCCTCCGAGTCCCAAACCAAAGCATACTACACCTAAACCGAAGCCTCCGACTACCAATCCGAAGCCTCCGACTCCCAAACCAAAGCCAACGACCACCAATCTGAAGCCTCCGACGCCCAAACCAAAGCCTACTACACCCAAACCAAAGCCTCACTTTACACGATCTGCAGTTGCAGGTATTTAGATTGTTAGATCTGCAGTTAAATCATTAGCCTCATTTTTTGGTTTGATTAAATTACATTGTTTTTTTGTTTGATTACTAGCTCTTAATTTTGCGGAGGAAGATGATTGGATTTCAGAAGGTGAAATCGTTGGAGAGGTTATAATGTTAAAGGAAAAGTCAGATCAGTCTAATGTCAAGACCTTCTGGGGTAAGAAGGCATCAGCTAATAAGAAGGCACCAAAGCAGAAGGCTCCAAAGCAAAAGGCACCCAATAAGCAATCACCAAAGAAGACATCTCAACAACCAGCTGCTCCTTGTCCTCAATCAGTGCCGTCTAATGATCCAATTGAGGAAATTATGGAAAGTTTTCCTCGTCCTCAATCAGTGCCAAGTCCTCATTCAGCGGCTTCACAGCCACATGCACAAAATGGAAAATCCACCAAGAAGTCTCCTGTTAAAAGAAAGTCTCCGATTAAGAGAAAGTCTCCAATTAAAAGAAAGGATAAAATTCAGATGCTGGCATCCACACTTCCGCATCGCTCTGCAACAGCCACTTCAGAGCACTGCCAGTCCAATCAGAGTGTCCCTCGGCCTCCACCTCCACCTATGGATGAGCCGGAAGCTTCTGAAGACGGGCAAGCTGACCCCAACACAGATGATGAGATGGAGAATGATAACATGATGATGATTAGATGCAAAGATGAAACAATCGGGGCAGGTAAAAACTCATTTCAATTCATGTTTCACCGTCATTTCAATTCATGCATACTTTGATTGTTTTTCTTTAATAATGACAGATGGTAAGATTATACGAAGTGGTCGCTCAGTCTGTAATAATGCATTGTTAGAAGCTGAATTTAAACATTTGGGCCATCGTATTAAACTTGAGGAGGGACCTACTGGCACTCCTGTGTATGGAAAATACCGAAGATTACTTGTTGGAGCTGTAGGCGTGTATGTCAAAGAGTCCTTGCCCATGACATTGGAAAGCTTCTATGAGTTGGATCATGCTGTTTTGAAGCTGATGATTCAACGCTTAAGTGTAAGTCTTTCAATTAATATGTGTACTTTTGATGTTCAATTGAATTTACTATAGATTGATACAACGCTTAAGCTTCTATATATGTGGCAGGTATACTTTGAAATTACAAAAAAGAATCGGTGGCTCGTTAAGTACATCATATCCATTGCCAGTAAAAGGTTTCGCGCATGGAAGCATAGTTGCAAGAAACACTTCACAAAATATGGTCCAAGTCTACCATGGGAGTTTCGGAAGCGCCAAAGCGAATGGGATTGGCTGTGCAATCACTTTCAGCAACCAAAATTTATGGTAATACTTAGAACATTTCATTTGAATCATCATATGCGCGCCTATCAGCAACAAGACTATCTGATTTTTTTTACATGTAGAAAAAATGTGAGCGTTTGGGGAAGACGAGGAATGAATATGAACGAGTCAACCACTGTGCGGGCAGGAAACCCTTTGGCGAAATAGTCGAGGAGTACATTAACCTTGGTAACCCAACGCCTTTGGTTGCGACGCTAATGCAGGCCTACGGGAAGGATAAGAAGAATGGAGTACCAGTTGTGGTAACTTTTCAGTTTTATATTTAGCATTATAACAACTGAATTGTCGTTGATGTTATTACTGTTTTTACTGCTGAATGTTTTGTATGTTTGAATGTCACCTTTGAATGTTTGAATTGTCTTGAAACAGTTTTGAAATTACTGATGAATCTTTTGTATATATGGAAATTGGCTTGAAGTACACATGCGTTGTTTTCTGTAATTACTAATGAATCTTTTGTAATTATGTAGCCTGTGTGCACGCCCTCATGACACACCTGTTGCTTTTCTGTTAATGTCACTTGTTTTAATGTTTAGGGACCTGTTGTTTAGAATGTCACAGTTTCAATATCGCATTCTAATGAACATTACCGATGAACTCATGAACATCACTGAACATTAATGATGAATGTCACCTGTTACAGATTTGAATGTTTGTTTTAATTCTCAGGAAAAGCTGAAAGTGGAAATGGATCAGTTTTTTCCCCGGGAATACCCTGATGATCATTCCGTACGCCTCCTAAGTTTCAATGAGCAGTGTAAGATAATTGAGGCTACAAGGGGAAAGAGGAGAGGAAGAAATTTAGTTGGCAGTGAGATATGCAAGCTCCCACTCCCTAGAGGCTCTGCTGCGTCAATTATCGCTGGTCTTGACCTCCAAGATGAATTGGAGAAGACAAAGGAGGCTCTAGACAAGTCCTTGGAGGAACAAACTCGCGAGCGTGCAAAGGCAGATGAATTTAGAAGGCAAATGGAGGTTCAATTTCAAGCCTTAGCCGATCATGTCAAGTTCAACTTTCCAAGGACTAGTCACTCCTCAAGCTCCGGCTCTGACCCCGACTCCGACTCTGAATGAACTGTGAACTTATGGTAACATTTTGGAACACGCAAACTGTTCTACTAAGCGTGTTTCCTTTCGACAAGTCCTTTAAACTTTGTTTTGTTTGGAACTTGTTGCATATGCCATCATTTGGATAAATGATGTGTTTTGTTTGGAACTTGTGGTCTGTTATTGTAATGTTTCCAGGAGCTTTAAATTGGTCTGTTATGTATGGCTCATATATAGTCCATAAATCCCATTTCCGAAAACACCATTTGCGGCATTGTAATGTCGCCTAGTCCATATAGTGCAATTTCTCAAAACATCATTTCCGACATTATAATGTCGCATAGTACATATATGCAATTTCTGAAAACATCATTTGCGACATTATAAAGTCGCACGAAGTCGCTTATATGTCGCCTAGTACATATATTGCAATTTCTCAAAACATCATTTGCGACATTATAATGTCGCACTAAGTCGCTTATATGTCGCATTGTACATATATGTCACTTCTGAAAACATCATTTGCGACATTATAATGTCGCATAGTACATATATGCAATTTCTGAAAATATCATTTGCGACATTATAAAGTCGCACGAAGTCGATTATATGTCGCCTAGTACATATATTGCAATTTCTCAAAACATCATTTGCGACATTTTAATGTCGCACTAAGTCGCTTATATGTCGCCTATATTATATATTGCAATTTCGCAAAACATCACTTGCGACCTTATAATGTCGCACTTACTCGCTTATATGTCGCCTAGTTCATGTATTGCAATTTCTCAAAACATCATTTGCGACATTATAATGTCGCACTAAGTCGCTTATATGTCGCATTGTACATATATGTCACTTCTGAAAACATCATTTGCGACATTATAATGTCGCATAGTACATATATGCAATTTCTGAAAACATCATTTGCGACATTATAGAGTCGCACGAAGTCGCTCGATATGTTGCAGTGAGCTAGAAAAGCAACAAATATATTGCAACATTTTGATGTTGGAAAACGAAACCGCTAAATGCGACATACTCACCCGATATGTTGCGTTACGGCAATGCGACACGGCATTAGCGACATTTAGTAAAGCCACATGATACATGTTGGGCAACCGTAAAGTAACATACTCGGACCCTTAGGCAACACAAAAATAAATGTTGCAAATGGTGAAAAATGGTGTAGTGACTTGACATTCAACATGTGTAAATATGTAGAGACATAAGTATTTAGTGTAAAGAAAATCATTTTAAAAAACTTCATATCATGTGAATAATGATTAGATTCATAGTTAAAGTTGTTGAAAGTGCAAGTTGCTCTCTCTAAGTACCAAGTCTGTAGTGAGGGACTTACCTACCAATTTTTTTATTTTGTATTGTTTATTTTTAAAAAACATTTTACTCCACAGGTAGAACTTGATTATGCGCTATAGAAGCGGATATGAATAGAAGGTTCAAAACCTTATATTTGTTCAAGGAAAAATATTTTGATCACTAGGAATGCTGAAGACGAAACTTCAAAGCATGTTATAAAATTATGGTGTTTGCTAGATTTAAATTTTAATAAATACATCAAGATTTAAAAATGGTCTATCGTAAACCATGATAGCAGCATTTTCATTCAAGAAGTTGTTAGCAATGTCAAAAGAAATTCAGCTTTTAGTTGCAATCCCAAATAAACCACTACAAATTTTGGATCAGTTTTCCGACGCAATGTATACGACATTTTTTTGGTGTCGAACGACTAATACGACGAGAAAACGACAGGTATGCGTCACTTTAGTCATTTGTCTTTTTATGTGCGACACATATAAATCGCTTTTGTACTTTTATGTGCAACACACATGAGACACAAATATGTCGCATAATTTAAATAATAATTGTACAAGTTAAACATAAATCGCGACTTCTCCTTCGTCCTTCGAGCTCCTCTTCGTTTCCTTCGACACCAGCAGCCGACTCATCCGCGCACACCCAACCGCCACCAATCATCCCAAGCATCGTCACTCATCCGGACACCGAATGACTCAGACTCTGCACTCGAACGGCCCGTGCGCCAATCGAAGGTAATGATTTTAACTTTTAGGGTTTCTTATTGTTTAAAACTCAAATTTTCAATCAATTACAGACTAGCGACCGACGAATCAGCATCCGCCATCCCCAGATTTGAAGCGGTATTGTAGATCTAGATTTTTGAGAATTTAGGATTTTGTGTTTTGTTAGTCGATTTGGGCGTTGAATTTCGAATTCGAAATTACAAGGTTTATGAATTTCGAATTTGTTAAGAGTATTTTGGTTGTGGATGATTTAAGTGTTCAGTTATCATGTTCGTTGTACCATGTTTGGATTTGTGAAGTGTGGTTACTGTTTTATCTTTGTCGTCCTTGTAGATTAAGGTTTGATTTTTATACAGAGTCATTAACCGGCTTGATAAAATGCACAGCCTCAGAGAAACAGCTCGAACAAGCTCCAACATGTATTATAAATTTTTCTCATATTTTTTTATGTGATCTTTGTGTTTCTTTTCAATGTTTTTTATAACCTTGTTTGATGTACATGTTCATTTTGCACAACATGTATCGAAACATTTGAAGATATGACTTTTTGTTATTAAATTATTTGAGCCATTACTGAGAACTGAGAAGGATTGTTTCATGTGTTTTGTCATTTCAGTTTTTAGTTGGATGAAGATGTGGTCATGGCTAATTAGGATGCTGATAATCACAAAGTAAGGGCACAAAAGTAAGTGTGAATTGCATAATTCTTCACTCTTGGTCCTGTGTGTTTGATGAGAAGATTTTTGTTTTGTTTCAGGTATTAAATTAGTGTATCAAATGGAAATGAGAGGTAAGCAAGGAATCTTCTCTAGTGAAAACACTTGCAAAGTATGATATTCACCTAGCCGACTCTGAGTTCTGGTGTCATAGTTTCCATGTCCAAGTTTTATTAGTCTATTAGTTTATGCAGATTGAAACTGATTTCGAGGAGTTGCTTACAATTAAAACTAGGGAGTATATCTTGGAAGCACTCAAAGAATATTCAAGGCTAACATTCCAAGTTTTGGTATTTCACGCTCACTGTTTATTCCAAGTTTTAAACTTGATAGGTGAAGTCTCCAAAATTATTGATTATGCAGTTAGAGGCTTTTAGGCATTTGCTCCTTTAAACTGTGTCTACTGTCTACCATAATCTGTCAAAGGCACTAACGTTTTGAAACTGAATTTAAAGAAATTTGAATTGGTCACGTCTAGATAATATGATGCCTATTGCCCATTTAAGGCTGATATGAATTGACTTGGAAGAGTAACCTCTCAGTCCCTTCTCATTTCATTAAATTTTGTAATGTTTCCTTCGCTGTTTCATGTTTTTCTTGTGAACAGAGCTCGAAGTTGCAGCCACCTCATGGTTAACGGTTCTCGCTACCAGGTTGTTCCCAGCCAGGCGAGCTTCAACTTGTTTTTCACTTTGATGCTTTGCTATTACTATATGTTACTATGTTATTTGTGCTGTGGTGATGTTTGTTATTAAGTTTTGTTGTACTAATCTTTGAAACTACATTTTGTATTGCAATGTGTGTTAATGATTGTATCTTATTGATTATAATCTTTGAAACTACAGTTTGTATGTGTTATGTTTTACAAGATATGTATTATTACTATTTGCATTTTATGTTTATATTATCACTCTGTTATGTATGTTATTACAACTCTGTCATTGTTTGTATTTGTATGTTCTGTCTATTTAATATCTGATTACACATAATCTGTAACAGATCATTGGAGATCATTGCCGCCTCAAAGACTTGTTGCAACTCTGGTTAAAGAACATGGCCACAAGCTAAGAGAATAGTAAATGGAAGACAAAGTAGTAAATGGAGGATGTAGAAGACAATGACCTTCTGTGCCTCGCCTTGGCAAAAGTTGCAATGAGCTCCCCGGCTGACTAGAGCCTTGTTCCTCAATCAAAGCACTCTTTCCTGCAGCGAGTACGATCTCCATCAATTCACTTGACGAGGACGAGGTGAGTTTGGATGAAGAAACAGATTAGGATCATCTGCTTGTTTCAATCATCTTTTTGCTAATTTTTTTTGGCAAGTTGAACTTTGTAAGAATCATTTTGGTTGTGTGGTGAACTTGTTCCACATTGTATTAATGACAAATTTGTGTACTGTGATTTAATTGAAAAATATTAATATTATTATTAAATTAATTGTTTTTAAATTAATAATTAGTGAATAAAATTAATTGTAATTAGTACCGGTTAACAACCGGTGACACTTTGTGTGTGTCGTACAAAAGTTGAAATTGTGTCTTAATTGTGTCGTACAAAGCATGCGACAAATTGTCGATATATGTACGACAATGGTGTCGTAATAGTGTAGCATATATGTCGCACAGTTTGTGCGACTGGGATGAGATAAATATGCGACGCTTTGACGCACAGTTGACTTAGGTGTGTCGCACAATTTGTGTTGTAGAGCTGTCGCACACCTCTTGCGACATAGGTTTGTGCGAAACTATTGATTTTTGTCGTAGCACTGACGAACGTACGACACAATTTCGACGCCTTCGCGTCATTTTTTTGGTGTCGAACAACTCAGCCCAAATTTGTAGTGAACTGTGCGCACTCAATCTTATCACACCGGCGAGAATGCAATTTTAAAGGTTGAATGTCAGCATGAGTGCATGCAAGTTCTAGCCAATGTCAATTTCCTATCTACCTATTTAAATTTCAAAAAACATTTTTATCAAAAAAAGAATTTACATTTCATATATGCCAAGCAATTGATAAGTCGAGTGTTTGTCTTATTATTTGTCACATTTCATTAAAGCTTTGATTCGTTTCTGATATTTTTTTGATGTCATTTGACCCCTTCCTTGCACATTTTAGGTATAAAATGTATCCTCATCAAAGTCAAGACCTCAAGATCAAGATTGTATGAAAACATTGATGTTTCGGCGAAAAACAGGGAGTTTGGGGAAAAATTAGGGCTGACTGACCTTTCCGACTTATTTTTCATATCCAGAGCGCATCTGGTGTCCAAATGAATCAATCTACAGCTTTTTTGAAAGCTAACTCAAAGGGATAGAACTCTTAATTTTACCTCGAGACCAAATTTAAAAATTAGGACTGCGAAAAAGCCATAAGAAGTCAGACCGGTTAGCAAAAGACAGGTACGAGGTCCTAACCGACGGGTTACCACTTCTAACCGACCAGTTAGGCACCTAAGATTGCTTAATTATCTTCTCGGGATGTCGTAACCGACCAGGTACGACTCGAACAACTCCTAATCGACCGATTAACACCTAGAAACCCAGATTTTTTTTCCTCGAGCCTATTAATACCAAATGAGGAATTTGACTTGAGGGGGTGGGAGAAAGTGTGAGAAAAAGGTTAGGGAGAAGTCCACATCATCAAGGATTGCTTGGGACAAAAGAAAGAATATCAAGGAAAGAAATTAGACCTTGGTTCATCTCCTACTTGGCTTTTCTCTATGATCATGTAAACACATTGATATCTATGATGATTGATGATTTCATTTCACTAAGGACTTCAATTCACATATGCTTGCTAGGTGTTTAATAAAATGCCTAAGTAACTAAATGACTTTAAACTTGAACCTAAGACTTCAAAGAGCTAGGGAATAGTTTTAGATTGGTGAAAATGATCCATATCTCAGTATCGCATCAAAGTAAATTCTAAGATAAGAATGCTAAACTAGATCCTAATTGACTATTTCACTTGAAATGGTGCCATTTAATGAATCAACATCTTGAAAGAGTGAGAATCGAGATAAGAGTCTAGACTCGGATAGGATGTCAACAACCATTTAATTAGGAGAAAAGGTGCAGTAAAAGATGACATTTTGGTGCCAAGTCACCACATGACGATCCAGACCATTAAAGCTTTGGCAAAACGCATGGAGTTGACAACAGATCCGATGGAATCGAGCTAGGCGTTGGTGCGTAGCTGATTCAAAGCTATACGACTCTCTAGTTCACAACAAGAACAGAAGAGGTCATCCAAGAAGTCAGATCGAGAGCCAAGTCAAAACTAACGAGTGGAATGAGAAAAGAATCTCCGATTGGATCGCGGATGAAGAGCACTTTATAAGTGCATTTCGTGGTTGCTAATATGAAGGTGACTCGCGATGCAAATATATAACATTGTCCGCGAGCTGAAGTCAGTGGCACGTGTGATTACGTTAGCGAATTCAATATTTGGAAATCGGGCCTTAAAAACAGATTTGGAACCAAATCAGCATATATATTTTGGCTTGCATCTGATTTCCAATCATCTAACATCAATCATTCGACAACAGCTCTAGAGAAGACGAAGATCGAGGATTTCAACAAAACGAAGAGATTTTCTAACTCCCCTTTCATTCAAAAATACTAGTATTTTACATTCATGGATATGAGTAGCTAAATTTATAGTTTCAGTCTAGGGTTTGGATCTTGTGATAATATGTTTTGAGACTTTTTACTTAATGCTTGTTTCTTGTTTAACTAGTTCTTGATCTTCATCTTACTGATTGAATTGTTAGGCTAACTGGAAACGTTTCCGTAAAGCTTAGCTAAAGAACCAATTCCTATTGTTAACACTTGTTGGATACTTTACCGTAAAGACAAGTAGTAATGCCTAAGTTCGATATTACCTTTGGTGGAATATCGTGTTTAGGAAAACTAGAAGTCTATTACCTTTGCCTGAATACATTTGGGTTATCACCTTTACCGGGATACTGTAGGTTACCTTTGTCGGAATAACCACGCTTATAAACTTGATATATGATTTTTACCTATCAATGATGAACATCTCACAATCGAAAACCTAAGCTGAATATTCTCTGTGATAAGAAAACTCTTTTTCATATTTTCTGGTGCTCTCAAAATCACTTACATACTCCCTTTTCAATTGTTTACATATACAGCTTCAACAACCAGTTCTCTTGGATTCGACACTGCTTGTCACTAGCTAATTGTTTGCATGAAATAAATTAAATTAAATTTGATGCGTCAAACGACACATGTTGAATTTTGGCACCGTTACCTGGGAACTGGGCTTCGGTGAAGTTGTTTCTTTCAGTTTTCATTATTAGTTTTTTGTGATTTACTACTTGTTTCACCATGTCACACGCAGGTAGTAAAATTTGTCATAACAACCATGAGATCGCTCCAATCAATGGTAATGAGAATGTGTTGATCTACTACGACAAGCCAGAACAAGTTCTTCATGCCCGCAATCGAGCTAATAATAGTGCCAGGAAGGCACATGAGAACAACAAAAATCCAACTGCACACGATGCTGGGAACAGTGAATATGTGCAACCACCAACACCATTGCCACTATCAGGCAGCCGGTTAGAGAAGAGCTAGTATGACAAGAAAAACTGAGGCAAGAGCCAGCTAGACCAGCACCTATAATAAAGGAGTTGGGTGCTCCAAATTTTCAGAATCAGCCTAGGTGCATCTACACGACAACGAAGATGGAAGAATCTTATATTAAAACTCCGGTAGTGCACTATCAACCAAAGTTTTCGGGACAGCCGGGAGAATCTGCCACAGACGACTCTCAAATCCTATGGGGTCACAGAGGAGAGCTTCAAACTCAAGGCGTTTCATCTGTCGTTGGTTGAGTTTCCCTCTCTTCCTGCAAGTAGCATCTGCACATAGGATCAAATGCATAGGAAGTTCTTGGATAAATGCCACTCGCAAACTAAGGCTGCACTGGTTTGTAGAGAGTTGCAAGCAATCGAGCGAGACCGAATGAGATGATGTATGACTACCTGGAGAGGTTCAATGCACTGGAGTAGAGTTACTGCAATCTGCAAGTGCCCGAGAAGATGGTGATAGACTTTTTACTGGATAGACTAAGGCCCCTTGAGAGGATGCTTTTGGATGATGGAGCCAGAGGCGGAGTCACAAATTTGAGTCCAAAAGAAGTACGAGATTTGCTCACTAATGTAGCTGAGAGTGCTAGATTCACAGACGAGGTCAGCCGTAGAGAGGAGACCAGTAGGAGTAGAAATGTATCGCAGGCTAAGACCTCATCAAACTATATGGCTGAGGAGATGAAGGAGGTTAGGAAAATACTAAAAAAGTTGATGGTAAACCAGGTAGCTCAGGTAAGGTCATGTGAATTTTGTAGTGCTACGAACCATAAAATAGATTCTTGTCCCACCTTGCAAGAAGAAGAATATGATGATGTTAATGCGGTGGGTGGATTCCAAAATTACAATAATTGAGTATCTCGTAGACAGTTCGAGCTGGAAGCTAACAAATTTAGCTGAAGGAGTGACACAATTTTTTTAAAAAGAGCCAGCACAGCAGGTTCTACCTCCGCAACCTTAGCAACATTAGTAGTATTACCGTCCTCTGTACATCAAGCAGCAAGGCCATTATAATAACCAAGGTCAGTAAGAGCAGCGAGGGCAAAACAACATTCTAGCAGGCCCTAGAAATTTGAGTTCTAACAAGTGTATAGAGGATGTATTGAAAGATCTGGCAGCGACTACTCAGCAGTTGGCCACAACGGTGCAGCAAAACCAAGCAAGGAAAGACAGAGCCATGGCCAAAACTGTCCAAACAGATGTCCTAGCTTGCTACAACCGTTTCCAAGCAAAGAAACGACTCGGGGAAGCTACCGTCGCAGACCATACCCAACTCGAAAGGAAATGTCAGTGCAGTTACGTTGCAGAGAAGATTTGAGTAACTCAGAAAACGGGTCTGCATCAGGGCAGATCACGGACAGAGTACATTTAACAGCACCCATGGTAATTAAATGCACAAAGAATGCGGACAACTCGTTGGCCGCGGACGATGAGCATATTATGAGCGTAGACGAAGAGGAGATTAATGGTCCGCGGGAGGAACATTTAAAGTGTTCTTCACCCGTAGGATTAACTAAGAAAAATTCAAAAACTGACGTTTTGCTTCCATTTCCTATGCAGGTTAAGGCTACGAAAAATTAAATGATCGATCGGAAAATATGGGAGATTAGTATTCCACCCCATGAAGAGATTAAGCAACTGAATGCCATGCCATACTCTTTATATTGTTCGTTGAAACTAGGACAACTGAAACATCCTAAACAATTGGTAGAGTTAGGAGAAAAATCATGTATTCATCCTGTTGGCTTACTTGAGGATCTAACACTCCATGTAGGAGACCTTGTTGTTCATGTAGACTTTTATGTTTTGCAGATGGGAGATGCTAGAGATGATGATCCTCCAGTACTTTATATTGGGACATTCATTCCTCGTTGCCACTAAGACCAAGATTGACATGGAAACAGGCTTGTTGTCACTTGCGTTTATTGGCAAGACATCAAATTTTGATATTTATGAGGATGTTGACCGTTCATGCATAAAGAAGCCACTGGACATCGTGCACATACCATATCTCTGCGCCATATCTCCTTACCTACCAGATGATACTGGTTGTGCAACTAGACCAGTAGCTATGAGCGAAGTGTCCTCTCAAACTCAGGAGGATGTGAAGGCTAATCCGCCTGATCGGGGGAGGAGAGATGTGAGAGAACCATCCTATGAGGGATATGAGCAGAATGACGGAGTAGTTGAGGTGAAGTTTAACGTCACAAGCCCATGGGATCCTAACTTGAGATCCCTAATGAGGTATCATCGAGCCAACGACATAAAACAAAGGCGTTTGCAGGGAGGCAGCCCGACAAATTTTTGTTTTTCCTTTGTTTTTGTGTTTTTTGATGTTTGATTGAGTCTTGTTCAGTTTTGGGTCATCTAACCAGTCTATCTTGACTTTGTTTATGTGGGAAAAAAGTTGTTTTGTAGGTAAAAAATAGGTCCAACTCAGTACAGGTCACGTCGAGCACGTACATAATGACCGAGCCCACAGGCAACATTAGTGTCGCATCGGGCATTGACATTAAGAGTTGACCGCGTCCCTAATATCTACACTAGGCGCGGTTGATTGTTGACCAGCATTGACTGACTCGTTCGAATAGAATTATCACCATCACGCAATGAGACAAGAGGAGTGCATGTTCACTTTAATCTCTATTTTCCACATATATGTGTGTCTTGCATTGTTTGTGTCTTTGAACTTAAGTCGTGCCGTGAGGACACAGCTTGGTTCAAAAGTGTGGGTGGGAGAGTCTGTTAGTCAGTCAGTTGTGCCAGCATTTTTTTTTTCTTGCATATTGTACTGTGTCACCACGTTTCCTTTTGAACAAGAAATTTTTTTATGAAAAGTATGAAGATTTTCTCTATTTCCTGGATATGCAGTATTGGATCTTGATGATGTGAAATAAATGATGCTGATTATATTGTATTTTTTTGTGAAATATGAATTGTGCTTTTACATGTGAATTTAACCCACTACGTGTCTTTTGAGTTGAGATAAACAGGGATGTGGAGTTTATAGAAACGTCCTAGAGAGACTTGACGACGCATTCAATGGACCGGATTTCCTGTTATATGGTTGTATGGCTTTAGTGGAGGCTAGCACTTTGAGATTTTATGGTTCAGAGTTTGCTCCGCCACTGCAGCGTTTATGTAAGTAGGCGGGATGGGAAAACAGACCGTCCTATCTCTAGTCTGAAGTAACCGGGAAAGGGTGGAGGGCCCCCATCTTGACTCGAGTCAAAAAGGTTGAGGATGAGAAAGAGCGAGGAGTTATTTCCATATGCTTGTGGGCGATGATTGGACCTCCTTCAAAAGAAAAAGAAGAAAAAGGACAAGCTATTCACAATAAAGTAGCGCAACTCAAGAAAAAAATCAGCCAAGTTGTGAAGGTTTACACAGAAAAAGTGAACTACATCATTGTTATATCAAGAGCCAAAGGCCAAAGAAAAATCACTACATCAAAAGATGTCCAACAAAGAAAGAAAAGCTCAAAAACCTTGAAGCTAGAATGAATCATGTGCAAGAGAAAGCAATGAAGTATAACCATATAGCTAGAGTTCGGAACAGCAAATGCAGATCATGGGTCTAAAAAGGACTATCTCACATTCATCCGAAGTCAGTTGAATTTCAGCTCAAAGGTAACAAGTATCAAGTTAATTCTGTGTTGAGCACGATGATTTGAGTAACGATTGAGTTATGCGTAGAAAAACTTAAACTAGACTAGCAACTCATATTCATGTGCATCTATTCAGGACGTCGAAGAAATTGTAGTGTTACATTTGGTTTCCTTCTATGACTTGTTCTTGTTCTGGAAGAATAAGTTTAAGTGTGGGGTGGTTTGATCTGTCTTATTTATACGACACAATGAATCAATTAATCCCATTTATTTCGACACTATATTATGCGAACAGTTACTTGTTAGTGTTGTTTTGCATTTCAGGTGTTTTGGAAGCTCTCGGAAGAAACGTGCATAAAAGACAGCATTTCATGCCAAAAACACCACAATGGCAGATCAGACCTTCGGAGGTTCAACGGAGTGCTGGGAATGGACCATTGATTAAAAAAAATATGAGCTACATGTCGTTCTGTAGCTCACTCAATTCTCTACAACTCTCTAGTTCACACTAAGAGCAGAAGAGGTCATTTGGAAGGTCAAATCTAGAGTCAAAATCAGAATTGGCGCACAGACAGGAGAAACTAAGTCAGTATGGATCGCATCCAGAAGAGAAACTAGCGTCAACGCTAATGTCAACGTTGGGCGCAGCGAGCCGACGAGGTGATGACATCAGCAACGCGTGTGATGACATCAGTAGGCCAGGATTTGGAAATTCAGCCCAAAAACAGACTTGGAAACCTAGTTTTTTGCTATAAATAAAAGGTTTGGGTTAGGTTTTCCATGATTCCATAATCCCACCATTCTACGAAGTTTAGAAGATGGCTCTAGAGGAGAAGGCGAAGCGTTCGACGAGATAAGAGATTTTCTTACTACTTTTCATTATGTGTTTTTCCATGATTATGTGTAGCTAAACTCTTAATTCAGTTTAAGGTTTTGTTTGTTGTGACGTATGTTTTGAGACTCTTTTCTTAATGCAATTTCTTGTTTCTCCAGTTCTTGTGCTTCATCACATGAATTAATTTGTGAGGTTAAGTGGAAGCTTTGTCGCAAAGCTTAATCAAACAATTAATTCTTACAGTTAACATCTACTGGAAACTTTGTCGTAAAGGTAGATCGTAACACCTATCCTTAATAATACCTTTGTCGGATTATTGAGTTTATGAAAGAACTAGAAGTTTAACACCTTTGTCGAGTTAGATTGTGGCGTATCACCTTTGTCAGGATACTAGGGTAGTTACCTTTGTCGGAACAACCACACTTAGAAACTTGAGATTTGATATTTAGTAGTCAATGATAAACATGTCACAATAGAAACCCTAAGCTGAATGTTCTTTCTGATTGAATTCTTCTCGCTATTTTCTCTTTTGCACTCAAAATCACTTAAAACCCCCTCTTTTCTTATTTTAGTTACAACTTCAACAACACCAGCTCCCTTGGGTTCGACCTTACTTGCCGCTACACTAGCTCACTAGCAGGAGAAATATAAATATTAAATTTGATGTGTCAGACAACGCGCATCAAATTTTGGCCTATTCATGCAAAGTAATTTGAATTTAAGCTCAGAGGTAAGATGTATCGAATTAATTCTTTATTGACCATATTGTTGTGAGTAGCGATTGAGTTATACATGGAAAAGCTAGTTTATAATAGCATCAGGTATTCAGGTGACAGTTATTAAGTACGTCGTAGAAATTGTGGTGTTATATTTCTTGTCTTCTATGACTTGTTCTTATTCGGGACGAACAAGTATAAGTGTGGGGTGGCTTGATGAGTCGTATTTATACGGCTCCTCAAACCAAATAATTCCATTTATTTCGACACTTTTATATGCGAACATTTACTTGTTAATATGGTTTTGCATTTCAGGTGTTTCAAAAGCTCTGGGAGGAAATTCGCATAAAAGACGGCATTATTGCCAAAAATCACCACAGTGACGAATCAGACATTTGAAGGTTCAACAGAGTGCTGGGAGTTAATGAATGGTCTGAAAAATACAGGCTAGGTATCGTTGCGAAGCTGATTTGAAGCTCTAAAACTCTCTAGTTAACACCGAGATCAAGGGATGAAGTCAAGACTGATGCGTAGAAAGAGGACAACCAAGTCAGAGGCTACCGTGCCCAATGAAGACATTAGCAATGTGTTAATGTCAGGGCATGACGCGACAGATATCGTCAACGTTGGAAGCGGTGATGTCACCACGTGACAAGTGATGACGTCGGCAAACTCGAGATTCGGAAATTGGGCCTAAAATATATTTGGAACCCTATTAGCGTATATATTTGGTTCCATTCTTATTTCCATTCATTCGACAGATAATGAATCAAGCTGACGGCTTTGGAGAAGATGAGAAGCTTTTGACGAGAGAAGAGATTTTTCTACTTTCATCGTTAATCGCTATTTTTGTGTTTTACTTTCATGGATATGAGTAGCTAAACTTTTATTTTTGTTTAGGGATTTTTTCCTTGTGACAATACGTTTTGAGACTTTTTACTTAATGCAATTACTTGTTTCACTAGTTCTTGCTCTTTATCTCAAGGATTGAATTGTTAAGCCAAGTGGAAACTTTACCGTAAATCTTAGCTTAACAACCAATCTCTATCATTAATACTTATTGGATACTTTGTCGTAAAGACAAATAGTAACACCCAGACTCGATAATACCTTGTCGGATTATTGTGTTCGGGAGAACTAGAAGTCTAATACCTTTACCTTAGTAGATTATGGTGTATAACCTTTGTCGGGATACTTTAGGTTATTACCTTTTCCGTAATAACCACACTTAGAAACTTGAAATTTGATTATTAGTTGTCTATGATCAACATGTCCCAAGTGAAAACCCTAAGCTGAATGTTCTCTCTGATTGAAACCTTTCTTCTTACTATTTCTTGTGCATTGGCAATCACTCTCAAAACCCCCCCTTTTTATTTACTTCAACAACCAGCTCTCTTGGATTCAACTTCACTTGCCGCTACACTAGCAGTTAGTAGAAAAATAAATTAAATTAAATTTGACGCGACAGATGGCGTGCGTCAATCTCCAAGGATTCATCGACTCCATCCTTTGACTTCACCCCTCCTACGGCAAAGAAAGTGAAGGCATCGTCTTCCCAAGCCAAGAAGAGTCCTCGGCGACCTCCCAAAGGAAGGATAATCCTCGCAAGGCACGTGGTAAACGAGCTGATCATAGATCAGCCGTTCTTGGAGGAGAATGGGCTAAAAGAGGTGAGGGATGCCATCACAGCCCAAGGATGGGAAGCTGTGTTCAACACCGACGAAGGGGTGAGCGACCGTCTCCTCAAGGAATTCTTCAACTCTCTGCGGGTAGAAGATAAGCATTATGCTTTGATTGCCCACTACAAGCTCAATGGGGAGGACTACAAGATCTCTACCCTTGATCTCAGCCACATACTAGGAGTTCCACATGATGGCTTTGATGGCTACTATAAGGGGAACTGGCCTCTGGATGTTACCCCGATCGAGGTGGTGAAGCAGATCAGCGAAAACCCAAATCCTTCTTCCAAGAACGTCAAAAATGGGGCGATGTGACTTGTCAACAAACTGCTATACACATATGTGATAAGTAACATTACCCCTCAGATCCAGAAGTAGTCAATCCTCTTCATCAGGACTGTACTATTAGATAAACTTCTCAAGAAAGAGAGGATCAGTTTGCCAAAGATGGTCATGTGGTACCTCGAGCAAGTCTGCAACAGTGACAACCACCCCCTACCATACCCTGGACTACTTAAGAAGATTCTGACCTTTCAGAAGGTATATGGGAAGGTTGATGATGAGGTGCCATGCTTCAGGAAGCTGGATGTGGGGAATCTGAAGCGAATGCACTTCAAGCGTGAAGAGGGCGGAGGCTAGGTTAAGATCCCTATGGTTAATATGATGGCTGATGAGAGTGAAAGGGATTCATAGGACTTCGAGGAGTGTGTGCCTAAGACCGGACCAACATTGAAGAACCTTCAGATGGAGCTGGTGATTCTGAAGGGTGTGCTTGGCACTGAGGATCTTCAGAAGGAGGTAGCACTTCTGAAGGATATGTCAGCACTAAGATGTCGCAGCTTGACGAACAATTCTTTTTAGCCTCTATATAGTATCAATTAAGAGACGGTCGGTAGTAAGTCAAAATATTTGTAATACCTGTAAAGTATCGGGTCGAACCTGAAGGAGCAAGTCAAGCATATGCACTATATAAGATTGTGTTTCCGTTCAGTTATTCTAATACAAATGTATAAATGAGTGTGAATCTAAATCGTAAGTGGCAAGTAATTAGAGATAAAAGATAGACTAAGGGCGCTTCGAGGGGTTACTCCCCTCCTTCGTATTCCCTAATGATCAGATACACAATATTTAAGCGTGTTAAATTGTCTAAAACTTAGTGACAGATGCTTGTCGTCATAGCAAATGTGAAAATAAATTTATAATAGTCCGCTACTCGCAACTATACTACTGGGTAGTACTTGGTAAGTAGGGGTCGAACCCAAGGGAATCAGTGGGATAGTCGTTCTTTGAGGGGGTTTATCCAGCGAGAGAGCGTGTTTTAGGTTGGTTGGTTGGTTTTAAAGCTAGCAGCTAAGTGATTGATTGATTGATTGATTGGTTGGTTTTAATACTAGGAAAGTAAATAACAATTTTTATAATTAAAGGAAAGCATTCGGTTTCAGGGGCCTTGTATTATATCCTGTTTATCATTGACCTTTAGTGACTCTACTAAGTATTCAAACGGTGTATCAAGGCCATTCCAAGCACTCGATTTGCGTACACTGTCTAGCCTATTCCAAGGACGTAGAGCACTTATTCTATTTAGACTAATACTCCATTCCCGGTTATATTAGCCTATGTGCATCCATTTGATCAATCATTCCCGATCAACCAAATGGTGTTTAAGATGAGTCAAACTTCTCAGATAAGCTTTGCCATTCTAAGAATCCACTTATCCGTACAAGTTTACGAACCCCGCTGTAGAGTTTTGCCATTCCAAGCATCCACTCTACCTTGGACGTTCTAACCGAATATATGGCACATAGAATAAGTTTTGAATACTAAGGAGAGACGCTAAGTTAATAGTCTAAAACATTTTATAATACAAGTCCACCCCTTCTACCGAATGAGGTGTTTAGCTACTATTCATCGCGCTAAACATTATAACTAAGGAAATAAAAATAGTTGAATAAATACTATGAATTACTTACAACCGTTGAAGCGCCAAGGGAGCTATCCTTTATTTCCAAAGCCAAACAAATATTACAACTTACAAAACTTTAGAGAGATAAGTGAATTTGGATTTTGAGGTGTGTTTTATGAGGAGGAGGAGCTCCTCCTTATATAGCCATGGGAGGAGGAGGAGATGGCCACAAGTGTCCCATGGTGATTGGAGGAGAAAATGGAGGGAGGAGATGGCCACCACATGGAGGAAGGAGAGGAGGAGCAAGGAGGAGCCGCCACCTATGGAGGAGCAAAAGCCGCCGGTCACCATGTGGAGGAGCCGCCGGTTGCCGGTGGTGGAGGGAGGAGGAGGGGTGGCTTTGGCCACCTCTTGCCCAAGTGGCCGGTCATCTTGCCCAATTGTGAATTGTGTACAGTTTTGTGCAGTCTTTTCACAAAACTGTCTATGTGTTTTGTCCCGGGCTGTCTTGATTCCTCTCCTGATTCTTCTGATTAATTTGTTATGAGTGATTCAACGTCAGGATCCTTGATATTTCTTCAGTCGGCATATGATCTTGACCTTGGATTGACTCGTAACATGTTTTCTGCTTTAAAAGCTCCTCTTTAGCATGTATTCTCTCTAAGCTCTGAAATACCCTGTAGAAATATATCTGAACTAACAAGCAAAAGTTAAATAGACAAAATGTCTAATTAAGGGGGCTATACTGTGTTTATGATTCGTATAATTTTGGTCCATCACTTAGCTTACACTAAGGTAGACCAATTTTCATGTGAATCTATTCTTAGTCAAGCCTTCTTAAATATAATCTCACATCATCAAGATATTGATTCACTCTATAATCTTTATTAGCCTTGAAACATCTCCCAAGGTAATAAATGAAATAGGCATAAAGCACTAGTTAACATCAAATCCATGTGTTTACTTTCATAGACAATAGATAAGATCATTTTCACTACATCCAAACTATCACTAAGCTCTTTCAACACTTAGATTAAGTTTTAAGGCAAACAAGTCATTTAGGCATTTCATCAAACACTTAGTGACATGCCAAACTTGAAGCACTTTAGTGAAAATGAATTCAACACCATTCATTGTGATTAATTGATGATTAATTCAACAGCATTCAACACCTAGTCTAAGACTTATGGAAATAAACTTTCATTGACATTTCCTCAAGCCTTAGACCATCCAAGGTGGAGTCTCACTCTTTCTAGATATTAACTCACTTTAACTCACCACTTAGTTCATAACTTTAATGAAAAACCAAATCCAATGAATTAAACATTTAAACCTAGTCAAGCATCCATATCCTAGAGTTCACTTTCATGATAAACTAAAATATAGATCATTTTCTCTATACCAAATCCATTCCCTAGCTATTTCAAGTCAAAGGTTCAAGTTTGGGTTCATATTTTCACTTAGGCATTTTACAATGATACAATGATCATAGAGTGTCAAGGAGGGTCCCGAACCCTCAAAACAGAAGAACTACTCACACATCATCATTGTAATACGTTTTCAGTACAAACAATAAAAAGGGAGGATAGATGAGTAGAGAAAACACAAGTAGGAGATGTTGACCAAGCTCTAGATTACTTACTTAATCTTCTCTCTTCTCCCCCAAGCAATCCTTTGATGATGGTGATCCTTCCTTGGCCCTTTCCTCATACTTTTTCACTCTCAAAACCACCTTTATAGGCAAAACCATCTCTTTCTATTTATAGCCCAAAGGCTGGAATTTCTGAGTTTCGGATCCAACCGGTTGGTTGGGAGTGACCCCAAATCTTAGTCGGACGGTTGGGAGTGGCCGTGAGGGACTTTTAGCAATCAGTGGTGCCCAACGAGTCGGTTGGGAGTGGCCGAGAGCAATAGAGCTCAACCCCACTTTTGCTAACAGGTCAGACTTCTAGGGGCTTTTTTGCGGTCTTAACGTCCAAATTTGGTCTGTGTGTAAACTAGAGAGTTGTAGCCCTTTGAGTTAGCTTTCCAACAAGCTATAAGTGAAACCAATTTGGACATCGTAGGCTTGCGAAAGAAGTCAGAAAGGTCAGTCTGCCATGTTTTGCCTCGTAACTCCCTATTTTGCTCCGAAACTTCAATTTTTCATGCGATCTTGATATTGAGGTCTTGAATTCAATGGGAAATCATTTTTTACCTGAAATGTGAAAGGCAAGGGTCAAATGAAATCGAAAAACATTGGAAACGAATCAAACCTTTATTAAAATATGCCGAAGAATAAGGCAAAAAATTGACTCTCGCTAGTACTGATCCACCCATTGTTCCTACTGACTCTACCTTCTTGAAATGCCTAGGTCATCAATCCCTCTTGTTTTTGCTTTCCTTGTTGTGCATTCTCCCCTTTCGTTTGGTGCTAATTTTGTCATGCTATCCTTTCATTAATGCAATGTTTTATCCCCTTACAATACTCTGATGGTCTAATGAATAAACTGCACTTTGGCTTTACGTATTTATGTACTGATCCCGCTGTTGAGAGCTTTGATGATGCCAAAAGGGGGAAGATAAGAGGGTGCATACTCTGAGGGTGAACGATTCCTACAACCATGACGTTGCTTATCTAAGGGGCAACCGTAAGGTGGTGAATGAATAGTTGGTGTGACGGGACACTGTTATGCATAGGGTAGGATGCATGACGTGAGGGGGAACATGTTTTCTTTTTTCTTCTTAAACATGACACTGTGTTAAACTCGTATAAAGATTGATAAGTAGGTGGATTTCCATGTTATTATATCTCTTGTGATTAGGATGTTTGCCATCATCAAAAAGGGGAAAATTGTTTGAGTACATATCTCCTGGAGTATGCATACTCCTGGAATACGTGTAATCCAATGTGTTTTGGTGTAACAACCATCCTGCTGATATGTTACTTGAGTGTGACGGTTGACGTACAAGTACTCTTGAAGTAACATTTACTTGAGTGTGCAAGCTGATGCACTGATACTTTGAAGGTAACGCTACCTCGGCAGACTACTTGAGAGCAACAATATCTGGAGAGATTTTCTCAAAGGATCTTCCAGCTCCAAAGATCCGTGATCCAGCGAGATTATATGCTGGCTGGTCCCCAAGATCAGTTCAAATATTATTGTTACAAGATTCAGAAGTGATCAAAGATTTGGGAAGATTGCATGAGATATTTTAGGAAACTAAGTATCTTGTGCATATCAAATTTGACCGGTACAGGATGATCTAATTGGCAGGCTGATCAAGCCAGCATGGGATGGACGAATCGGCTAGGAGATCTTGCATTGACTTGGTTATCAAGACGAGAGATTTTTGAGCAAGAAAATCTAGGGCTACCGTGCAGGGAACCCACTATATAAAGGATGCTAAGGCTACCTTTCAAGGTGAGGTTTTGCGACTAGGAATCCTTGGCTGCGTGCTTATGGAAGTAGCATCAATTAAAGATTGTATTCGAGGAAGCTGTGGATCCGGCATTCAAGAGTGTACCTCGGAGAGAGCGTTACTGCGATCTGAGTCGGAAGGGGAGAATTACCTGTACTGCGGTGACAAGCGAGTTAGATCACAAACTAAGGTGCATCTGAAAGTATGGCGGTACACCGCTGAGTGTGGTTGGATGAGTGGTGTAAGCCGTTGTAACCGAGAACGCATCAATACAAGTAACTGTTCCAAAATTCTTCTAGTCCTACTAGAAGATAGGGGTTTTTCTTAGGTACTATTACAAATATCTGAGTTTCCACTATATATTGCTTTGTCTTGCGTGGTTTTACTTACAGCAATAATTTTTGTTGTGTGGACACTTAGCGAGGAACGATACTCGCTAGGCATCGCTAACTAACGATCCTAACACAAAGGTTCATTTGGTTTTGCGCACTATCACTCCACATTTATCTTTAGTAACATCGATGTTAAGGGTGCGTCCTGAGCTGTGGGGAAACCAAGTCTGCCAGGAGCTCTTCTTTCTAGTAAGGCACGAGATAAGAGGTTAGAGCACATCCATGGCCATACATTGAACATGAGAGGGGATAAACGGAGGACGGATCAAGGGAGAGATATCATAAGCCCGTTGTTTGAGCAGAGCTAGGGTAGGAGGATGTGACTGGTTATGCATGTAGTTGTTACGACTGGTCCCAATGATCCATGACCCACACCCTGCTAATGCTAGCGCCAAGCAGTCCATTATTATCTAGTTTTCCAAGTATTTTCCTTGTATGCCTTGGACTTTGTTTTAGGATACACTTTCGGAAAAAAAACTTCTACGAAAAACTTGGACCTCTTGAATGTTTCTTGTTGACTTAGGTTTCACAATTTAGTGCATTGCTTGTGACTGTTTCCTACACATTCCATACACTCTTTGAACATATTGTCGGGTTTTAGTCAAAAGAGGGCAAAAAATAGGCCCCAACAAAAAATTTCAAGGTCAACGAGGGTAAAAGCCCCGACTAAAAACTTTCTCAAAGCGCAAGAGAAGTTTTTTTTCAAAAATTTACAAATAACGAGGGTTATGGAGAAAAGTTCTCCCTAGAAAGCATTTGTAGGCCAAAGGCTATCTGAAAATGAAAATAAAATAAAAAGCATTTAAAACTCGACTCTATGTTCTTCCACCATTCTACATTTGTGCAGGACTCATCATCTTGTATTGTGTGCTGGTTGGATAAACTCAAGAACGGCCTTTGTGCTTGCATGGGAGATTTCATTTGATCTATGCTTGTTTTCGTAGAACTCTTAGTGACGAACTTTTCTTTCCTTATGGATTACCGCTTTATTGCCAAGACTTGGGGATGAGTTCTATATCATGATCCCGTAGACTAGCCCTAGCTAGCATAGGTGAGCGAATGACACCTTTGTGCAAACTATCAACTTTGATTCAATTGTAGTGCTTTGAAAATGAGTGGATTATTGGATTAGACATTTGATTGCTCTAGTATCTATGATCTTGAATGCTTAATCTCTTAGGTACTTAAATGGTTCGAGAGTTCTTCTAATGGTGGTATGATTCTAGTGCTAATTTGGGAAGAGGAATTTGTTTTGAGAAATCCTTGCCTTGGTTGAACACACTTACATTCATTCTCATGGGATGCTTGCATTTATGAATTGTGATTATTCTCGTTTCTGAAAAAGTCTCATGAGTCTACAACTCGTTTACTAGGGTAGCCTAGGGGTTTACAAGCTTAGAGCATGCTCTAAATGCACTTGTAGCACCTACGACAAAGAGTTAGAATAGCTTGCATTGTAAGTGTTATTCTCCTTACTAATTTAGTTCGAAACAATTATCGAAACCTTGCTATGCACCCTTGTGGTAAATGGGAAAAAACATAGCACCACTAGCATTTCACCATTTTCATGCCCATGACATATGCACATACTTTGTTTGGGACGATAAAAGCTTAAGTGTGGAGTGTTTGATAAGTCAAGTTTTTGACTTAATAGTCACCAAATTTCAGTAAGCTTTGTTTTGTTTCCGGTGTTATGTGATGTCATTTGACCCTTATTCCAACAATTCAGGTACAAAATAACTGTCGATCAGAGTTATGACCTAAAGACCAAGGTTCGAAGGAAAACCAAAGTTTTAGAGCAAAAATGATCAAAAGGGGTCCTAACTGGCCGGTTAGAGACAATGCCCTCGTGTAACCGGTCAGTTACCATCATTCCATTCCCCACCTTCCCCTCAGGCACTCCTAACCGACCAGCTACCATGCATAACCTGGCTATTTTAAACATGCTATCCAAAGAGCTCGCGTAAGCCATTCCAAATCGATCGGTTAGTATCTCGCCCCTGGCGTAACCGGTTAGTTACCGTGCAGACCAACCAAGACCCACTCACCCAAATGGTGCTAACCGACTGGTTAGCACAATGACGTAAAGGTTGACCGATCGGTTAGTGATGTTGTGCTAGGAACTTCAACTTGGGACTATCAATAGAAAGAGAGGGTTTTGTCATCAGGGGATTTTGAGAGAAAAGGAGCACTCAAGACTGAAGAAAGGAATCATCCACCAAGTTTAAAGTCATCAAGGGTAGAAGGGAGGACCTCATCTTTGGTTCCTTTCCACTTCTCGTGTATTGTCTTTATCATCTTTGTAATACCATTACTCCTGTTTATTCATAGACATGAATGGTGAGTAGTACCCTTGGTTTCCTAGGGTCATATGGACCCCTTGATGTGTATGACTTTATTTTGACATGAATCTATCATTTAAATAAAGTTTTGATGATTACGATTAACTAGAATTGATTGCTAAAGCTATGCACACTAAGTGTTTGAGAAAAGGCCTTAGCGAGCTATAAATATAAACTATATACTATGTATTCAAGAGAATGATCTTAAGAGTTCTAGAGCATAAGTGAAATCACCCTTGTATGGTTTTGATAAGGATTGATATATTAGGTCTTCATTTGCTCATACATTGAGATATGTTAGGTCTTCATTTGTTCATATCCCGAGAGTGACCCATTCATACATTGAGATATGTTAGGTCTTCATTTGCTCATAAGGATAGATTATACGACGAGAGTTGATAATCAAGAGATATGAGTAGGATGTGAGCCAATACATCGATGGATTGATGCTCACGTGCAAGGTTTATCTTCCGCAAGTGGAAGAAGCAACCGAGAGGTTGAATTATACTTGATGGATGCACTAACCTAAGTCTAATCATTTTAATCATCATTTCTAGATGAATTGGGTATAATCAGAGTCTTATACCTTGAGGAGGAAAATAAAAACCCTAGGAAGTGCCTTTTAATTGATTTTCCCCTTTTTACTTGTTAGTTCACTTAGTTATTATTACACAATCAAACCAAATCTTCGATACAAGGAATAGAAAAGTTAGAGTAAATTTGAAAAATGCATAAAGGTTTACAATTGCTCCTTGGACAACTCGGTTTTTACCGAATTATGAATTGTTTTTGACGAAATATCTTACTTTCAATCTCATGGATTGAGACGTGGAAATGTTACACCATCAGGAACTTTAATGAGTCGTAGTTTATCTTTGTTATGTCAGCTTCGAGGGTTCCTTTGTACGTTCTTGCCCTTTTTTTGCTTGATCATACGTCGTCCTTCAGTATCTAAATTGGGACCAGAAACATGATAAAGTCATAACGAAATAGGATTCAAATGCATTGAACAATTTACTTCTGGGTAAAATTTTATTTCACGCCAAAGGTAAATTGTCCCTAAGTGCTCGTGGAAGGGCTTAGCACCGAGAGGCTATATTATTCCAACGGCTGAGCATCCCAAACCTTGAGTGTCTATCCTTTGTTGTTGGCCAGTCTTTCACGTTTAGATTTTTCTTTAGCCGGCTTGTGCTTGCCCTCTTCAGTGCTTCTCACCGTATTGTAGTTGTCACTTAGATTATCCACAAGTACCTAATCTAAGATACTAAACAACGCGCAGAACTATTTATCCGATCACTATTCGCCAATTCGGGTAAACCATACTCACAAAATAAGTACATCATTAATTCATATGATTAGGACTCCACCAATAAGTTCAACTCAATAACAAATAGGTCAGTAAACACAACTAGATATGTCACTACTAGCTATTGAGACTACCTTACTTCTTACAATTTGTCGTTGTTGTGACTACTGTTTACCCCTTCTTTACGCCATTATGTTGATTGCGCAACAAAATTTGCTAATCGTCGCTTAAACTTGTGTCACATAAAAGATATAACGCAACAAAAAGTGCCTCCCATGTCCCGTATACCTACTTATGCAATAAACAATTACGCGACGTCTCTCACATGCCGCGTTAACATGCTAACTCGACAATTATTGACGCGACGACGCAAAGTACGCCGTTTTAAATGGTTTATGCGACCAATGTTTATAAGACAATCAATACGCATCGCGTTTTAGGCTTTACGCGACATTCAATGTATGTCGCATATAATGCTATACACGACACATCTTTATGCGACCTTATAAAGTATGTCGCATTATTTTTACTCTTGACAAACTCATATTCTTTGCTCTTTGTTTAAATTTGAATTTTAGACTTTATTATTTATGCGACGTATCGTTCCAACGTATGACGCATAAATGAACGAACAAATTAACATTAAAATCGTGTTTTAGGCTCAAAAATCTGCAGATAGAACAAATAAGGTCTTTCTTCAACACAACGCACTGCAAATTGACAGATGCCTTGTCGCGAGGCAAATGCAAAAGATAAATTCATAAGTCCGCTACTCGTGACTTTACTATTGGGTAGTAAAGCGGTAAGTAGGGGTCGAACCCAATGGAATTAGTAGATAGTTGTTCTTTAAGGGATTTGTACAGAAATGTAAGTGCGATTGGGGTTGGTTGTGGTTTTAGTACTGAAAGTAAATTGCTGGGAAGTAAATGACTGAAAGTAAAGTACTGAAAGTAAATTGCTGGAAAGTAAATGAATGAAAGTAAGGAAAGTAAATACTGAACTGAAAGTAAATACTGAAAAGTAAAGTGCTGGAACAGTCGAGTTCAATATCAACCAAGCAACATACTTTTGGCACTGGCCACACCCTATATTTCAAGCGCAATGCGTGCCAAAGTTATGTTGGATTGATGTTGAACAAGTCTGTAGTAAGCGTACGGAAATGTAAAGACTGAAAATAAAGTGCGTAAAGTAAAGTGCGTAAAAGTAAAGACTGAAAGTAAATTGCGTAAAGTAAAGTGCTGAAATGTAAAGTGCTGAAAATAAAGTGCGTAAAAGTAAAGTGCGTAAAAGTAAAGTACTGAAAGTAAGTGCGTAAAGTAAAGTACTGAAAGTAAATGGTACTGAAAGTAAACAGTTGATATTGAGACTGAAAGTAAAATGACAAGTGGTGCTTTGATTTAGGGAAGGATTCGGTTTTAGGGGCCTTGTATCATAGTCCGTTCATCATTGACCTCTAATGATCATTCTAAGTGTTCAAAGATGTATCAAGGCCATTTCTAGCACTCGACTTGCCACACCGTCTAGTCCTTTTCAAGACATAGAACACTTGTTCTAGTTAGGCTAATTCCTCCTTTCGAAGTATCTTAGCCCATGTGCATCCAGTTGGTCAATCATTTCCGATCAACCAAGTGGTGTTTAAAAGAGGTTGAACTCCATGGAAAAGCTTTGCTCTTTCGAGCATCCACTTAACCATGTATGTTCACGAACCCCATGGAAGAGCTTTGCTCTTTCGAGCCTCCACTCAACCATGTATGTTCTAACCTAATATATGGCACATAGAACAAGTTTGAACATAATAGAAGCGTTAAGAAAAGGGTCTAAAACGTTTGCTTGATACAAGCACACCCCTTCAACCGAATGAAGGGTTTAGCTACGAATATCCATAGAAGTGGATACCATAGCTAAGTGCAAGAAAAGTAAATGGTTTTGAAAGCAAAGACAAGAAAAGTAAAGGTTTTGAAATAAAAAACAAGGAAAGTAAGAGTTTTGGAAAGTAAACTCAAGAACAAACTTAAGAACAAGCAAGAGTACTCAAGAACCAACAAGAGTACTCAAGAACAACAAGAGTACTCAAGAACCAACAAGAGTACTCAAGATCAAAGCAAAATAAAGACAAGAAAGTAAAAGAGGGCTCACGGTTTTTGGCAAAGGAAATGAAGAACAAACTCAAAATTCACTCAAGAACACACTCAAGAACTAGAGAGAAGGTAGAGCTTTTGATATTGAAGTGGAAGAGAAGAGAGATAAGCTCTCAACTCTTTAAGTAACAAAGGATGACATGAGGTGTGTTTTCAAGGGCCAAGCCCTTCTATTTATAGGCCAAAGAGGCGGTGGAGGAGAGGATATTTGTCCTCCCAACCGCCTCTAGTCCTCCCACAACTCCGGTTGGCCTTGGTTGCTCCTTGGTTGCTCTTCGGTTGGAGTTTGGTTTGAGCCAAAGGGAAAGGCACATGGGCATGGCACATGGGCGGCTAGAGGTTGGTGAGCCAAGGGGAATGCACTTGACTTGTGGATTGGCTTGCATTAAAAACCCACAAACTTGGCTAGCATTTTGGCCTTGGTTGTTCCTCAAGTGAGCTTAGTTGGACCTCAAAGGGCAACTACTTGATTAGTTAAGGCTTGGGCAACTCCTTTGGACTTGGTTGAGGTTTGGTTTCAAACCAAAAGATCAACCGATGTGAATAGTATAACCGAACCGGGAATTAAGTAGTTTGGTTGGACTTCGCCGGATTTTGACCAGAGTAGGCTAAAATGACCGGAGCATGGTGGTGGTTGGATGAGCTTGATCGGAGCATCACCAGAGGTTCGCCGGAGCATGGCCGGAGTTCGCCGGAATATGGCCGGAATCTGACCGGAGCTTTGGCCGGAGCTTCTTGGATTTTGAAGAGTTTATTCTGAATGAAAAAGTCATTCTAAGATGATCTCAAGAAGGATGCTAAGCCAAATTCTGCTTGGAACATGGTCGAAATCCCAAATCGGCCGAAATTGCCCTTGTTTGGCCTTTACCGGGCTCGGGCCCTTGGTTGTGCGTTCTTGTCCATTTGCCAACGGTTCTAGCATGTTGAGGTGATTTTAAGCCGGGTCCATGAAGGATGTTAAGGTTGAATCTGATCGTAGCATGGTCGTTCCTTAGGATGGCATAGAACTCGGTCTCTTGGCCTAGGATGGCTTGAATTTTGGACCGTGCGTTCCTAGCCTTTTGAGTGCTGATTTGGAAAGACATTCTTCATGGAAATTGAATGGCCAAAGTGGTTTGGTTGGAACGCCGCCGGAGATAGGTCGTGGCCTAATTTCTTCATGTCGGGTCTGGGCGCTCTCGGACGCGGACGCAAGCGTCCGGACGCGTCCTGCATTTTCTCGGTTGCGACCAGGCAATCTCGGCACTCCCGGCACTCCCGGCACTCGGTCTCAGCACTCTCGGCACTCGGCCTCGAACGCGGACGCTGGAACTCGGACGCGGACGCTGGAACTCGGACGCGACCTGGTTTTCTCGGCCGGCCCGGCTGAAGTTCTCGGACGTGTCCGGCATTTCCAGGACGCGGCCCGACATTCCTCGGTCCCGGCCGGGCTTCTCGGTCCTTGGCTTGGCCAAAAATGACTTGGCATGCTTTTGGGCGCAAATCTCCCCTTTTAGGCGTGATTCCTCTTTAGACTCCAAAATGGCCTGAAATGCAAATACACATTAACAAGCACATGTTCGTGCACTCAAAGTGCCTAATTTGGTGGGTTTAGCGTACTCAATGAATCATAGAAATACGCTCCATCACAAATCCTCTCGACCGTTATAGATCCAAAGGCGAATATTGGTCGGACACAATCATATTGAGATTGCACCACCTGCATTCATATCTTCTTGTCTATCGATTTTCACTTAAGGGGTTTGGCTCAGGTCACGAATTGGCAACGCAACTCACATAAATGTCGATCGAACAGATGATACGAAGAGAAATTATTTGATTTGATTTCTGAGATTTAGCAATTGATTTTATCCTAGAGCATCAGCAGTTCACTACAGATCAAGTTCGTATTTGTTTTTTGATATACTATCCATTAAATTGGTTCTTAGACATAGCTTCAATATTTTGTGTTTTCTTTATTTGAAATCCATAATTTGATTAGTTGAAGATTGGTATGACCAGGTCCATTTTTGTTAGTTGGGCATCAATTCTTTGTCAATACGCATCTCAGTTTCTTTTCTAAAATTTATGCTTGTTTGATAATGCTTCTGTTTGATTTCACTGTTGAGTGTACAAATTTTTTTTTGCTTTTTTGATAGTTATTGTTTCACGTCTAAGCTGTGAATTAATATATATGCTTGAGCTTGTTTTGCTAATGTTTCCTTACAACCTTGAGTGCTTGAAAACTTATATTTCTGCTTGCTTAATGCATACCAAGTTTGATTTAAAATATATGTGCTAGTATGTCATTTTCCGCGTTTGGTTTCATTGTCAAGTCTAGGCTGTGAATTAATATACATGCTTCGGCTTGTATAGCTAATATATGTTTTCTTACAACCTTGAGTGCATGAAAACTGTTATATATAAATTTTTGAGTGTTTCAGCTTGTTGATCTCTGGTTTAATGGACCGCAAGTGTGTTAGTGTAAAAAATATGTGCTAGCTAGTATGTGAGTTGTTTAACATGGTTCCATTGTTAAAGTGTATATATAATTTTGCTTGTTTTATAGAAAAAAATATCTTACAAATGTATACTATTGTTTGTCATACGGCAAAACATGGATAAAAGTTGGATGAAGCTACAAAGATACAACCCGTGCTATTTTGAGTGGATTAATAATTTTATAGACTTTGTGAGACAGATCAGGCCCGAGACCACGCACATGTGTCCCTGTATACGTTGTAGATTGCGTCATAGAAAGCTCACATAGGATCAAATGTATGCACATTTGATTCAGAATGGTATGATGATGGATAACACTACTTGGACATCACGTGGTAAAGTTCGCACTCATCCTTCAATATACATGTTAAGGCAACAATACGTTATGGAGAAGAGTCAGGGGAACATGTCTCGCAATACTAGTTGTTATACTTGTCCGTCGAATCCAACAATGGATATTCTTATTGATGCTTTCCCTTTCCGAGACATGTATCATATGATAGATGTCGTCAACGATTCATTGGATAAGGATGCTTATGAGAAGTATACTCAGCTTCTTTCTGAAGCTCAAACACCCATATTTGCTGACGGCATCAAGAGTGTGTTTGACACCATATTGAAAGTGATGCAAATGAAAGTGGACAATGGTTGGTCGGACAAATCTTGTACCACCCAGTTACGGTGGTTCAAAGAGTTTCTCCCAAGTGACAGTAAGTTTCCTGGTTCTTATTGAGGCGTTAGAAGAAGTTTAAAGAATTTGGTATTGGGATATGAGACTATTTGATGGACCATATTTATATGATTCATTAAGATAGTTAAACCCACCAAATTAGACACTTTGTCTTAACAACGTTTACATGTTAGTTCCATTTTTGTTGTACAGGCTATTTTGAGGTTTAGAGAAGAAACGAGCTAAAAAGGGGGTTCTTAAACCAAAAATTGATAACAAGTCAAGTCGGGCCAGTCGGGGACCGAGAAAAATCAACCAGGGACCGAGGACCCCAGTCGAGTACCGAGGACCCCAGTCGAGGACCGAGGACCCGAGCCGGGTACCCAGGCCCAGTACCGAGAACCTCAGGTCCCTACCGAGAGGTACCGGGCCCAAGTGCCGGGAACCAAGTCCCGAGTCCCGAGTGCCGAGTGCCGAGAAGACCGGGTCCCCACCGAGGACCCATGCCGAGAGAGCCGAGCGCCCTTGCCGAGACCCGTGCCGACAGAGCCGAGCACCCGTGCCGACAGAGCCGAGTGCCCGTGTCGAGACCCACATCCAAGAGCGCCGAGACCCACATCTGAGAGCGCCGAGACCCATGTCCGAGAAAACCAGGGCCGCGCCGAGAGCAGCGCCTGGGCCCGGCCGACCAAGGGCCCGAGGAAAACTTCAACCCCGGGCCATGACCATGCTCCGGGTAGAATCTGGCCAAACATCCTTCATGGATCAGTCTTAGAATCGTCTCAACATTCCAAATCCATGGTCCAACACCCAATAACCTCCGGCCAAAATTCCGACAGCTCCGGCGAAATTCCGGCCAAGCTCCGGCCATGGTCCAATCAACTTTCGGCGATGCTCCGATAAAGCCAAATCCAACCACCACCTTGCTTCGGTCATTCTAGCCCAACTCTGGTCAAAATCCGGCGAAGTCCAACCAAACTAATTAATTCCCGGTTAGGTTATACTATTCACATCGGTTGATCTTTTGGTTTGAAACCATACCTCAACCAAGCTTGCCAAAGCCTCAACCAAGCTCATGTAGTTGCCCTTTGGCACATCCCATGCTCTAGCCGCCCATGTGCAAGGCAAGTGCACCCTTTGGCTCATCCAAACTCCAACCGAAGGCCAACCAAGCTCAACCGAACTTATGGGAGGACTAGAGGCGGTTGGAGGAGGAAATATCTCACTCCACTCACTCCTCCACCGCCACATTTGGCTATAAAAGGAGGGCTTCCCCTCCTTGAATCATATCACTTGTAACTTAGGTAGAGAATCTCTCTACAATCCATTCCACAAATCCTTGTAAACACTTGTGTTTTGATATCAAAAGCTCTACCTTCTCTCTTGTTCTTGAGTGTTCTTGAGAGTTCTTGAGTGAAGTTTGAGTTTGTTCTTCATTTCCTTTGCCAAAAACTGTGAGCCCTCTTTTGCTTTCTTGTCTTTATTTTGCTTTGATCTTGAATACTCTTGTTGGTTCTTGAGTATTCTTGAGTGTTCTTGAGTTTACTCTTGTTGGTTCTTGAGTGCTCAAGTTTGTTCTTGAGTTTTACTTTCCAAAACCTTACTTTCTTGTCTTTGTTTTCAAAACCAAAACCTTTACTTTTCTAAGCACCTAGCTATGGTATCCACTTCTAGGGGTATTCGTAGCTAAACCCTTCATTCGGTTGAAGTGGTGTGCTTGTATCATGCAAACGTTTTAGACCCTTTTCTTAACGCTTCTATTATGTTCAAACTTGTTCTATGTGCCATATATTAGGTTAGAACATCATGGTTTAGTGGAGGCTCGAAAGAGCAAAGCTCTTCCATGGGGTTCGTGAGCATACATGGTTAAGTGGAGGCTCGAAAGAGCAAAACTTTTCCATAGAGTTCAACCTCTTTAAAACACCACTTGGTTGATCGGAAATGATTGATCAAGTGGATGCACATAGGCTAAGATACTTCGAAAGGAGGAATTAGCCTATCTAGAACAAGTGTTCTATGTCTTGAAAAGGACTAGACGGTGTGGCAAGTCGAGTGCTAGAAATGGCCTTGATACATCTTTGAACACTTAGAACGATCATTAGAGGTCGATGATGAACGGACTATGATACAAGGCCCCTAAAACCGAATCTTTCCATTAATCAAAGCACCACTTGTCATTTTACTTTCAGTCCTAATATCAACTGTTTACTTTCAGTACCATTTACTTTCAGTACTTTACATTCTGCAACTAACTTTTACATTCCGCAACTAACTTTACTTTCAGTACCTAACATTTACTTTCAGCACTTTACTTTACGCAATTTACTTTCAGTCTTTACTTTTACGCACTTTACATTTCAGCACTATACTTTACGCAATTTACTTTCAGTCTTTACTTTTACGCACTTTATTTTCAGTCTTTACATTTCCGTACGCTTACTACAGACTTGTTCAACATCAATCCAACATATCTTTGGCATGCATTGCGCTTGAAATATAGCGTGCGGCCAGTGCCAAAAGTATGTTGCTTGGTTGATATTGAACTCGACTGTTCCAGCACTTTACTTTTCAGTATTTAGTTTCAGTTCAGTATTTACTTTCCTTACTTTCAGTCATTTACTTTCCAGCAATTTACTTTCAGCACTTTACTTTCAGTCATTTACTTTCCAGCAATTTACTTTCAGTACTAAAACCACAACAAACCCCAATCGCACTTACATTTCTGTACAAATCCCTTAAAGAACAACTATCCACTAATTCCCTTGGGTTCGACACCTACTTACCGCTTTACTACCCAATAGTGAAGTCACGAGTAGCGGACTTATAAATTTATCTTTTGCATTTGCCTCGCGACAAGGCATCTGTCAAAAATTGGCGACGTTGCCGGGGAACTAGCTATCAGATTAGTTGTTCTTTTATTTTCATATTTTTTCATTAGATTTTCCACTATGTATACATGGATGATTCAGTATCTCCCCCAATTTGGAGGTACCATCGGAGAAGACCCTATAAAACATTGCCAACATTTTAACGCCATTTGCAGACACATGAAACCTGAAAATGAAACGATAGAAGGGTTTAAATTGGAATGTTTTAAACTTTCTCTAACTGACTTCGCTGTAATTTGGTATTACTCATCAACTGCTAGTTGTGCAGACTATTATGTGGATCTTCGTGCCCAATTCCTAAAAGAATTCTCCCCGCCATCCTTACGACATGACACCCGCGAGAAGATCATCTGCCTTCAACAATCCCAGGACGAGACACTGGATGAGTATTATACATACTTTGATACAGTTGTTTCGCACTGCCCGCACCATGGATTCACGGAAGTGTTCCTTCTTCAAAAATTTCTTTGTGGAATGAGGGCAGTTGAGCAATCGAGGATTAATGATGCAGTGGGTGGATCGGCCATGCATTTGACCATGACTGAAATGTGGAATCTCATAGATGACTTAGCCGAAGTTACAAAACGAAGGCCAAGGCACCAAGCTGATCATAGAGCACAAATGGTAGAAGCTAATCTAGAGAGGAGTAGGGAAGACATTGCTGAGGCCATGAGGGACGAATCAGAAACAGGAAGCACAGAGGAGGAACCTTTGTGGGAGATCACCCCCGAACCATCAGAAGACCTAGAGGCGGAAACCAATTTAGTGAGAGACGAAGAAGAACCCTCATGGGAGCTCACTACCGAGCCGACAAAAAAGGAAGTTCAGGTCGCCACTAGCGAGCTGCCTGAAACATACCCGGTCCTCAATGCCGAAGAAACCAACCAAGACCAGGTCCTCACGGACGGGCTGACCAATATGGAACCGGCCCTTATAATGGAAGCCTCGCAACTTTTCCCTTTGATCAATATGCTAATCGCAAAAACCTATGTGATCAGTGGAGAGCATGAAAGAAGGATGGAGGAAGGGCCTGAGCAGAACGACTCCTTGATGGAGCATTTTCTTGCCACAACTAGACAAGGCAGCCCTAAAAACAAAAAAGCCCGACTCAAATGACCAGCGACTGTGGTTAAGGGTCCCTCGCCTTCTCAGAGGTGTTGGAAGGAAAAACCACCGGAACAATGGAGTCCTGACCCGAGCTCATCATCCCACAAGAACTCGGGGAAAGTCAAGGCAAGAATGAAGGTAGGCGCTCCGTAGAAATACGACCTGAACCGCCCATGGGATCCAAACTTGTGATCCCCAATCGTCGAGCCAACGACGTTAAACAAAGGCACTGGTCGGGAGGTAACCCGACATCTATCTTATTTTCAGTCATTTAATTTCTGTCATTTAGTTTTTACCTCGTCAGTCGCTCTCACCCATTATGTGTATAGAAGGAATGACTACTTGTATAGGAATCAGCTTTGGGGAGCGCCGAGAGTTCAAGGCCCCGGCCGAACTCCCTCGATTATTCCGCTCCGAGCCATGTCATTTTCTCGCATGTCCTCGACATGCAACGACACCGTAAAGGGAGTTCAGTTCTTCCCTTCTCCCTTAGGTCATTTCCATCTCCTGTAAATATTTGCTTGCAATCGGCTTTTGAACTAAGTCATGCCGAGAGGCACGCCTTCGTTCAAAAGTGTGGGGTGAGAACTGCCTTTGCACATAATTAGTTTAACATGCTTTCCTTTTCCTTTTCCCTTAATATTATCTTTTTGAAAATATGAACTTGAGAATGTGAAAAAGATAGATCTAAATTCAAGCATTTACCTTGTGAAATCTCAACTGTATAAAAACTTGAGGATGTAACTTCTTAATTGTCCCTTTGTGCTGAGATATACAGGGGATGTGGAGTTGATATAAATGCCCTAGAGAGCCTTGGCAAGCACTCAAAGGATCGAATTTCACTATATGGTTTACGAAGTCAGTGGAGGCTGCACTTCGGGTTTCATTGGAAATTAGAGTCATCTCCGCCGTGCAGCGTTTATGCAAGAGGCGGGACGGGAATCAAACCGTCCTAACTCTAGTCCTAGTAGCCGAGAAAATAGATGAGCAACCCTCATCTTGACCCGCGCGAAACGGCGAGGATGAGAAAGAGCGGGGAGGTATTTCCATATGCTCTCGGGCGATGATTGGACCTCCCAAAAGGTTGAGAAAATGGACAAGCAAATCACAAAGGAGCAAAGCTCGAAGAAGCAAATCAAAGGCCAAAGGCCAAAATTGTGAAGGTTTTAACCGAAACAAAAGTGAAGAAACTCAAATTCAAAATCGAAGGCCAAAGACCAAATCACTTCAAAAGCTGTCCCTCATCAAAAAGAAGTCAAAGAGCTCAAATCATTGAAACTCGAACCAAGTCATGTTCTAGAGAAAGCTACAAGTTAACCATATAGTGCGAGTCGGTCCCGAGAATGCAGTCCAGGAGCCTGAAAAGCGCTATCTCCCAAATCATCCGAATTAATTTGCATCTCGGCTCGAAGGTACAAGTATCAAGTTTCTTCTAAGTATTTACACGGTTTGGTTTGGTAACAAGTAAGTATTGCATGGATAGGATAAATCTAGTTCCACATTCTCACTTTCCTATTTAAAGCTTATTACTTGGATTTTGTGTTTCTCTCTCGAATAGCATTGTTTGGGACGAACAAGTATAAGTGTGGGGTGATCTGATGGACCATACTTATATGATTCATTAAGATAGTTAAACCCACCAAATTAGACACTTAGTCTTAACAACGTTTACTTGTTAGTTCCATTTTTGTTGTACAGGCTATTTTGAGGTTTAGAGAAGAAACGAGCTAAAAAGGGGGTTCTTAAACCAAAAATGGATTACAAGTCAAGTCAGGCCAGTCGGGGACCGAGAAAAATCAACCAGGGACCGAGGACCCCAGTCGAGGACCGAGGACCCCAGACGGGTACCCAAACCCAGTACCGAGAACCGAGAACCTCAGGTCCCTACCGAGAGGTACCGGGCCCAAGTGCCGGGAACCAAGTCCTGAGTCCCAAGTGCCGAGTGCCGAGAAGACCAGGTCCCCGCCGAGGACCCGTGCCGAGAGTGCCGAGTGCCCGTGCCGAGACCCGTGCCGAGAGAGCCGAGTGCCCGTGCCGAGACCCACATCCGAGAGCGCCGAGACCCACATCCGAGAGCGCCGAGACCCAAGTGCCGAGAGTGCCGAGACCCACATCCGAGAGCACCGAGACCCACGTCCGAGAAAACCAGGGCCGCCCCGAGAGCAGCGCCCGGGCCCGGCCGACCAAGGGCCCGAGGAAAACTTCAACCCTGGGCCATGACCATGCTCCGGGCAGAATCTGGCCAAACATCCTTCATGGATCAGTCTTAGAATCGTCTCAACATTCCAAATCCATGGTCCAACACCCAATCACCTCCGGCCAAAATTCCGGCAGCTCCGGCCAAGCTCCGGCCATGGTCCAATCAACTTCCGGCGATGCTCCGATCAAGCCAAATCCAACCACCACCTTGCTCCGGTCATTCTAGCCCAACTCCGGTCAAAATCCGGCGATGTACAACCAAACTACTCAATTCCCGGTTAGGTTATACTATTCACATCGGTTGATCTTTTGGTTTGAAACCATACCTCAACCAAGCTCAACCAAGCTTGCCCAAGCCTCAACCAAGCTCATGTAGTTGCCCTTTGGCACATCCCATGCTCTAGCCGCCCATGTGCAAGGCAAGTGCACCCTTTGGCTCATCCAAACTCCAACCGAAGGCCAACCAAGCTCAACCGGACTTATGGGAGGACTAGAGGTGGTTGGAGGAGGAAATATCTCACTCCACTCACTCCTACACCGCCACATTTGGCTATAAAAGGAGGGCTTCCCCTCCTTGAATCATATCACTTGTAACTTAGGTAGAGAATCTATCTACAATCCATTCCACAAATCCTTGTAAACACTTGTGTTTTGATATCAAAAGCTCTACCTTCTCTCTTGTTCTTGAGTGTTCTTGAGAGTTCTTGAGTGAAGTTTGAGTTTGTTCTTCATTTCCTTTGCCAAAAACCGTGAGCCCTCTTTTGCTTTCTTGTCTTTATTTTGCTTTGATCTTGAATACTCTTGTTGGTTCTTGAGTATTCTTGAGTTTACTCTTGTTGGTTCTTGAGTGCTCAAGTTTGTTCTTGAGTTTTACTTTCCAAAACCTTACTTTCTTGTCTTTGTTTTCAAAACCAAAACCTTCACTTTTCTAAGCACCTAGCTATGGTATCCACTTCTATGGATATTCGTAGCTAAACCCTTCATTCGGTTGAAGGGGTGTGCTTGTATCACGCAAACGTTTTAGACCCTTTTCTTAACGCTTCTATTATGTTCAAACTTGTTCTATGTGCCATATATTAGGTTAGAACATCATGGTTGAGTGGAGGCTCGAAAGAGCAAAGCTCTTCTATGGGGTTCGTGAGCATACATGGTTTAGTGGAGGCTCGAAAGAGCAAAGCTTTTCTATGGAGTTCAACCTCTTTAAAACACCACTTGGTTGATCGCAAATGATTGATCAAGTGGATGCACATTGGTTAAGATACTTCGAAATGAGGAATTAGCCTATCTAGAACAAGTGTTCTATGTCTTGAAAAGGACTAGACGGTGTGGCAAGTCGAGTGCTAGAAATGGCCTTGATACATCTTTGAACACTTAGAACGATCATTAGAGGTCGATGATGAGCGGACTATGATACAAGGCCCCTAAAACCGAATCTTTCCATTAATCAAAGCACCACTTGTCATTTTACTTTCAGTCCTAATATCAACTGTTTACTTTCAGTACCATTTACTTTCAGTACTTTACATTCTGCAACTAACTTTTACATTCCGCAACTAACTTTACTTTCAGTACCTAACATTCACTTTCAGCACTTTACTTTACGCAATTTACTTTCAGTCTTTACTTTTACGCACTTTACATTTCAGCACTTTACTTTACGCAATTTACTTTCAGTCTTTAGTTTTACGCACTTTACTTTACGCACTTTATTTTCAGTCTTTACATTTCCGTACGCTTACTACAGACTTGTTCAACATCAATCCAACATATCTTTGGCACGCATTGCGCTTGAAATATAGCGTGCGGCCAGTGCCAAAAGTATGTTGCTTGGTTGATATTGAACTCGACTGTTCCAGCACTTTACTTTTCAGTATTTAGTTTCAGTTCAGTATTTACTTTCCTTACTTTCAGTCATTTACTTTCCAGCAATTTACTTTCAGCACTTTACTTTCAGTCATTTACTTTCCAGCAATTTACTTTCAGTACTAAAACCACAACCAACCCCAATCGCACTTACATTTCTGTACAAATCCCTTAAAGAACAACTATTCACTAATTCCCTTGGGTTCGACCCCTACTTACCGCTTTACTACCCAATAGTGAAGTCACGAGTAGCGGACTTATAAATTTATCTTTTGCATTTGCCTCGCGACAAGGCATCTGTCACTATTCATGCGTGTGAATACGGTTGTATTCTATACTACAAAGAGAATAAAGATCTTGATTATTATCTGGTGTGCCATGAGTCAGAATATTATGTGTCAAAGGTACTAGTAGGACACCAAGGAGAGTTTTTTGTTACTTTCCATTAACACCGAGTTTACAACATTTGTACATGTCTGAAACAATAGCCAAGGAGATGTGGTGGCACAGAGAAAGACGTGTGAAAGAGGGTTAGATAAAACATTCTGCTGACAGGGAGGACGATAAGATTTTAATAAGGAATTTTTGGATTTTCCCAGTGAGATTCGGAATGTTCGTGTTGGATTGGCAACCGATGGATTTAATCCATTTGGAGCACTAGGTGTTTCACACTGCACTTGGCCTATTATGGTTATGCCTTATAATTTACCACCTTCAATGTGCATGAAAAAGGAATTAACTTACTTACTTTGTTGATATCTGGTCTGAAGTCTCCATGAAAGTGATTGAATGTGTTTATAAGACCTTTGATTGATGAACTGAAAATGTTGTGGGACACGGGTGTCGTTACTTATGACAGGTACGACGGTTCATCCTTTCGTATGAAAGCAGCAGTAATGTGGACCATTAATGATTTCCCAGGGATGGGCATGTTGGGAGGTATGAAGACTAAAGGTTATAAAGCTTGCGCAATTTGTTTGGATGGTTTTGATGTTGAAGATTTATCTAGGAGAATGGTGTATCAAGGTCATCGCAGATGGGTCGATAGGAATCATCGTTGGAGGTAAGCCGCTGATAAGTTTGATTGAACAGTTGAGTTTAGGAATCCATCACCTTCCCTTTCTGGCCATGAAATTATGGATGAGATATTTAGTCATGAGTTCCCGGCGCTCAGCGTACATCCAAAGTTCAAGGCTTGTAGAAGTGGCTCAGAGAAGTTGTGTTGGACCTATCCGAGCATTTTTTGAACTACCATATTGGAAATATTTGAGACAGTCATATTCTAGATGTCATGCACAGTGAGAAGAATGTATTCGGCAACATCATCGACACAGTGCTTGGAATTGATGGAAAGTTGAAGGACACACCCAAAGCACGAGATGGCCTGAAACAATTAGGAGTTCGTGAAAACATATGGGAGAAAAGAACCTTGTCCATCATCAAAGAAAGCAAAAATTTCTCAAGCTCCATACACGGTGTTACCAGATTGTAGAAGGAGATTTTTTAGTGGATTCGAGAAGCCAAGAATCCAGATAGTTATGCCGGGAGTTTAAAGAACAAGATAAGCATCACCAACAAGAAATTTAACTGTTTGAAACCACATGATTGTCATGTGATGTTGCACCGTCTACCACAATCTTTTTTGAAGCACGAGAGAAGTTTGTTTCTAAACGATACAAATGTCGGGGGTAAAAAAGAGAAGTTCCCTCTCGAAAGCATTTGTAGGCCAAATGCCATTTTGAAAAATAAAACTACAATAAAAAGAGAACTTAAAACATAACTTTATGTTTTTCTATCATCCTACATTTGTGTGGGTTTATATCTTGTATTGTGTGCTAGTTGGGTAGATTCTTGAACGATCCTTGTACTTGCACGAAAGATTTCATTTGGCTTATGCTTGTTTTCTTAGCACTCTTAGTGTCGAACTCCTCTTCCCTTGTGGATTGTGGTTTTTGCACCTCAGACTTGGGAATGAATTCTTTATCGCGAGCCCGTGGATTATCCCTAGCTAGCATAGGTGATCGGTATACACCTTTTGTGCAAGCTATTGACTTCAATTCTATTGTATTGTGGTAAAAATGAGTAGATAATTAGATTAGACATTTGATTGCTCTAGTATTGATGATCCTGAATGCACAACCTCATAGGTTCTTAAAGATTCAAAAGTTCTTTTGTTGGTAGTCCGATTGTACTGCTAGTTTGGGATGAGGATTTTGTCTTGAGAAATCCTCACCTTGGTTTAAAAATCTTACATATATCCTCATGGGATAGTTGCAAATGAAGTTTTCAGCATTCCTTTTCCTAATAATTCTCTCGAGACTTTAACTCGTCCACTAGAATGACCCAGGGGTTTAAAGGCTTAGTGCATGCGTTAAATACACTCGAACACCTACGAAAATGAGCTTGAGTAGTTGCATTCTATAATTTTAAATCTTTAGTTTAGTTAGAAATGTTGATTAAGTCCTTGTAATGAAAAGTTAGAGGCAATGCATGATAAAATATAGCGCCACTAGCATTTCGCCGTTTGCCTAGATGAACAAAGCTTAAGTGTGGAGTGTTGATAAGTCAAGTTTTAGCCTTATTGTTCGTCATATTTTATTAAACTTTATTTTGTTTCCGTTCTTTTTTTTATGTCATTTGACCCTTGCCTTGCATGTTTTGGGTAAAAAATGATTCTCCATCAATGTCAAGACCTCAGGACCAAGATAAGAAGAAAAATCCAAGGTTCGGGACAAAAATGAAGCAAATTAGCCAGTACTCGGTCGAGTGCGGGAGAAGCTTTTCAACACTCGCCCGAGTACCCTCTTCATTGCAAGATTGGCTGCTCTCGGGCATGGTTACCTGGGCAAGTACCCATCATACTGATCCGAGTACGAACTGGACCAATATGCTACTAGTAACAACGTTGAACCATATTATTTGACCTGAGCCTATAAATACTAAAAGAGGGTTTTGACTCATGGGAATGGACTTCTGGAAAGAAAGAAGTGCAGAAAAGGCAAGGGAAGATCTATCTACACAAGGGAGACTATATGTGGAGATTGAAAACTACAAGGGAGATCCAAAGGCTTGATCACCTTCTTCCTTCTACTATTCATCTCATACTCTTACTTTTCACTGATCACCTTGTATGATTCATGTTTTACTTAGCAGACAAATCAAGTTGGTACATGTAGGTGTTCGAGAGAATGTCAAATAGTATAACTTTGAGACGTTAAGCCAATAGCGCCGAGAGGGTGAGGCTGAATGCCAGACTATAAGTAAAATATACGTTACATACTCGGTGAATGCAAGAGTAGCCCGATATTATAACAGGAAAGCTAGGAATACGACAAGCATTACTCGTGACTACACAACAACAATCGGTAAACACCAGTGAATTGCTTGATTCAAACCAATAGCGCTGAGAGGTTGAGGTTCGTAGTTTAAGATACACTTACAATTTGGTCACACGAAACGAGTTGGCGCTCTTTCTTGGAGTGTACGGTCAGTTTCCAATCTACATAGACAAATCATGCATGCTACTAATAAATCTTGATTCTAATGATTCAGTAAGTGAAGTAGTTCTTCGAAATATCTCTTGAAATTAAAAAAATCATTTTCTTACGTACATAGATTAATTTAGATTATTATACCAAACAAACACTCGCTTAAGACTAGAATAAAGAGAAAGATAGTTTTACATAGTAGACAAGTTTACAGTTGCTCCCTTGGATGATCTGATTCTTACCGGCTTTATAAATTATTTTTGACACAAAACTACATCTCTTCACTCCCATTCTTACAAATTTATTTGAGTTCCAAGGAAGAGGTATCATGTATCAAATGCGTTCATGATTTAAGAGTGGTAAGTGAACCTTGTCAATGTATGTGTTGTAGGTCAAGGAAGACTATAGTAATAATACATAACGTACTTCAATTTTCTAACACTTCCTTTGTGTCTTCTTGCTCGAGGGCTCATTATATCCCTTATTTTAATATGCTTTAGCATACTTTAGTGGCTGTCAATGCCTCTTTGGTATATCTTTAAATTCGAGTGCAAAAAGAGGCGAAAGTGCAAAACGAGCGAAAGCGGGCAGTTTCGGGAGTTATCAATCGTAAAACCCAGCATGGCTTCTGAGTTTCATATAGTCATTGCATAGGGTCGAGATACCAGATTTGAGCAATTATGTTGTTGCGAAGATGATTCAAAGACCTATATTTTTCCAGAGAGCTAATTCTGAGGCGAAGGTTGTCGAATTCGAGTCCAAAGTCCGAGTTCACCGCACGAGAAGCTTGACACATGGACAGATAGTTATACGTCACCCGCGGATCGACTTTGAATGTTGACGTTAGTAGCTGACTTGACAAACAATCGATATCAATTTAAGATTTCTAAATCTCATACTAAACATGAGATACTCTATCACTATAAACAGGTACTTATAGTGATCAGAGTTGTTCCGGAAATGCACAATTTCCGGATTTTCTTTCCTTTTGATTATTACCATTGTATGTAGCTATGCCTATGCTAACTAAATTGACAAATTTCGGTTAGGAATGGAGGCCTCAAAACGGATCAAATACACACTGAGATAAAATGCACTGAGTTATCTTTGTTATTCAACACACTTACAATATATACTTGTAGTAAAAACACCCTTTCACTCCAAACTAATAACAGACACTACACCATTTTGCAGATTAGGAGATACTTTTTTTTCCATCGTGTAATGCCCTAAAATTGGTCGCATAAAATTTATGCGACGAAAGGTCCGTCGCGTAAAATTTGTCACGAAAGCCTAGTAACGTAATGTCGCGCGACATTTTTAAAAGCACACTTGTCGCGTTAAGTTTTAGTTTTATGCGACTCTAGCTATGTTTGTCCCATAAAAACATAATGATAAGTGTTAGATTAATTATAGAATTGTCGCATAAATCCTATTTTGTTATTGTATTTCAACAATTAAGTAATCTAAATAGTATTTTCATTTGAAATTACATAAAAAATGATGAATACATTTCGTATTCCATTCTCGTTGCACCTTAAGAATCCAAAAATACCTGTACTAACTAACAATACAAAAAACTTTTATGAACTTTTGAAACCTCACATTGAATGAATATCAGAAGTCTATGTGCTTCATTTGTCTCAGATCTGAACTCTTTGACTAGTCTTGACTTCTTTTGGTGGTGACAACAACAACATTCATGAGAATTCCCAGCAGTCCACCTTTCTCTAGCTCATGATTTCCGGTAATGGTTGTTCCTCACTACTATAGACAGGACTTTATGCAACGGTTCATATTTATCATTACGCAACGGTTTGACGTTTAGGCAACGGTTTGTCTGAAAACCGTTGCATAATGATACTCTTATGCAACGGTTTGTACAAACCGTTGCATAAGTTTAAGATTATGCAACGGTTGTTACAAACCGTCGCATAAGAGTACCATTATGCAACGGTTTATCTTGAACCGTTGCATAATGTTACTCTTATGCAACGGTTTGTTTCAAAACCGATGCCTAAAGGTTGCCTTTATGCAACGGTTTCTTAAAAACCGTTGCATAAACTCAAATCTAAAATTGAAAAACATAAGTTTTCGGTCTTTCTTCCAATCCCGCTCTCGAGTTTTTGTCACCCAGTCCATTGCCCTCCGATCTGCGCCAGTCGCCGTCTTCGCCCAGACCTCGTCGCCCTCGTCACCCAGTTCGTCGCCCTGCGCCAGTCGCCCATTCGTCGCATTGCGCCAGTCGTCCGCGTGTGCTTCATCTATCAAACCCTAAATCGGTTTGACCCACAGTACAAGGTTTGGTATATGCATGGCGAGGTTGAACAATAAAATGTTCAACCTCAGCCCGTAGAAAGTTTGCCGATGGATAATGATGATTGGGAGGAGGACAATATAATTGACATGGTCAACAATGTTGCCGATGAGTTTGTTGCTAGACCTCAAGTTTTGGAGTTATTGAGGAATGATTCAGAATTACCATTGTACGAAGGGTGCTCCAAATACACAAGACTATCTGCAACTTTGAAGATATTCAACTTGAAAGCAAAAAATGGATGGAGTGATGTAAGTTTCACTGAATTGTTAACTGTGGTGAAAGATATGCTTCCAGAGGATAACACCCTACCTAACCGTTGTTACGAGGCTAAAAAAGTTATGTGTCCCATGGGTATCGATTATGAGAAGATACATGCTTATTTTAATGATTGTATATTGTATCGGAATTCCTATAAAGATATGGTTGAATGTCCGGCGTGCAAGTCTCCTCGTTATAAGTTAAACAAAGAACCAAAACTGGTTCCAAAGGCACTCCTTCTAAAGTATTATGGTATCTTCCATCGATCCCCAGGTTTCAGAGATTGTTTGCTAGCTCAAAAAATTCTGATAATATGCGTTGGCATGCTGAGAAATGCGTTATTGATACAAAAATTCGTCATCCTGCTGATTCACTACAATGGCCAAAAGTAGACAACACATTCCCGACATTTAGAGCGCCTGGCCTTTCTACTGATGGGGTGAATCCACATGGAAACCTCAGTACTCATCATAGTACATGGCTTGTGATATTGGTTATCTACAATCTTCCTCCCTGGTTAACCATGAAGCGTAAGTATATGATGCTTTCTCTGTTGATATCGTGTCCTCGACAGCCCGAAAATGATATTGATGTATACTTAGCTCCTTTGATAGATGATTTGAAGCTTTTATGGAACGAAGGAGTACGGACGTTTGATGCATCAAGACAGAAATATTTTAATATGCGTGCCATGCTAATGTGTACCATTAATGACTTCCCGGCTTATGGTAACTTATCCGGGTACAGTATTAAAGGGTACAAAGCTTGTCCAATTTGCGAGGAAGAGACACATGCACGCCATCTAAAGAATTGTCGAAAAATGGTTTACATGGGACATCAACGTTTCTTATCGAGGCATCATCCTTACAGGTGGAAAAAAGCTGCATTTAATGATGAGACCGAACATGGAATAGAACCTCGACCGGCTTCTGGAGATGAAATACTTCAAAAAACTCAGAATATTACAAATCGATTTGGGAAGCCCAATGCACGCATTGAAGGTACTCCATGGAAGAAGCGATCAATATTTTTTGATCTCTCTTATTGGCATACACTTGACATCCGACACTATATTGATGTGATGCATGATGAAAAGAATATATGTGACAGTCTTATTTGTACTTTATTAAACATTCCCCGAAAAACAAAGGATGGATTGAAAGCTGGACTGGATATGTTGGACATGAACATTCGTACCAAATTAGCACCTCAAACTGAAGGAAAGGGTACATATTTGCCTCCATCATGCACCACTCTTTCTAGGAATGAGAAAACAATTTTGTGTGGATGTCTGAAAGGAGTCAAAGTTCTGTATGGGTACTCTTCGAATATTGCCAGCTTGGTTTCAATGAAGGATCTGCGGTTGAATGGATTAAAATCTTATGACTATCATGTATTGATTCGACAGTTGTTGCCTATTGCAATTATAGGTGTATTGTCTCCTAAAGTGAGGTCCACTGTACAAAAACTCTGCGCCATTTTTAGCTCTTTGTCTGCTAAGGTTGTTGATTCATCAGAGCTTGATAAACTACAAGACCAGATAGTTGTTACACTATGCCAACTAGAGATGTTTTTTCCACCTAGCTTTTTAGATGTAATGGTGCATCTTACTGTTCATTTGGTGCGTGAGATTCGAATTCTTGGACCAGTTCATATGAGATGGATGTACCCTTTTGAGAGGTACATGAAGATTTTAAAAAGTTACGTGAGAAATAGACATCGTCCCGAAGGGTGTATAGTAGAAGGATACATAAATGAAGAGGCTGTCGAGTTTTGCATTAATTTTTTGGGAAATACAACCGCAGTTGGGATTCCCATGCCACGTCATTTTGATCGATTTAATGGAAAGGGCATAAGTGGTCAGAAATATAAGAACCCATCATTTGATGAGTTGACGAAAGCTCATTTCTATGTATTGCAACATATACCTGATATCACGCCTTTCATAGAGCAGCACCTAAACATATTAAGAAGTGCATTCTGAAGAAAATCCGAGCAGTGATTGCAAAAAGAACATAGTCGGTCATTTTGTAACTGGCTGAGATGTAATGAGATTTTAAATAATCAGGCCAACTCTGAAGAAGAGTCTGATGACTTGGAAAAGTGGCTCATGCATGGTCCTACACCAACGGTATACACGTGGAACACTTATGACATTAACGGATTTTGTTTCCACACAAAAGTTCAAGATGACCACACCTTGGTGAAAAATAGTGGTGTCACACTTGTTGCTGAAACCACTCTTGTTTCTAGTGCTAGAGATCAGATTCCAATATATGCTCCTATTAATTATTTTGGAGTCATCGAAGAAATATGGGAGTTGGATAACGTAAAGTTTCGAGTGCCTGTTTTTAAATGTAAATGGGTTAACAATTCAGTGGTTCGTACTGATGAATATGGAATGACGTTTGTGGATTTTTGAAGAGAACGGTCCAAGGATGAGCCATTCATTATGGCCGAACAAGCGAGACAAGTATTTACGTCAGGGACCCTTCGGATAACAACCATTTTGTTGTCCTCCACGGAAAAGAACAACTAACCAGTGATACATCTGAAGATCTAGCTGAGGAATGCATGCCCGTTTGTACGATAGTTCCCGTGGAGAACGACGATAGCGAAGCTGATAATGAAATACAACTACGAGAAGATCATGGAGAAGGAATATGGATTGATAACGAAATTTAATTTGTGTATGGTATTTATTTATGACTTGTGTAGTTATTTATTTATTTCTGAGAATTGGTTTAGTGATTAATTAATCTGACGTTTAATTTCATGTTTACAGGATCATGGCCATTTCACACAGCAGCAGCAACAGCAGTGAGGATGACCATAATGTCACTTCTGGTACAGTTAGAAAGAAGAGAGGCCTTGTATATATGAGCAGATTCATTAAGAGACACAAGGAGGCTGGTACCAAGGCCACGGTCACATTCAATAGAAGAGGGAATCCAATAGGGAAGGCTGTAGACAATTGGAGGAGCCACTTGGGTATGTTGGTTCGATGTCGTGTTCCTATCATATACACCGATTGGAGGAAGGTCCCTAAACATTTTAAAGACATTGTGTGGAGAGAGGCAACTGTCAGAGCTTCTTTAACTCTAACATTGTATTTGTTTTAAACATGGTAACTAACTTTTGTATTAATTAAAACTTGTTTTATATATTTTCAGGCAATTTTTGATGGAGTCGAGGAGCATAAAATCAGGAGCTTAGCTGTGCATGCAACATGTGGAAACAATTTAAGTCACGCCTCGCAAATGATTACATATACGGTGACGGAATAGATGAAGATGTTTTGAAAATGTATCCGTCCATTGACTCCAATCATTGGAAGACTTTTAAGGAGAAGAGGCTCTCCAAAGCTGCAAAAAATTTAAGGGACACAAACAATGATCTGGTGAAGAAGAATGTATATAAGCACGTCTTAGGTCGAGGAGGATATAGAAAACTGGAAGAAGCAATGACAAAATAAAAAAATAACTGAGTTAATTTCTCAGGGGGCAATTCAAGAGGAACAAGCTTCTAATGTCTCTATAGAGAGGCATGATTTGTGGAAGAGGGGGACGAATCAGAAAAAATGCTGAGTTCGTCTCTGAGGCATCTCAAGGAGTGGCTACAAAGATTGTAAGTTCCTTATGTGTGTTTTAATAGCTAAGTTTTTTTAAAATATACACTAACTATTGGTCATTTTTTGAAATAATAGGATGATTTAGTGGAAATGGCCGCTCGAGGAGAATTTTCTTCTCAAGGCCAACGTGACATATTGACGGAGGCTATTGGCACGGATGAGCACCCTAGACGTACCCGGGGACTCGGGACACACATTCATGGAAGATTGGATTACCTAGCTCTACCTCTTCGAGGGTGACACCCAGTTCTAGTGCTATTCGCATTCAGCCATCTGATCGACAGAGTCAATACTGCTTCACTGATGCTCCCACAGATAAGGACCCTTGGAAGAATATACCAAAGGTACTTGGAGATTTTTAAAGTCATTATTTCCTTACTATTTGGTTTATATTGTTCTTACAAATGTAAAAACCATGAATTTATTTACGTTGACAGATTGGGCTAAGAAGCCTATTATATATCAAAGACGGACTTAATGATGAGAGACGACTAGTGGCTATCGGTCGAGTCATGAACAGTCGTTTGCTACGTTCTATTCAACTACCCGACGAAATGGTGAAGGTGAAGGTCGACAGTGCACTTGGTCAGAATGTTGGACTGCCAATTCCCCATGGAGAGACATTAAAGACAACACGAGATGCACAGGAGAAATCAAACTTGGTGGCATGGCCGAAGCAGTTGATTGAAAACAACATAAGGGTAATAAAATCAAATATTTGAACCATCTTTCCATAATTTAATTTATCAAATTTTATTTGAATTATTTACTAACATTCAAAATTCAGGCATACACCATGGAACTATACTACCACTTGCCACCAGCTGTAAATGATGCAGTAGACAATTCTTCCATCGACTGTCGATTTCTACACGACATGTACTCTAACTTGGGCAGAGACGTTGTTAGAGTACGCATCGCTGACGAAGTGTTCGATGACGACTACACTTCCACAGTGGGCCCAGATGACCTCCGTGATATATATGCATTGGCACCGTTGTTGAACTCACATTGTGATATATATGGTAATACTCTTGTCATTAGTTGTTCATCATTTGTTGCAGAAGGTCTAACTTTACAAGTTTTTCATTTTGTAGTTCCTTATACAATCAAACGATTGATTCAGAGGTTCGATTCAGGTTCTTCAATCCCACGACCGTGAGCCCTTCCAGTCACATAAATGAGAGGCTAGATGCGTTTGTATCAAGACTTAATATGCCAGACAAAGATCGCAATTATTGCTACTTTATGCCTTATATAAATGCTGCGGCGTAAGTACATAAATTACTTGTACTATATTACCTGTTTTTTAAAATATGGGTTGTATGAATTTAGTTCGTTGATGTAGGTTTCATTGGATGTTGTGCGTTATCTTCCCCAAACAAGGTGTAGTCCATTGGTTCAACTCCTTAGAAGGCGTCACCGTTATACACAGCGATGGAAAAGCTTTAGTGGACTCAAAAGTTTCGAAGTTACTATTGTTTTGTAACTTGTATTGACAGTCACTAATTACGTATTGTTATTTATTTTAGGGGGTTGCAACGATACTATCAAGGATGTAATCCGAGGATTGATTGTCGAGTCGAATGGAAGATAGTGACGGTATTCATAGACGAAGCATTCTTTAATAATCTTGTAATTTTCATTAATAAAGTGTTAACTGAGATTATTTATAATGCAGTGTCCGAAACAACCCAAGAATAGTAATTTATGCGGTTATTATGTTCCGAGAAATATTCGGGACATAATGGAATTTGTTCATGCTAATAACGGGGCATATGTGGAGAACTTTGACCAAGTAAGCATGCTAGTCTCGTCCTACTCTATTAGAATGGTGACAAATGTAGCTAGGTTGTGTGTTCTCTTATTTTTTTGCTGTAAATCCATATTCTAGCTAGGTTTGTTCTAAATCCATGTTTTAGCTACATTTGTTCTAAATCCATGTTCTAAGTTTGTTCTAAATCTAATTTTTGTATATATTCATGTTATCGTCTACTTATTTGTTCTAGGTTTTTCCTAATGGGACACAAGCATATGAGTTGGGAAAGGTACAAGACGTGCGAGATGAGATCGCCGCGTACTTGTACAACTACTTATTCGAACATAGTGTTTACATGTGAATTGTTTATGTGAAGTTTGTATAAATCAGTGTATGAATGGTTGTACATATGACTTGTATGAATGGTTGTATTTTGAGTGAAATGAAAGTGTTTTCATGTTTGGAAATGTGTAACAGTAGGGTATTAAATTTTGTTTAGAATTTGTATTCAATTTTCAGGCGGATTTGAGCTAAAACATCTAAAATCTGTCCAATTTTTTTTCTTATTTTACGCAACGGTTTGGTATAACCATTGCATAAGATCATACAATTATGCAACGGTTCGAGCAACGAACCCTTGCATAATGGTAGGCTCTTATGCAATGGTTTGTTTTTAGAACCGTTGCATAATGTCATAACATTATGCAACGGTTTTTCTCTTGAACCGTTGCATAATGTATGACATTATGCAACGGTAGATTATGTAGAGGATGAGGAACCGTTGCATAATGGTCCTCAGAACCGTTGCATAAAGTCCTGTCTGTAGTAGTGCTCCAGCTGAAGTGACATCGTCTTTGAGCCGCCCCGGGTGCTTGCCTGTATCTACAACCATGGAAGCTGCTTCTAACACATTAGCCCAGGTTACTGCGTCAGATAGATTCTCATTAGCTTTCAAAGTTTTTTCCCATAGCACCAAATAAGTTAGCTACCAGCTCCCCATATGATGAGATCACTATCTTCAACAACCTCATCGTACAAGTCTGGGTGTGGAACAACATGGACAGAAAAAGAGATTGAGCGAATTCAAAAAATCAAAAGTCAAAACTGTTGGGTTTGTTTCAAAATTAATATTTTATTATATACCATCAAGTAATTTATTGATAAAATTACAAGTTTTAATATGTCAATTGTTTTAATTGATATATTAAAACTATCCCTTATTTTTCTCTTTTCTTGTTGGAGACCAACATGGGTTTACTTGGGCCTTAATTTTCTATTAACGTTACCATTATCTCCTCTTTAAAAAGGGAGTTATGCATAGAAAAGAATTAGGGTTACGTTTTTTCCTGACTTTCATCCACAATCCAATATTGAGAGTTCCATCTCTTCTTAGTTGAGTGCACAGCTGAAGAAGAGAGCAGAATAAACCCTGGAGTGAGCCGCCTTGGTTATCTTGCACCCAAGATTAGGCGGTTTTCGCTCAAGTGCAGTATAACTTTCTACGGCTCTGCAATTTCATTTTCTTGTATTGTTTTTTGTATTCTGATTTCCAACAAAAACAACATTTACACCAACAGGACTGCATATACTCTTCTCACGCAGAAATTTTTCTTAAAACAAGATGATGATTCAGCATCACTTGAATACCATCAATGAACAAAAACTAAAATAACAACAAATAGGAAAATAGTAAGTAAATCCAAATCATCGGCATCGTCATATACATACGAGATTCAAGATTCATCTCCTCGGACAAAAACAAAGTCGTCCGTCTTCCTTGCAGTCGCGTGCAACAGCACAACAACCGCCCCAATCAAGTTGCTGAAAAACTCTAAAGGAATCGTATCTGTTCTTTGGAAAGAGACGAAGTGGCCGAGCTGAAATCAATTGAAAAGGAGGAACTTGAAGAATGTAAAAGATCGATTCTCGGTAGAGTGGACGTTGAGGGGAGTGGCGTGAGAGAAAGGGCAGATACAACACTTAGAGAAATGTAGGGTTTGATGGGGTGGTGAGAAATTTGTCAAAGGTTTTGAGAAATTTAATATTTGAGCCTGCCCAATAACTTATTTTACTCGACATACATTTAACACGTAAGTCACTTAAAAATATTTCAAAATTTCAAACTCTTTTGTCCGTAATTATCTTTCCCTCCAAAATGAAATTTGGATGTCAAGCGCACTTATGTGTTCTCGTTTGCATTAACTTTTCACATTTACGCGACACAATTTTAACGAAATGTCGCCCAAGACGCAAACGACAGGTCGATTAATGCGAATTCAATTTCAAACTTAAAGGGGTGGGTCAATGTCAGCACTTGATGTGGTGATCTACTTTTCATTATTACAGAACATATTTTGAGTCGCCGCTTAAATGAAGTCGCATCAAAGATGTAACGGGACATTTTTAACTCGTCGCTTAAAGAAATGTCGCATTAACACAATTAAGGGACACAAAATTCGTGTCACTTAAACAGAAATCGCATTAACGTCTTTACGAGACAACCATTTTTCCATCGCATAAACTTTTTTCGCATATTTATGTTATTTCGAGAAACAAATCAAAGTCCGGTCGTATAAAACTTCATGTGCGACAAAGCTATTGCGACAAGTTTCCAAGTTTATCCCGTAGGATATAAAATGGTGTACTGAGATAAACATCAAACAGTTAACTACTTAACAGATACACCCAGTAACTGTATGCATGATTAAATAATAATCTAAGTCTAGATTATAGCTAGTAAATTCGCCCTTAATCTTGTAATATCCCTAGTTTAAAATAATATTAGTATGATTTAAATGATAACTTAAATCAAGTGAGTAATTATATAAACAAATTAATTTTGTTGACTAAAATTGTGGGGTCAAAACAAAAATAGGGAACAATAATAGAAAGAAAAATATAAAATAAAAAGGAACGTGTGGTATGGTTTATGAGTGGTTGAGAAAAATCAGGATAACTCGCCGATCAAATTTTCTAAATCGTTAGCTTAGCATTAATCTACATATTAGCTATATATAGAGTTAAATTACTAGGATTTGACAAGAAGAAAAAAAGGAGTAAGAAGCTGCTGCCGCCAGTAGACGAAAAAAAAGAGAGAATGTTTTTTTTATATATATAGAAATTTGCACGTCGGGTGCGTTGATAGGAGTGCACAAGGCACATGTGAGCCATAAACTTATTCTAAACATGTGTATATCATAGCGTATGCGAATAGATTTGGATGTCCAGTAGCTGTAGGTTTGAAATTCAGTCATGAATTAAATAGTGTTCGAAAAAGAGAAAAGAGAAAAGAGAAAACTAGTATTAGAAAAATAACGATTTTGACAAAGTTTCTTTTTATTGTTTTCTCCTCCTATTGTCATTGATGTGCGCTGTGTAATGGTGTAGAGTTTTATCCAACAACAAGTTATAGGAAATATCTTTTTAAAAATAATAACGAGGGCAGATTGAGGCTCAATCGAGTAGAATGTTATTTGATTCCTTTTGGTGGAATTTTCACTCTAGGGCATAGAATCTGATTCCTGAAGATGTGCTTATTTTATGATTACTTATTAAGTCAACAATATATGTGGTTTTAGGTGACATCAATCAAGTGGTGAATCGGAGAAACTGATCATATACCGACGTTCTATTCAAGTAGTGAGTGGTTAATATGCTTAATTATGATACGTTATTTATATGACATGTGATATTGAATTGTTTGGGTTATTACGAAAGTGATGAAAACGAGACCCCTCGTCTTGCGAAGACGTTAAATATAAGTGGTGTGTATTGACGCATGTTTAATTGATATGATGAACTGATTTATGTGGAGAACTTTGATATGCATATTTGCATCATTGCATACACGACATGCATCATATTGACATGAGATGAGATCTGGCGTGGTTCGACCCGTTTGTGGTTAATCTGGCGTGGTGCAGCCCGCGTGGTTATTCTGGCGTAGCTCAGCCCGTTTGTGGTTATTCTGACGAGGCTCAGCACGCTCGTGATTATTCTGGCGAGGTTCAACACAGTTGTGGTTATTCTGCTGTGGCTCAGCTCGATTGTGATAGGGTCCGAATCGGCAGTGACGACTGCCCACCATGTTTGCTTTTCACGCATTCATACATTCATACATTATTGCATATGTTATTATTGTGATGTGAAACTTGGAGTATGTGATTGTGGACATATGCTTATGAATATGGTTGTTGTATGTATTAATTATTCATTGAGTCCCCCAGACTCACCCCTCTCTTCCCCCATCTTTTTCAGATAAGTGAGTCGTCAAGTTAGGAGTTGTCGATTGTCTTTGGAAGGGAGCTTCTCGTGGTGCCACACAACCAGTCATCCACTTTGGGTTATTTTATTTTGTTTAGTTATTCTAATTTCTGATAGACATGTCGCTCCGTTGTACTTTGGGTAGGATGTAAGTAGTGAGACTCGTTACAATGTATTTCCAGTTGTTTATTTCATTTTGGTTATGTTATTTAAATTGCACGTATTCGAGAGTAAGTTTTCAATTTGGAGTAAGTGAGAGGCTTGCTTGGCAATGGGTCAAGTGCCGGTCTCGACCTAGATTTTGGGTCGTGACAAATCTAGACTTTGATGTTGAGATTATTCACAGCTCACGCTTTTCACAAAACTTGTTCTTTGCTAGTGCCTTCGTTAATATATCCGCCTTTTGATCTTCTGTGCAAACATGCTTGATAATCACACTTTTGATCCATCCCCAAATTTAACATTACCTTGGATGCTCTCATCCAAATCCTTGAACATGTAACGCTGCCCAGTCATATGGTTGCTTGCACCATTGTCTAAATACCATACATTTGAGGCGGGATCGTCTAATTGGTTGTTGTACATGTGCGGTACAACAGTGTCTTCATTAAGCAAAATCTGTCAGAAATAACTTGTTGTTACAAAAGTAATACACTGATCGTGAACTCAACTCAGGTTTAAGATAACATATCGTCAGAACCTCGAATATACGTAAGCCCAACTTCTGAAACAGATGTGCACACGAGTATACCGGAATAGGTCTTCCAGGGTCTGCCACAAGAGTTATCTCAGCTTTCCACCGAGAGGGCAAGAAAAGCAATCGTCTTTTCGATGATGGTGGACCGGGGACCATAACCCATATAAATAGTGGTGTACTAGAGCAACCGCTATTGTTATAATTATCTTTTCGCCTCTCATACAACGATAATTATCAAATGGTATCTACAAAATAACTCTCATGACATTATATCTATAAGCCAATATAAATCACAACTAGATCACTTTTGTTAGGCTTATTTAAATGACAGCACACACATTGATATATTTACATGTGTGACTCCACGGATATGCCATGGAGGTGGTCATATATTCCGTTTTAATCAACCTTTTTGTTATGTCAGCTCAAATATTGAATGTTTTATCATGCAAGTAAAGTCTCAATTGTAATGTTGGTTCCTCACAATTATGGTTCTAAACAATAGGGCAATTTGGGCTAGTGAAATTGAACCATAAACAACTGAATCGACATGAACTAAACAGTAAGACCAACTTCAACCAATTGGTAGAAAACCAAATTGAACCAACATATTATTTATCAATAAGATTTCAATTGATCAGATGTTCAATTGAACTAAAATTTTAACCGATCAAAATATGATCAAACTGAAATCGCATACAATTTTTCATCTGAACCATAAGAAACTGAAGTCAAATCTCAACTATATTTTACCCAAGTTGACTAAGGTCAAATCTCAAATATAGTTGACCAAATCAAATTCAAGCAAAGTTGAACAAGGTCAAAATTTAAACAAAGTTTTTTTTTGATGATAAATTTAACCAAAGTTGACTGAAATCAAATTTCAACTAAAGTTTAACATAAGTTGACTGAAGTCAGATATCAACTAAAATGGACCACAAGTTGACCAAAGTCAAATTTCAACTAAGGTTGCTACAAGTTGACCAAAGTCAAATTTCAACTAAGGTTGCCACAAGTTGACCAAAGTCAAATTTCAACTAAAGTTAACCATGAGTTGAACAAATCCAAATTTCAACTAAAGTTGATTCAAGCTGACAAAGTCATGTTTCAACTAAAGTTGACTGAAGTTAAATATCAACTAAAGTTGAACATAAGTTGATTGATGTTAAACGCTCGACTAAAGGTTGACTCAAATTGACCACAGTCAAATTTTAACAATAGTTGACCAAAGATTCACTGAATTCGATTAATTTTCTTGAACCGAAATCCCATATCATATTAGATTGGTTTCTTAAATCGGTATAATAGCAACCAATCTAATTGAACCAAAATTCTTGTCAAACTAGATTGGTTTCTCAAGAAGATATGTTATCGTGTTAAACCAATCACACTGAACCTAAATTCAAATTTACACTAGAATGGCTTCACAAGTCGGTATGAAATTGAAATAAACCAATCTCATTGAAATCGAAATTCAATATCTCGCTAGATTGGTTTCGCAAGTCGGTATAAAATCGAGTTAAACCAATCTCATTGAATTGAAATTCAATATCACACTAGATTGGTTTCATAAGTCGATATAAAATCGTAGTAAACCAATCTAATTGAACGAAAATCCTTGCTGAACCGATCAGCCAAGATTCGAAATAAGATCAAATCAAACCGCAATCGAATCGGTATGAACCGAATCATTTAAACCGTATCAGTTCAAAAGATACTATTGATTGATTAATCGAATTGGAATAAGCCGAATTAAATAAATCTGAATTCATAATGGTGATTAATTCACTAACTAGTATAAAATGTATTAAATCAATCCAAACATAACAGTTCAATATTAAAATTGATTGGTTCACCCGATCAGAATCAACCGCATTGAATCAATAAATTGAACTGGAATTTTACCAAGACGGTTCAATAATGGAATCAGACTTGAAGTGGATCAAGTTCATAAAAACTTAAATGAATCCACAATTTAAAATGGCTCATAAATTAAATTGAATGAAAATTTAAATGAATCGAACTTGATTGAATTACCAGTATGAATTGATTCATCTGCACTCCACTAGCAAACCGTAAGTTCAAACCATGATCCGGAAGCACCATGACAGCAGCTCAACTGCTTTATTATTCCATCAAAACAAAATCAGTAGATCAAATCTCCAAGAAGGCGACGTCAAACCCAGCGTAGAGAAACACAGTGCGAGATCCAAAAAAGAGGTTTGCCGGTTCTTGCCCTTCCACGCCCACTGCGACCGAAGATGTCGCCCTCATTGGGTCTTGCGGGGAGCCTGGTCACACCCCACCTGGTACCACTCCTTCATAACCATTGCCTTGGTTACTCCAATGAAATCAATAATCTCATCCTTCTGAAAGAAGCCAGCAATATGGATCTGCTTCTAAAAGGAACCGTAGGCGTAATCCATTGTCCGGCCAATGTTGCCGCCATTGACCTGACACTCCATCAAACGAGTTTCTTTTTTTTTATAAAGCAAATTCTGAGTAGAGAAGTCCTTTGATGGAAAAGACGGTCTGAACAGGAACAGCACCGAATCGGTTCAATCTGAACAGAACTGATTCAACATTACCAAAACCAAATTAGGGTTTAGACATGTTGCGGCCGCCCGCTTTTGTTCTTCAACATTATCTGTTGAGTTTAATATAGTGCTGGGTTTTTATACCGAAAACCGAACTGATACCGATACCGAACCGATTGTAACCGAACCGATTAAAAACCGAACCGAATTTCGGTTATTATAACCGAACCGATTTATTTCGGTTCGGTTTCGGTTTCAATTTCAAATATAATCGGTTTACCGAACCGAACCGAATTTTTATTTTTACAGTGCAATCAGAGTACCGAACCGAACCAACAGGTAAATTCTAAATTCTAAATCCCTAATCGGCTAATCCATTCGTTCGCAGCTCGTTCGCAGGTCGTTCGCAGAGTAAATTCTTCACTTCTCCTCCATTCGTTCGCAGCTCGCTCATCCGATTCGAGATCCGACAGTCCCAAACTCCCAATTGCCGAAGTCTCATTCGTTCGTTCCATCCGATTCGAGATCCGACAGGCTAATCCCGAAGTCTCGCTCCATCCGAAGTCTCGCTCCATCCGACACTCCGAAAAACGGCGCAGCCGTAACAGCGTCGCAGGCCGAATTCCGACAATCCTAGGTATGATTTCATCTTCCCTATACCTGAAACTGAAATTGAAATTGTGAATTGCCGAAGTCGTTTGATTGGATCTTCACTGCCGAAACCGAAATCGTTTGATTTCAACTTCCAATGTTTGAATGGTTTTTTTTCAATTGTAGTTTAAATATAAAGATGGACTACGAGGTGTTGGCAGTCGTGCACACAAACTGTGAAACTGAGGTAAGAACTTGGCTATTCTCAATTTGACATTTTCCAATTGAAATTGACATTTCTTTCCAATTGAATATCTTGGTTGAATTTGGCAGTGGTTGTTTGGCAGTTTGTTAGTTGTTTGAATGTGGTTGTTTGGCAGTTTGGTTTGAATTACATGAATATGGTATATGAATTTGACTATGATTTACATGTGAATAAGTGATAGTTTGGCAGTGGTTGTTTGACGGTGGTTACATGTTAATTTGAATATGATTTGAATTTGGCAGTGGTTGTTTGCTCAGTTTGGCAGTTGTTTGAAATTTGAATGTGGTTGTTTGACATTTTGGTTTGAATTACATGAAGATGGTATTTGAATTAGACTCTGATTTTTTGTGTACATGTGAATATGTGACAGTGATACCCACTGTTTAAACTTTAATCTTTAATGAAACTAGGAAAATTTGCTAATTGTTGACTTGTTGTTATGCGCTCTTCAGTCATCATGTTAATGCTTTGCGTGTTTTTTTCAGGATTGCAGCACTGGATTTCATCCCATGAAGATCTATGTTTTCTTCCCTCCATTCGACCTAAATACGATGTGTTCCCAAACCTTTTGTTCCATTGTTGTTGTATTGTATCATTGCTTTTTGTTTTGTATCCATTTTCAGGGAACTGTTTTTAAGTTTGTTGTTGTATTTCTCCAGTTTGTTGATGTATCCAAACAACATTGTAAAACTGTTATTCAGGTACAAGGTACTGAAAAAAAGTCAAAAACTGAAAGTTTAAAAAAAAAGCACAAAACCGAAAATTCGGTTTACCGATTTTCGGTTTACCGAATTTTCGGTTTCGGTTTTCGGTTCGCAATTTCATAAAACCGAAAAATCGGTTCGGTTCGGTAAAATTCGGTTCGGTTCGGTTTCTGAACCGAACCCAGCCCTAGTTTAATATTCCTAAACATGCTGGTTGAGCAAATATGATTGAGTTATGCATTTGGAATGCTTGTATGTTGTTTTGGTGTTTTAGGTCTCAAAAAGCAGGTTTTTGGCTAAGTCCTAAAACAGGCATGATAGTTCATTTGAGTACCAAGCAAAATGGCGTCGCTTAGAACAAAGCTGGAGTATTGAAATTGGAGCAAATGACGACATTGAGTGAAGGAGCGTTCGCGCCTGGCCTTGACGATGCCGTTCCATTAAAAGGAAGACGTGCCGAAGTTCGGTATTACCTTTACACTCAAACGCTGCATTTTAACGCAGCTCGAGCTTCACTTATAAGCTGGCTGGAAATCGAGTTACGAGATTGAAATTGGGGCTTCTGAAATCGAGAGCGATTCTTGGTGATTGAAAGCGTCGAGCGTTCGTGAGTGATCAATTGAGAGTGATTTGAAGTCGTGCGAAGGCGATTGGTGCAGTGTGTGTGAGAACAAGCCGAAGTCGACAAGCTAGAGGGTTGCTGCAGGGTAAAGCCATCGGAGAGATTCCGATGACTATTGCAGGGTGTCGACAGAGGGCTTTGGTTCGTCGACACATAAGGAAATCTCAGTTCTCTGTAATTTGATTTCCATTACTCAATTTGTGTAATTCGGATTGGGTGGGAACCTAGGGTTCTATGAGTCTAATTTATACTCTCTTGTATTATTTGCTCAATCAATAAAGCTAATAATTAACCTAATCATTCCGCATTATCGATTGGTATCAGAGCTTGACTATTCTTGATTGATCTCTATTAATAATCTTGATTAGAAAATATCCTTGGGAATAGGGTGTTCCATTAGGAAGTTTAACCCTGTTCTACTTTCATTTATCACTGTCTATTCTTATTCTCCTAAATAAGACTGATTGTGTGTTTTCTCTGATGGCTGACAGTGTGAGACTGACGCTTTATGATGGAACAACTGATTTCTCCATGTGGAGAGTGAAGATGAAAGTCATCCTCATAACAAAGAAGAGTTATAGAGTTGTGACTAGAGAGTGGCTAGATCCAACATCTGAGGAGAGGAAACAAGAACTGAAGCAACTGGCTCATTCAGAGATAATGGTAAGACTTGTTGATGATGTCTTGAGCCAAGTGGTAAGCATTTCTGATCCTAAAGAGCTTTGGGACATGTTAGAAACTATCTACCTTACTAAGTCTTTGCCTAGTAGAATTGCTTTGCTTTGCAAGCTGTTTAATTTCAGAATGGATACATCTCAATCCATTCAAGAAAATCTTGATGCTTTTCTTAGAATGACACAAGACTTGGCTAGATGTAAGGATAAGATAGAAGAAACCCACCAAGATGTTATTTTGCTGAATGCTTTGCCTCCTCAGTTTGACATTGTTAAAAATGTGATTCAATATGGAAGGGATGAGATTTCTCTTGCTAAGATTATTGAAACTATTGTGCCGAAAATGATACACTTAAGGTGTTTAAGTCTAAGGGCTCAACTAGGCTTGAAACTAAATCTGACAATAAGAATGAAGTAATGATGTTTAAGGGCAAGAAGAAACACAAACATAAGGATAAGTCCACTGTAAAACCAAATTTCAATTCAGGGCAACCCAATAGATCACTAGCAACAGTTAAGTGTTATTATTGTGGTAAAATGGTCATTATGCTACTACTTGTACTAAGAAACAAACTGACAAAGGTCAAAATGGTAGTAATAAAGATCAAAATGCTAAACAAAGTGGTTTTACAAATGTTTGTGAACATGGTAATCTGTACAGCAATGAATTGCTTGTTATTTCCTCTACTAGTGATGCTGATTCTTCGATCTGAGACTCGGGTTGTACTATGCATGCTACTCCTTCTAAATCTTTATTTAATTCCTTGAAGTAGATTGATGGTGGTGAAGTTATTTTGGGTGATCATACTACCTTGAAAATAAAAGGCATTGGTTCAGTTCCCCTTGTTATGTTTGATGGTGTTACTAGGATCATTCAAAATGTTAGATGGGTTCCCCACCTTAGGAGAAACCTTCTTTCTAAATCTGATTTTGATGATGAACACTTGAAAATCAATACTAGTAATGGCATAAAGGAAGTCAATAAAAATGACAAGACTGTCATTAGGGCCATTAAAAAGAGTGGACTGTATTATGTTGAAACCTCACATGAACTGAATGTTATTGATCACCATGCTGCTAAGAACATCAATGAAATTAAACAATGGCATGCTAGGCTTGGACACATAGAAAATAAGGGATTAAGTAACTTGGCTAAATCTGGAATATTGACTATTTCCCCTACTGAGTTGACTTTTTGTGAAACTTGTATTTTGAGCAAGAAAACTGATCACCCTTTTCCTAAATCATCTTATAAGGCTGTTAAGCCTCTTGAATGTGTTCATGCTGATTTATGGTGTCCTTCCCAAGTCCCAACTGTTGGTGGAAGGCTTTACTTCTTGTCTTTGATTGATCATTTTACTAGGAGGGTCTGGGTTTATCTGTTGAAATATAAGAATGACGCTTTTGATTACTTTAAACACTCGAAAGCCATGGTAGATAACCAAACTGGTTTGAAACTGATTGCTCTAAAAAAGACAATGGCTTGGAATTTTGCAACAATGAATTTAATCTATTTTGTAAAGAACATGGTGTTAAAAGGCTCTTAACTGTTCCTGGTACCCCACAACAAAATGGCACAGCTGAAAGAATAAATAGGACTTTGTTAGAATAGGCTAGATGCTTATTACTTAGTTCTGGTATGAAACATTCTATGTGGGGTGAAGCTGTCATAACTGCATGTTATTTAATCATTACGTGTCCCTCATCTGCTATAGATTTTAAGACTCCTTTTGAGATGTGGTTTGACACGAAACCTAGTCTAACTCACTTAAGACCATTTGGTTGTACAGCTTATGCACATGCCTCACAGGGAAAGCTCCAACCAAGGGTTATTAAATGTGTGATGATAGGGTATCCTGAAGGAACAAAGGGTTATAAATTATTGCTGATTCAGTTTGGTGGTTAGAAAGTGATTAAGTCTAGGTCTGTGACTTTTAATGAGAGTTATTTTCATTTTCAGTCAAGACTAACATCTCAAAGTGAGCAAGTTTCAGGATCTCACAGCGACCGGTCGTGAGCATTTTGTGCCCAGAACTTACCTAGCAGATCCACCTATTGGAGCTGATGATCAAGGTGAATTTGATCAAGGAATGTTACAGGATGACAACACAGAAGATCAAGGTAAGCACCCTCACCAATTAGGTTGGGGAGAGGTAACAAATCACCAACATGATCATCCTTTACATACTAAAAATATTGGGAATAGTGGAAATGTTGTGAACGCTGATAATGATCATGTTGATGTTATGGCTGATAATGTGATTGCTGAGAATGCTGATCATGCTGAAACTGATAATCCTTTAGCCAACTATGTCCCATCTAGAGACAAGGAACCTAGAAATAGGATAGCTAATAGGAGATATGATGATTGTGTCACAAATGTGCTTGAGTATGCATTGTTGGTGTCTGAGCTGATATAACATGATATATCTGTTCCTGAAACCTTTGAAGAAGCAGTTAATGGTAAACATGCAACTGAATGGATTAATGCTATGCATGATGAAATTCAATCCATGTATGATAATAAAACTTGGAAACTAGTTTCATTGCCTAAGAATGCTAGAGCTATTGATTGTAAATGGATTTTCAGATTAAAAGATGGCAACAGCCCTACTGAACCTCCAAGGTTCAAAGCATGGCTTGTTGCAAAAGGTTTTTCTCAAAAAGAAGGAATTGACTATAATGAGATCTTTGCACCAGTTGTTAAGTATAAAACTTTGACGCTTTTATTAGCTATGTCTACTATTTTTAACTGGGAAATTGATCAAATGGATGTTAAAACTTCCTTCTTGAATGGAGACCTAGAGGAAACTATCTATATGAAACAACCAAAAGGTTTTGTTGATAGGAAATTCCCTGAGCATGTTTGTTATCTGAATAAATCTATCTATGGCTTAAAGCAATCTCCAAGACAATGGAATAAAAAATTTGATGCTTGCATGACTGATCTTGGTTTCTCTAAAAGCAAATATGATTCTTGTCTTTACTTGAAGAATATGAATGCTAAGTATCCTACCTTTGTCCTTCTATATGTTGATGGCATGCTTATTATAAGTGAGTCTAGACCTTTTGTTAACAACATTAAGTCTGGTTTAAAGAAGCATTTTGATATGAAGGACTTAGGTGTTGCCCAAACAATTTTGGGTGTTAGGATAACTAGGGACAGAAATAAGAAGATCATGTACTTGTCTCAAAGTGATTATCTTGATAAGGAGTTAGACAAGTTCCAACTGAAAAATGTTAAACCATCTCTTGTGCCCTTAGGAGGGAATCTTGAATTAACCAAGCATGATTGTCCTGTGACTGAGGAAGATAAACTGAAAATGAATAAAGTTCCATATGATGTGGCTGTTGGTTCTAAAATGTATGCCATGCTTTGTACTAGACCTGATTTGTCTTTTGGTCTGAGTGTTCTTAGTAGGTTTATGTCTAACCCAGGAGATAAACATTGGATTGCTATGAAATACTTGCTTAAGTATATTTCAAGGACTCTAGGTCTAATCTATGGTTCACATGCCCCTAAGATTGAGTTATATGGATATGTAAACAGTGATTGTGCTAGTAATTAACAAAGATAACAGAAAATCTACTACTGGTTTCTTCTTTACATGGGCTGGGAATTGTGTTTCTTGGAAATCTCAGTTGCAACCTGTTGTGGCTCTCTCTTCTACTGAAGCTGAGTACATAGTAATAACTGAGGCATCCAAGGAAGCTATTTGGTTAAAGGGTATTTTACAAGAAATTGATAGAAATACTTATGTGCCTATAATTTTCATGGATTCCCAAAGTGCTCTATGCTTGTGTAAAGAGTCTATCATGAAAGGTCCAAACATATTGATGTTAGGTACAATTTTATTAGGGATATGATTGAATCAAAGGAATTTGAGATTAGAAAAATCCTAGGGGATAAGAACCCAGCAGACTTTGAAACAAAGATTGTGACTGCTAATAAGTTTCAGTTTTGTAGAGATGCTGACGCGCGTCGTCTGACGCGTCAAATTTAATATTTATAAATCTCCTACAAGAAACTAGTAAAGCGGCAAGCAGGGTCGAACCCAAGGGAGCTGGTGTTGCTGAAGCTGTTACTGGAAACAATTAAATAAAGGGGGGTTTTTGTGTGAGCAATTGTTATAAAGAGCAAGAGAAATAAAACGAAAGTAATTCAATCAGAGAAAGCATCCGGTTTAGGGTTTCTAATGTGACTCGTTTATCATTGACTGCTAATAAATTAATCTTATGTTCCTAAGTGTGGTTACTCTGTTTCAGGTTATAACCTAGGGTAGGCCGTTTCAAGCACTACGCCACAATCTACTCCGTTTCAGGTTATAGACTTCTAGTCCTAATAAACTGATGGACCATAATTGTATGAATCATAAACACAGTTAAACCCACCAAATTAGACGCTTTGTCTATTTAACTTTTGCTTGTTAGTTCTGATATTTATCTACAGGGTATTTTGAAGTCTAGAGAGAATACAGGCTAAGGAGGAGTTTTAAAGCTGAAAATGAATTACGAGTCATTCCAGGTCACGACCAAATTCCGACTTTCAAGAACCTGACGTGGAATCACTCAAAACAAATCCAACCGAAGGGCAACCAGAGTCAGACCAGAGCTGAAAGGACCGATGGCTTTTGTGAAAAGATCACAAACTCACCACTCACTCTCCTCCACCTCACATGGCCGGCGGCTTCAAGGAGGAAGTGACACATGGGGGGGCGGCTAAGGGAGGTGATGACTCACCCCGATGGCTTTTGCTTCTCCTCCCATTTTGTGACATGTGGTGGCCTCTCATCCACATCCATCCCTTGCCCTTAGCCTATAAATAGAGATGCCCTCTCCTTGTAAATGTATCCCATCCCACAATCCACAAGTCTTTAGAGAGATAGAGGGCTTAACCCTCTTCTCTTCACTTTCAATACACATTTTGTTCTTCATTTTGGAGCTACTTTTCCCTGCTTGGATCTTGCTTAGGAGCTCCTCTCCTCCACTTATTGTAGGTACAAAAGCCACGGCTTGTCCTTTACTTTCCGTATATATTGTTCTTACTTTAAAGTTATTCTCCTTTTCGGTATCCTTGTTCAAAGCCATGGTTTGCTTGTATTCCTTGACATGAATACAAGTAGCTAAAGCTTGTATTCGGTAGAGAGAGTATTTATATCATAAACCGTTCTAGACTCTATGCTTAATGCTACTTAGTGTTTCAAAACTTGTTTTATGTGCCACATATTAGGTTAGATTTTCCAAGGTTGAGTGGATGCTTGAAATGGCAAAACTCTTCCGTGGGGTTCGTGAACATACTCGGGTAAGTGGATGCTTGAAATGGCAAAGCTTATCTGAGGAGTTCGACCTCTTTAAAACACCATTTGGATTGATCGGAAATGATTGATCAAATGGATGCACATAGGCTAGTATACCTTGAAATGGGGTGCTAGTCTAAATAGAACAAGTGCTCTATGACCTTGAAATGGGCTAGACAGTGTGGCAAGTCGAGTGCTTGAAATGGCCTTGATACACTTTTGAACACTTAGTATGATCATTAGAGGTCAATGATGAACGATGATATGATATGAAACCCCTAAACCGAATCCTTTCCTTATAGTCCATTATCAACTATTGTAATTTACTTTCAGTTCTCAAAGCACACTCAAACCCAACCCCAATCGCATTAAATTTATGCATAAGCTTCATTAAAGAACAACTAATTCACCAATTCCCTTGGGTTCGACCCCTACTTACCACTTGCTACCTAGTAGTGAAGTCACGAGTAGCGGAGATAAAAATTTATTTTTGTACAGAGAACATTGCACCTTAACGACAGTGCAGTGGGCTCTGTCAAAATTGGCGCCGTTGCCGGGGAATTGGATTTATAAATCGGAGTAGTTGTTCTTTATATTTTTTACAAACCACCATGTCAATGTACTATCAAAACGAGCCTTGGAACGATGAAGAGTTTTTCCCACCATCCTTCGAATTTGAAATCCGCGAAAAGATCAACCACCTTGAGCAATCCCGGGACGAAACATTAGACGAGTACTTATGGTACTTCGATTCCATTGTAACGAGCTGCCCGCACCATGGATTCAGCAACTCAGATCTTCTTCAAAGATTTCTCGATGGGATGATGCCATATGAGTGGAATTGGCTTAATGACGCGGCAGGAGGCTCGGTAAATAACTTAAACATGGATGATCTTTGGAAATTGATAAACGATTTGGCCGTGAGGTCAAGACCAATAGAAGATCAGGCCAAGCTACTCGAGGACGTTATAACGGAGCTGGCATCTAGCAACCAGCAGTTGGCCAACATGGTACACCAAATCCAGGTCGAAAGCGACTAATCATGGGTGGCTCAAAAAGAAACATCAAACCAGCTCTGGGACCTCATTAACAAGCTGCCCAAATCAGTACCGGTACACATTTCCGAAATGCCCGAGGAAGCCCAGGTCCACAATGCCGAGTCACTCAAGGACAAGGAGGAAGAATTGGCAGCTAGCATCTAGCAAATGAGTGCCCCGATACACCAAGACGAGGTCGAAAATGAGGAATTCTGGGCGGCTACACAACTGATCTGGGACCGCATTGCCAAACTGCCCAAATCAATTTCGGTCCTAACTGAAGAGTTTCCCGAGACATACCCAGACCTCAGTGCCGAACTGCCCAAAACAGACCCGGACCTCAGTATGATTGCCCCCGGAGACCATATGAATAATGAGGATGAGGACCCATGGTTGCCTGAAGAAGAGCTCCATTCAGATTATCCCTGGGAGTTAGAAGAAGAACTGCCCAAATCAGGCCCGGTCCTTATCACCAATCCATCCGAGGAAATCACAGTCCTAACTGCCGAGCCAACAGAAGTCCCAAACCTCACTGCCAAAGTGGCCGAAGAAATCAAGCCAGGCTCGGTCCTTGCGCTCGGAGCACCCGAGGAAGTCCCGGACCTCATTGTCGAACTGTCCGAGAAAGACCTGGTCCTCACTGTCGGAGCACTTGAAACAGACCCAGTCCTCATGGTCGAAGTGCCCCAACTTAACCCTTCGTGTTTTATGCCGATCATAGCCACCGATGATCATATAATCAATAATGATGAGGTGCAAGGGGAGTTAGAGGAGGAGCATGAGCCAAAAAAGCCGACAAAGGAACTCTCACTCGTCACAAGCCAAGGAAAGCTGAAATTATGTCCCCTGTTCAAGCTTGTGTCCAAGGTACTGTTGCGACAGACCTGGGACTCTTTGCACAACAGTTCAACACACAGAGGTTGAACTCTTATCACAACAGTTCAGCAAACAGATAAAGGTAGTAGAGGCACACAGACTGATAACCCAGTTCGGCTCCGCCTACTCTGGGGGGGTTTCCCACACCCGAAAAGGGACAGCAAATCTTTATTACGAGTATAGGAATTCCACAGGGACTTACACTTACACCTTGTAACAGCCTATCCTCAATACTCCGTCTCTCAGATTTGCAACCGAGGTTCACCGCAGTTCCCCTCGATCCCCTTCGTTCAGAACCTACAGTCTGAACGTTCTCGACCTTCTCCAGAAGCTCGGATGCTTTCTCTCGAAAGCTTGTTTACCTTCGTTGTGTGCGGCAGTTGATACGCTTCAGGCAGTCTGTGTTGCACTTGAATAGACTGCACTTGCACCGGTGTATTCTCAATGAGGAAACACAACCGTCCGTCGCTTTCTTCTTCTCCAATCAGCAGGATATGCTCGTGTATAATTGATCTTTGAAAGCGATAAGAATTAGGGTTGCCCTTGCATTGTATTTATATGCTCGAGCGAAACACTAATTCGCACAAGATAATCCCATCAAATATTTAGGAAATATTCCTAGATATTTGATGAATATATTTTAAATCAGTTGGAAGATAATCCGAAGTCTTCTTGCCCAAATAAGCTTGCCGCTTTGATGTAGATATTCATTCGAATATCTACTACTCGAATAAGTCGTTGGCCGTCATCATATTGCCGAGATCTTCGTAGTCCAATATCTTCCGGGAATATCCTTGCGTCTTGATCACGCTGTACAGGAGTACCAGGATATTGTTCGAACTCCCCCTGAACACCTGCTCGAACTGTCTAAGCTATGTTTTGCCAAATACATGCCACTTAAGGGAACATCAATCTCCCCCTTGGCATTTTGGCAAAACCAGATCTACTAGATAACTAGGTCTATCTAACTATCTAGATAGTAGACAACTTTGAGGGAAACAAGAATTGTCTCCTCCAAAATACTCCCCCTTTTTTCCACAAAATGGCAAGGGGTGCGATCCGAGTTCGAACAAACAATCAAAATGTGCCAGAATAAGCACTAAGAACGATAGTTTTAAACAAAAAGTTCAGAGGGTTCAGTTTGTCAATGGACCTTTAATCAGAAGCTTCTTCAACGGAATCATCTTCAGAGACTGTTGCTTCTGATTCATCATCGCTGGGATAGCTAAGGGCTCGAGCGAGCCTGTTGATCCGACGGCGTTGTTCCTTGTCCGCAGCAATGATAGCCTGGAGGTCCTTCAGCAGCTTGCTCCTCTCATCCACGCCCATTCTGGCTCCCCTTCGACTGGATTCCCCAACTTCTTTACCTCTCCTGCTCCCCCTTTTCAGATCATTCACATGACGCCCTTTGAAAAGCTTGTGGTCCACTGTGAATTTTCTTGGAGCTTTGGTAAGACGGTCCGACGAGGCTTTCAAATCAGGAGCTTGGTGGATGATCAGTTCATAGATAAGTGAAGGAAAACATATCTGGTGCAGGGATCTCGTAGAAGTAGCGTGTTCAGCAATCTGTTTGAACATCATTCTGCCCATGTTAACCTTCAGCTTGTTCCCTATCTGATAAATCAGTTGGGCCGTGTCCTTGTTGACAGTTGAGCGATGAGTAGACGGCCTCCAGTTGAACACAGCAATGAAGAACAACATTGAATAGAACGTTGACAGATCTGCTGTATGCACAACTGACTCAGGCCGCCACTGAACAGAGCCTGCAGTGATAGTCCTTACTACCTTCTCAAAGCTTGATTCCTCTTCATCAACAACTGGGTCATCCATGGAGAAGTATACATTGATCAGCTCAGGATCAATCTTGATCCGTCTTCCTCTAACGTAGAAGACCCCATAATCTGCTTCTCCAACAACCCCAAATCCAGGAGGAAGGTTTACCATGGCTTCACGGACTAATTGCTCGTCGAAAGGCTTGCATCTGTCCAACGTCCAGAACAGATCAGACTCCTTAAGCACCTCAATCATCTCCTTTCCCTTGTACCGGGACTCCTCCAGTAACCTCTCAGGTAAGATTTTTCTTTTCAGCACACAGCTCCACTTTTTGTACGCATCACGACTGACGTACCAGACACCTTTCTTGACCAATCCAACTGGAACAGTATCAGCCTCAGGAGATGGGACTTCACATCTTCCAGCATCTACTGAAACAGGGACAGGAGCTATACGTTTTCTTTTCTTAGATGAATCAGCTCCCCCTGCCAGGTTGCCCTCCTTCGCAATCTCTTGGACTGTTCCCTTAGCAGATCTTTCAAAGGCCACCTTCATCTTTCCCTTGTCCTTCTTTGGTTTTTTGAGAGAGATAAGTGGAGCAAGATCTTGGTCATCATCTGAAAGAGTACCCTCCTTTGAAACTAGCTTCGCTGTATCCTCACGAACTTGTGCACCATCATCCTCCATACGATTACTATGCAGAACATCTTGTCCAACAACTGGAGTAGCTACTGTAACCTTAGCAACTTCTTCTGAGACTTCAACTGTCTCACCTTCATTCTGAACACATGGTACCACAGTTGGAACATTAGTAGCTTTCTCAGCGACAGACTCTTTTGCCTCACTTCCTTGAGCACAAAGAAGTTCTTCAGACTCGTCAACTCCTAGATTGTTTTCCTTTTCCAAATCATCCATGACATTGTCAATGTCTTTGTACAGCTTCTCCAACTCTTCATCCTCTTCTGCAGGTGAAGCTCCTTTAACTGTGGCTTCCTTCAACACCTCAGGATTTTCTGGTGGATGAACCATCTCGGACACACCCTCCTCAGGCTTACTGATTGGTTCATCTTTCGAACCTCCAATGCTCTTATCCGGGCATCATCATATTGACGAGATCTTCGTAGTCCAATATCTTCCGGAAATATCCTTGCGTCTTGATCACGCTGTACCGGAGTACCAGGATATTGTTCGAACTCCCCCTGAACACTTGCTCGAACTGTCTAAGCTATGTTTTGCCAAATACATGCCACTTAAGGGAACATCAAAAGCCGTCTGAAAACTCACTCGTTCCAAGACAACCATCCATCACTGCCACGATAAAGAGGATTGGCAGAGGCGCATGCTTAATGTCGCCTACATTTAATGGCACAAAACCAAACTTCCAAACTCGCAAAGGTGCCAACTATTCAAACATGAAGAAGCGGCAAAGACATGGGCCGAAAGAATGGAAACTCGGAAGGAGTAACAAGCGAGCACGACTCATTGGACCAGCAGCTATGGTCAATGAAGCCTCACCCTCTCGGAGCAAAAGGGCAGCCGAGAAGAAATTCGACCTCACACGCCCATGGGACCCAACCTTATGATCCAGGAATGAGGTACTATCGAGCTAACGACGTTAAACAAATGCACTGGTCGGGAGGTAACCCGACATCTATCTTACTTTCAGTCATTTAATTTCAGTCATTTAATTTTTTGCCCTAAATCATTCTCACCTTTCCTGTATATATTTGCATGACTTTTGAACTAAGTCTTGATGAATGGCACGCCTTCGTTTAAAAGTGTGGGGTGAGAACCGCCTGTGTACATAGTTAATTAATATGTTTTTCTTTTTCCTTTTCCCGTAATATTATCTTTTTGAAAATATGAACTTGAGAATGTGAAAAAGATAGATCTAAATTCATGCATTTACCTTGTGAAAATTCAACTGTTTAAAAACTTAGAATGTAACTTCTCATTTGTCCCTTTGTGCTGAGATATACAGGGGATGTGGAGTTGACATAAACTGCCCTAGAGAGGCTTGGCAAGCACTCGAAGGATCGAATCTAACTATATGGTTTACGAAGTCAGTGGAGGCTGCACTTCGGGTTTCAGTGAAGATTGAAGTAATCTCCGCCATGCAATGTTTATGCAAGAGGCGGGACGGGAATCAAACCGTCCTATCTCTAGTCCTAGTAGCCGGGAAAATAGATGAGCGACCCTCATCTTGACCCGCGCGAAACGGCGAGGATGAGAAAGAGCGGGGAGGTATTTCCATATGCTCGCGGGCAATGATTGGACCTCCCAAAAAGGCTGAGAAAATGGACTAGCAAGTCACAAAGAAGTAAAAGCTCAAAGAAGCTAATCAAAGGCCAAAGGCCAAAATTGTGAAGGTTTTAACCGAACAAAAGTGAAGAAACTCCAACTCAATATCAAAGGCCAAAGGCCGATTCACTACAGAAGTTGTCCCTCGCCAAAAAGAAATCAAAGTGCTCAACTTAGTGAAACCCGAACCGAATCACGTGCTAGAGAAAGCTACAAGGAAACCATATAGTGCGAGTCGGTCCCGAGAATGCAGTCCAGGAGCCTGAAAAGGGCTATCTCCCGAAACATCCGAATTAATTTGCATCTCGGCGCAAAGGTACAAGTATCAAGTTTCTTCTAAGTATTTACACGGTTTAATTTGGTAATAAGTAAGTAATGCATGAATTAGGATAAATCTAGTTCAATATTCTCACTTTCATATTTAAAAAGTTTACTTGGATTGTGTGTGCCGCCCTTTAAAAAGCATTGTTCGGGACGAACAACTAAAAGTGTGGGGTGATCTGATGGACCATAATTGTATGAATCATAAACACAGTTAAACCCACCAAATTAGACGCTTTGTCTATTTAACTTTTGCTTGTTAGTTCCGATATTTATCTACAGGGTATTTTGAAGTCTAGAGAGAATACAGGCTAAGGAGGAGTTTTAAAGCTGAAAATGAATTACGAGTCATTCCAGGTCACGACCAAATTCTGACTTTCAAGAACCTGACGTGGAATCACTCAAAACAAATCCAACCGAAGGGCAACCAGAGTCAGACCGGAGCTGAAAGGACCGATGGCTTTTGTGAAAAGATCACAAACTCACCACTCACTCTCCTCCACCTCACATGGCCGGCGGCTTCAAGGAGGAAGTGACACATGGGGGGGTGCGGCTAAGGGAGGTGATGACTCACCCCGATGGCTTTTGCTTCTCCTCCCATTTTGTGACATGTGGTGGCCTCTCATCCACATCCATCCCTTGCCCTTAGCCTATAAATAGATGACAATCCACAAGTCTTTAGAGAGATAGAGGGCTTAACCCACTTCTCTTCACTTTCAATACACATTTTGTTCTTCATTTTGGAGCTACTTTTCCTTGCTTGGATCTTGCTTAGGAGCTCCTCTCCTCCACTTATTGTAGGTACAAAAGCCACGGCTTGTCCTTTACTTTCCGTATATATTGTTCTTACTTTAAAGTTATTCTCCTTTTCGGTATCCTTGTTCAAAGCCATGGTTTGCTTGTATTCCTTGACATGACTACAAGTAGCTAAAGCTTGTATTCGGTAGAGGGAGTATTTATATCATAAACCGTTCTAGACTCTATGCTTAATGCTACTTAGTGTTTCAAAACTTGTTCTATGTGCCACATATTAGGTTAGAACTTCCAAGGTTGAGTGGATGCTTGAAATGGCAAAACTCTTCCGTGGGGTTCGTGAACATACTCGGGTAAGTGGATGCTTGAAATGGCAAAGCTTATCTGAGGAGTTCGACCTCTTTAAAACACCATTTGGATTGATCGGAAATGATTGATCAAATGGATGCACATAGGCTAGTATACCTTGAAATGGGGTGCTAGTCTAAATAGAACAAGTGCTCTATGACCTTGAAATGGGCTAGACAGTGTGGCAAGTCGAGTGCTTGAAATGGCCTTGATACACTTTTGAACACTTAGTATGATCATTAGAGGTCAATGATGAACGATGATATGATATGAAACCCCTAAACCGAATCCTTTCCTTACAGTCCATTATCAACTATTGTAATTTACTTTCAGTTCTCAAAGCACACTCAAACCCAACCCCAATCGCATTAAACTTATGCATAAGCTTCATTAAAGAACAACTAATCCACCAATTCCCTTGGGTTCGACCCTTACTTACCACTTTCTACCCTGTAGTGAAGTCGCGAGTAGCGGAGATAAAAATTTATTTTTGTACCGAGAACATTGAGCCTTAACGACAGTGCAGTGGGCTCCGTCATAAACCTAATAATCTGTTTCAGGCAATATTATGTTAAGTGCGACTACTTGTTCTTACGGGTAAGTCTCAAACAAGCAGCAAATATAGGGGCTGAATTGCTCGGCTAAGCTTTACCATTGCAAGTATCCACTTAGCTTCACAATTCAGTCCGGGGTAATTTAGCACAAGAACTAGTGGAACATAAAATAGCATTAAGAAAAGAGTCTCAAAACTTCGTCACAATAGGTATAAACCCTAAACCGAATTACGAATTTAGCTACACATGATTGAAATAAAACACATAGTGAAAGTAGATAATTCTTCTCTCTCGTCGAAAGCTTCCGTCTTCTCCAGAGCCGTCTTAGTCTTCGTAGAATGATTGTTTTTGTGAGATGATGGAAACCCTAACCCAAAGATCTTATTTATAGCAAAAACTTGGGTTTCCAAGTCTGTTTTGGGCTCAATTTCCAAGTTTCGGACTTGCTGACGTCATCAAAAGCGTTGCTGACATCATCGACCGCGTTTTTCTTTGACATTAGTGGTGCGTTTTCCTTTAATATTAGCGTTGCTGATAATGTCTCTACGAAACGTGATCCTCACTGAGTCCCGACTTCGGTTCTTCATTTGACCATCGAAACGACCTCGGATGCTCTCGGTGTGAACTAAAGAGTTGTAGGGAATTGATTTTGCTACGCAACGGCATATGGTTTGTATTTTATGATCAGCGGTTCATTCCCAGCGCTCCGTCGAAGGTCCAAAGGTCTAATCTGAAACTGTAATGTTTTTGGCATGAAAAGCCATCTTTTATGCGCGTTTCTTCCTAGAGCTTCCGAAACACCTGTAATGCAAAACAACACTAAAAAGTAACCGTTCGCATATAAAAGTGTTGAAATAAATGGGATTAATTGACTGGACGAGTCGTATAAATACGACTCATCAAACCACCCCACACTTAAACGTGTTCGTCCCGAACAAGAACTAAGTCATAGAAGGAAAGCAAATATAAGACCACAATTTCTTCGACGTCCTAGATAATGCTACATGAATATGAATTGCTAGTCTAGACTCGCTTTTCTATGCATAACTCAATCGCTACTAAAATCATCATGCTCAACATAGAATTAACTTGATACACGTTACCTTTTGAGCTGAAATTCAAATCAATTCGGATGAATGGGAGATAGTCCTCTTTAGACCCATGATCTGCATTCTCCGTCCCGAAATCTGGTTATATGGTTACACTTCATTGCTTTTTCTTGCACGTGATTCATTCGAGCTTCAAGGTTTTCTGAGCTTTTCTTCTTCTTCTTCTTTTTTCTTTTGTTGGACAGCTTTTGTAGTGACTTTCTTTTGCCTTTGGCTCTTGATGTAAGAATGATGTACTTCACTTTTGTTGTATGAGACTTCACAAGTGGCTGATTTTTTTTCTCGAGCTTTGCTCCTAATTGTGAATAGCTTGTCCTTCTTTCCTTTTGAAAGGTCCAATCATCGCCCGCAAGCATATGCAAATACCTCCCCGCTCTTTCTCATCCTCGCCCTTTTTGACGCGAGTCAAGATGAGGGTCACCCACCTTTTTTCCCGGTTACTTCGGACTAGAGATAGGACGGTCTGTTTTCCCGTCCCGCCTACCTACATAAACACTGCAGCGGCGAAGCTAACTCTGAACCATATTGTCTCGAAGTGCTAGCCTCCACAAAGTCCATATAACCATATAACTTGAATTTTGGTCCTTTGAATGCTTCGTCAAGTCTCTCTAGGACATTGCTATCAACTCCACATCCCTGTTTATCTCAACTCAAAAGGCACGTAGTGGGTTAAGTTCACATGTAAAAGCACAATTCAAATTTTACGAGAGACACGCATCTAATCAGCATCATCTATTTCACATCATCAACATTCAATACTGCATATCCAGGAAATAGAGAGAAATTTCATACTTTCAAAAAAAATTTATTAAAGGAAACGTGCTGACACTATGCAGGTGCAAGAAAAACAAATATGCTGACACAACAGGCTGACTCTCCCACCCCACACTTTTGAACGAAGCCGTGACCTCACGGTACGACTTAAATTCAAAGACACAACCATGCAAGACACACAAACATATATGAAAAGGAAGAGATCAAAGTGAACAGGTACTCCCGTCGTTTCGTCGTGTGAAGATGAGAATTCTGGTCAAATGCGCATAAAAGATGGCTGACACAACGATGAGAATTCCCTAGAGCCATCTTTTAAAGGAAACGTGCTGACACAATGCAGGTGCAAGAAAAATAAGTATGCTGATACAACAGACTCACTCTCCCACCCCACACTTTTGAACGAAGCCGTGTCCTCACGGTACGACTTAAATTCAAAGACACAACCATGCAGACACACAAACATATAAGAAAAGGAAGAGATCAAAGTGAATAGGTACTCCCCTCGTTTCGTCGTGTGAAGATGTGAATTTTGGTCAAATGAGTCGGTCAACGCTGGTCAATAGTCAACTGCGCCTGATGAAGAGATTACACCGCGCCTGAAGAACACATTAGCCCTTTAAAATGGCTTGTTAGTGCGGTGCATAAAGTGTGCGTGAGCCGCGATCCGCTCGGAATGTCACCTGTTTCCTGCATAAAAAATGTTCTTCTTTCCCAAAAGACAGTATATAAAATAAAAAAATGACTCAAGACTCAAACAAACATAAAACAAAATAAAAGTGGGAAAAAAAATTTTTGCCGGGCTGCCTCCATGCGAGCGCCTTTATTTTACGTCGTTGGCTCGACGATACCTCTTTAGGGATCACAAGTTAGGATCCCATGGACGTGTGAGGTCAAATTTCCTTACTCCTTTGTGTTGTTCATGGCCCTCATCTAGTGGTGCTCTCGTGCCTCGCCATCCGGGTTTCCATCCAAACGTGCCATGTCTCAGTCGCTTCCTCACGTATGGACGGTCAGAATCCTTGTGAATATGGAAGTTCGATGTCTTGCCAGCAAACGCAAGTGACAACAAGTGTGTTCCCGTGTCAACCTTAGTCTTTGTGGCAAGAAGGAGTGGCCGTCCCAAAATAGGTGTTGGAGGACCGTTATCTCTAGCATCTCCCATCTGCTAAACATAAGAGTCAACATCACGGGTGACTGCGACGGCACCTGGGTCCTTGCATCTTTCAGGCGGTGCATGTCGACTCGTGGCGAGTGAGTGCTCCATCGCTGGCTCTTCTGGCTCATGCTTCGCCTCCAACTTGCCACCTAGCCCATTCTGGTCGATCATATGCTCATCCGAAGCTTTTACCTATACAAAAAACAAAGTATGAGCGTCAGAATGCAAACATAAATTTTCACCTACCGAGGGGGTCGTGTCCACAGAGCAATTAAATACGCCGCGCGCATTTGTAATATCTTCCTCGGAAGCGGCATCATTATTTACTTCGGGCGCGGATGACTCACTCGTCGCGTTCTTCTTCAAGGTTATTGTCGCGTCCGAACGCGATGCTCATAGCCTCTGGCTTGTTCTCTTCATTTTCTGCCCCTGGTTTGTCCATCATGGCCAATGCCGTGTCGTGCACGATCTGCACTGATTCAGCTTCTACTGTCTGTGGCTTATCATCCGTTTTGTGCAGCTGACCTCGTCTTGGTCTTGATCTCTATGCCATATCATCTATGAGGTCCCAGATATCATACATGTGTAAATTCATTACTGACCCTCCTGCTACAGCATCAAGCATAGAACTCTCTAGTGGCATCATCCCACCAAGAAATCTCTCAAGAAGAAATAAATCTGTAAATCCATGGCGTGGACAGCTTCCCTGAAGGGCATCGAAGCGCACATAGTACTCATAGAATGTTTCGCCCTGGAATTGCTCAAGGGTAATAATTTTCTCGCGGACTTCAAATCGAAGGGATGGCGGAGAAAACTTCTCTAGAAATCGGGCTCGTAGATCCAAATAATTGCTTTCATAATCTGCACCTGATGATTAATACCAAGATATTGTGGAGTCAGTTAACGAAAACTTAAAATATTTTAGCTTAAACCTCTCTAATGACTCGTCTTTAGGCTTCATGCGACCGCAGATGGAGTGAAACGTCCTCACATGCGTCACGGGGTCTTCTCCGATGGCACCTCCAAATTTGGGGAGACGCCGAATCATCCAAAACTTGACCTCGCTGCCCTCGTATTCATCTTCCTCATCGTCTTCATCGTCACAAGGTTCTCTACTATAATAAGAAGACATAGCGAACCACAAAACAAAAACAAAAAAAATAGAAAAATATAAAACAAAAAGAACAACTTCACCGAAGCGCAGCTCCCCGGCAACGGCGCCAAAATTTGATGTGCATCATCTGAAACGTCAAATTTAATATTTATAAATCTCCTGCAAGAAACTAGTAAAGCGGCAAGCAGGGTCCAACCCAAGGGAGCTGGTGTTGCTGAAGCTGTTACTGGAAACAATTAAATAAAGGGGAGGTTTTTGTGTGAGCAATTGTTATAAAGCGCAAGAGAAATAAAATGAAAGTAATTCAATCAGAGAAAGCATCCGGTTTATGGTTTTTAATGTGACTCGTTTATCATTGATCGCTAATAATTTAATCTTATGTTCCTAAGTGTGGTTACTTCGTTTCAGGTTATAACCTAGGGTAGGCCGTTTCAAGCACTACGCCACTATCTACTCCGTTTCAGGTTATAGACTTCTAGTCCTAGTAAACCTAATAATCTGTTTCAGGCAATATTAAGTTAAGTGCGACTACTTGTTCTTACGGGTAAGTCTCAAACAAGCAGCAAATATAGGGGCTGAATTGCTCGGCTAAGCTATACCATTGCAAGTATCCACTTAGCTTCACAATTCAGTCCGGGGTAATTTAGCACAAGAACTAGTGGAACATAAAATAGCATTAAGAAAAGAGTCTCAAAACTTCGTCACAATAGGTATAAACCCTAAACCGAATTACGAATTTAGCTACACATGATTGAAATAAAACACATAGTGAAAGTAGATAATTCTTCTCTCTCATCGAAAGCTTCCGTCTTCTCCAGAGCCATCTTAGTCTTCGTAGAATGATTGGTTTTCTGAGATGCTGGAAACCCTAACCCAAAGATCTTATTTATAGCAAAAACTAGGGTTTCCAAGTCTGTTTTTGGGCTCAATTTCCAAGTTTCGGACTTGCTGATGTCATCAACCGCATTGCTGACATCATCAACCGTGTTTTCCTTTGACATTATTGGCGCGTTTTCCTTTAACATTAGTGTTGCTGATAATGTCTCTACAAAACGCGATCCTCACTGAGTCCCGACTTCGGCTCTTGATTTGACCATCTAAACGACCTCGGATGCTCTCAGTGTGAACTAGAGAGTTGTAGGGAATTGAGTTAACTACGCAATGGCATATGATTCGTATTTTTCTGATCGGCTGTTCATTCCCAACGCGCCGTCGAAGGTCCAAAGATCTAATCTGAAACTGTGATGTTTTTGGCATGAAAAGCCATCTTTTATGGGCGTTTCCTCCTAGAGCTTCTGAAACACCTGTAATGCAAAACAACACTAAAAAGTAACCGTCACATATAAAAGTGTCGAAATAAACGGGATTAATTGACTCGACGAGTCGTATAAATACGACTCATCAGATGCATTGTTCATAGGAGTTGTGACTCGAGGCAGTTCTCCTCTTGCATCTGGTAAGGCAAGGTATACCCTGCCCTTCACTAAAAAGTAACCGTCGCATATAAAAGTGTCGAAATAAACGGGATTAATTGACTCGACGAGTCATATAAATACGACTCATCAGATGCATTGTTCATAGGAGTTGTGACTCGAGGCAGTTCTCCTCTTGCATCTGGTAAGGCAAGGTATACCATGCCCTTCATATTATGCATCGGTTTAATAAAAAACCGATGCATAAAGTTAAGCTTATACATCGGTTTATTTAAAACTGATGCATAAGATGAGTATTATGTATCGGTTTAAAATAACCGATGCATAAGATCACCATTATACATCGGTTCTTATAAACAGATGCATATTGTTAAGCTTATACATCGGTTTTACTGGAACTGATGCATAAACTCAATGAAATCAGTATTTGTAAGTAGTCATCTTTAGGGTTCCCTCAGTCCAAAATCGAATTCATTGAAATAGCGCTGCAACATTGGCTAAAGCATATAGCCATGTATACAATGGGAATTCTAGACACTTAGGTGTTAGACATAGTGCAGTAAGACAGCTCACTATGCACGGGGTGATCTCAGTGGATTTTGTTAGGTCACAACAAAATTTAGCCGATCACTTGACGAAGGGATTAGCTAGAGATTTGTCTCCAAGTCGGTAAAGGGGATGGGACTGAAACCCATATAATCATCTAGTCATGGAACACCCAATTCACATCTAACTAGCGTTAGAGCTGATATCAATGTGGAAAGCCCATTCATAGAAGATTGATGAACACAAATAATCATTCCCAAGTATGTGTTCATGACCTACAAGTAATAGGTTGAATAGAGACTCTTCTTAATAGATTCTTTGACCAAGTGCTGTTTGTAGGAGCACAATCGGGTGGTGTTACCCTAAAGGAATCTACCTATATGAATGTGAAGTTTATGGTCGCTTCATGAGATTTCGGGTTTAATCTCAATATGTTCACGAAGAGATTGGGACTCAAGAGCCATTAAGAATCAAGTTAAACTTAGAGTTTGTGAAGTAACTCATGTGTGTGTTATCTTGAGGTACCCAAATGGATTGATTGGTTCAAACGTTACGAGCACCATGATTTCCGGGTATTTTGAATGTGTAACTACTCTAAGTGGAAATTCAATCGTTGTGACATTTTCGTTTATGCGTGTTTTACTTAACAACAAAGGTATTTGGAAAAACAAAGGAAACCCAAAAATGGGGGACGATTGTTGGTAATTTTAGGGTTTTTGGACCTGTCATTATGTGCCAACATGTTAGGGTAGGGTACCCTAATGAAAAAAGACCTTTCAGACATCGATTGAGCGAATATCGATATCTGGATCAGTGCGGATCGCGCCCACAATTGACATTATATCTGGCGCGTCTAGCGTAGACATTATGTTAATGTCTTAGCTGGGTGTGGCACGCTAATGTGTGCAGTGGACGCGCGGCGGACAGACATAGACGCATCTGCTCAGTTCAGGTCCCATCTGCTCTTCATCCCGGTTGATTCCCTATAAATTAGAGGTCGTGGACGTCGTGAAAAACATTAGAAAAGTGCTCATACACCCAGAGAATCATTCCTTGAATTCTAAACCTATCTTTGTTTCCAAAACTCGCAAACCTGAGTTTTGATTTCTACATCTTTAGTCGAGAGTAGGAATTGTCAGATTGATTATCCCCGTTCGGATTTTGTGTAGCCCTCTACTAATATATTGGGTCGAAATATCGCATTCAGAAAGCGACTACGCGATCAATTTGATATCCAGATCATTCAGATTCTTCATATAATCACAACACAGAAGGAGAGGTACAAGAAAGAAGAAGAAGAAGTTGTCCAGTGCCTAATTTCCTACATACTGTTTTGGTGAATTGAAGACTCTCTTGCTTGTTGTTTGAAGACTATTCCCCAACATCTTTCGCCGTTTGTTTCTCGGCGATCATCAACAAAACCTCTGTACGGATTCCTTGGTAGTTAGCCCCCAATGCCATCTTATCCTTCTTGGTTTCCACAGCCTCTCCTGCTAAGGATTCAACCACATCCCATACAAACTGTGCTTGCATGTAAATGTAAGTAGTCTTGATAGCATGATATATTGAAGCGATACTGACAGATGCCTTGTCGCTAGGCAAATGCAAAAGATAAAATTTATAAGTCCACTACTTGTGACTTCACTATTGGGTAGTAAAGCGGTAAGTAGGGGTCGAACCCAAGGGAAATTGGTGGATAGCAGTTCTTTAAGGATTTGGTACAGAAATTAAGTGCGATTGGGGTTGGTTGTGGTTTTAGTACTGAAAAGTAAATGACTGAAAGTAAGGAAAGTAAATACAGAACTGAAAGTAAATACTGAAAAGTAAAGTGCTGGAACAGTCGAGTTCAATACCAACCGCAAACACACTTTTGGTTTGTCGCACGCTATATTTCAAGCGCAATACGTGTCAAACTTATGTTGGATTGATGTTGAACAAGTCTGTAGTGAAAGTAAAGTGCGGAAATGTAAATACTAAGTGCGGAAACGTAAAGACTGAAAGTAAGTGCGGAAAGTAAATTGCTGGAACAGTCGAGTTCAATATCAACCAAGCAACATACTTTTGGTTTGTCGCACGCAATATTTCAAGAGCAATACGTGCCAAAGTTATGTTGGGTTGATGTTGAAAGCGTCTGCAGTAAGCGGAAATGTAAAGACTGAAAATAAATTGCTGAAAGTAAATGACTGAAAGTAAAGACTGAAATTAAAGTGCTGAAAGTAAAAGTTAGGTGCGGAAAGTAAAGTACTGAAAGTAAAGTTAGTTGCGGAAAGTAAAGTTAGTTGCTGAATGTAAAGGTACTGAAAGTAAGCAGTTTATAGTAGGACTGAAAGTAGAATGAAGAGTTGGTGTTTTGATTAAAGGAAAGATTCGGTTTTAGGGGCCTTGTATCATAGATCCGTTTATCATTGACCTCTAATGATCATACTAAGTGTTCAAAGATGTGACAAGGCCATTTCCAGCACTAGCCACCCCGTCTAGTCCTTTTCAAGATATAGAGCACTTGTTCTATTTAGTCTAATTCCTCCTTTCGAAGTATCTTAGCTTATGTGCATCCACTTGATCAATCATTTCCGATCAACCAAGTGGTGTTTAAAAGAGGTTGAACTCCAAGTAAAAGCTTTGCTCTTTCGAGCATCCACTTAACCATGTATGTTCACGAACCCCATGGAAGAGCTTTGCTCTTTTGAGCCTCCACCCAACCATGAATGTTCTAACCTAATATATGGCACATAGAACAAGTTTGAAAACAATAGAAGCACTAAGAAAAGGGTCTAAAACATTTTATGATACAAGCACACCCCTTCAACTGAATGAAGGGTTTAGCTACGAGTATCCATGGAAGAGGATATCATAGCTAAGTGCTAAAAAAGTAAATGGTTTTCGGTTTTTGAAAGACAAAGAAAGTAAAGGCTTTGGAAAGTAAAAACTCAAGAACAAACTTAAGAACAAACAAGAGTACTCAAGAACCAACAAGAGTACTCAAGAACAAGAGAGAAGTTGGAGCTTTTGATATCTAAGTACAAGTGTTTACAAGGATTTGTGAGTGAAGGATTTTAGAGAGCTTCTCTATCTAAATAACAAAGGATGACATGAGGTGTGTTTTCAAGGGCCAAGCCCTTCTATTTATAGGCCAAAGAGGCGGTGGAGGAGAGGATATTTGTCCTCACAACCACCTCTTGTCCTCCCACAACTCCGGTTGGCCTTGGTTGCTCTTTGGTTGCTCTTCGGTTGGAGTTTGGTTTGAGCCAAAGGGCAAGGCACATGGGCATGGCACATGGGCGGCTAGAGCTTGGTGAGCCAAGGGGAATGCACTTGACTTATGGATTGGCTTGCATTAAAAACCCACAAACTTGGCTAGCAAATATCTCAAGCCAACCGATTTGTGCCTTGGTTGCTCCTCAAGTGAGCTTAGTTGGACCTCAAAGGGAAACTACTTGATTAGTTGAGGCTTGGGCAACTCCTTTGGACTTGGTTGAGGTTTGGGCAACTCCTTTGGACTTGGTTGAGGTTTGGTTTCAAACCAAAAGATCAACCGATGTGAATAGTATAACCTAACCGGGAAATAAGTAGTTTGGTTGGACTTCGCGCGGATTTTGACCGGAGATGGGCTAGAATGACCGGAGCAAGGTGGTGGTTGGATGTGGCATGATCGGAGCATCGTCGGAAGCTCGCCGGAGCATGGCCGGAGCATGGCCGGAATATGGCTGAAGCTGCCGGAATTTTGGCCGGAGGTGATTGGGTCGAGGACCATGGATTCTGAATGACAAGGCCAAGATAAACATGTTTCATCAAGGAAGTTAGGTCTGATTCTGGCCGGAGCATGGTCATGGCCCGGGGTTGAAGTTTTCCTTGGGCCCTCGGTCGACCGGGCCCGGGCGCTGCTCTCGGTGCTCTCGGATGTGGGTCTCGGCACTGGTCTCGGCACAGGCGCTCGGACCTCTCGGCATGGGTGCTCGGTTCTCTCGGCACGGGCCCTGGGACGCGGCCTGGGACCTCTCGGCATGGGTGCTCGGCTCTCTCGTCACGGGCGCTCGGACCTCTCGGCATGGGTGCTCGGCTCTCTCGGCACGGGCCCTGGGACGCGGCCTGGGACCTCTCGGCGCTGGGACCTGGAACGCGGCCCGGTAGTGAAACTTTGTCCCGGCTGAGCTCTTCGGTCCCCGGCTGGGCTCTTCGGTCCGTTTTGACTTGTAATCCATTTTTTGGCTTTAAGAACGCCTTTTTAGCTTGTTACTTCTCTAAACCTCAAAATAGTCTGTAGAGCAAAAATGGAACTAACAAGTAAACGTTGGTAAGACAAAGTGTCTAATTTGGTGGGTTTAACTATCTAAATGAATCATATAAATATGGTCCATCAGATCACCCCACACTTATACTTGTTCGTCCCGAACAATGCTATTTGAAAGAGGTGGCACAAAATCCAAGTAAACTTTAAATAAGAAAGTGAGAATGTGTGACTACGCTTATCCTATTCATGCAATACTTACTTGTTTCAAAACTAAACCGTGTAAATACTTAGAAGAAACTTGATACTTGTACCTTCGAGCCGAGATGCAAATTAATTCGGATGATTCGGGAGATAGCCCTTTTCAGGCTCCTGGACTACATTCTCGGGACCGACTCGCACTATATGGTTAACTTGTAGCTTTCTCTAGCACATGACTTTGTTCGAGTTTCAATGAGTTGAGCACTTTCACTTCCTTTGATGAGGGACAGCTTTTGAAGTGATTTGGTCTTTGGCCTTCGATTTTGAATTTGAGTTTCTTCACTTTTGTTTTGGTTAAAACCTTCACAGAATTTGGCCTTTAGCCTTTGATTTGCTTCTTCGAGCTTTGCTTCTTTGTGATTTGCTTGTCCATTTTCTCAACCTTTTGGGAGGTCCAATCATCGCCCGAGAGCATATGGAAATACCTCCCCGCTCTTTCTTATCCTCGCCGTTTCGCGCGGGTCAAGATGAGGGTCGCTCATCTATTTTCTTGGCTACTTGGACTAGAGTTAGGACGGTTTGATTCCCGTCCCGCCTCTTGCATAAACGCTACACGGCAGAGATGACTCTAATTTCCAATGAAACCCGAAGTGCAGCCTCCACTGACTTCGTAAACCATATAGTGAAATCCGATCCTTTGAGTGCTTGCCAAGCCTCTCTAGGGCAGTTTATGTCAACTCCACATCCCCTGTATATCTCAGCACAAAGGGACAAATGAGAAGTTACATCCTCAAGTTTTTACACAGTCGAGATTTCACAAGGTAAATGCTTGAATTTAGATCTATCTTTTTCACATTCTCAAGTTTATATTTTCAAAAAGATAATTTTAAGGGAAAAGGAAAAAAGAAAGCATGTTAAACAACTATGTGCAAAGGCAGTTCTCACCCCACACTTTTGAACGAAGGCGTGCCTTTCAGCATGACTTAGTTCAAAAGCCAATTGCAAGCAAATATTTACAGGAAAGGAAATGACATTAAGGAAAAGGGAAGAACTGAACTACCTTTACGGTGTCGTTACATGTCGTGGAACGACATGGCTCGGAGCTGGATAATCGAGGGAGTTCGGCTGGGGCCTTGAACTCTCGGCGCTCCCCAAAACCGATTCCTATACAAGTAGTCATTCCTTTCTACGCAAAAGATGGGTGAGAGCGAATGACAAGGTAAAAACTAAATGACTGAAAATAAGATAGATGTCGGGTTACCTCCCGACCAGTGCCTTTGTTTAACGTCGTTGGCTCGACGGATGGGGATCACAAGTTTGGATCCCATGGGCGGCTCAGGTCATAGTGTTGCTGGGTTAAGTCGACCTCGCCGTGGTAATGTTTGACTCGCTGCCCGTTCACCGTGAATCTGTTTCCATTGTTCATGCTTTCCAACTCAAGCATCCCATGGTTGAATACCTTAGTCACGGTATAAGGGCCGGTCCATCTTGATTTTAGTTTGCCGGGCATCAACTTCAATCGTGAGGAGAAGAGTAGCACTTGCTGTCCTTCCTCAAATGAGCGTCGGAGGATGAATTTGTCATGATACAATTTGGTCCGCGCTTTGTAGTCCATTTGCCCTTCATAGGCCTCAAGCCGCAACTCCTCAAGCTCGCATAGATTAAGCTTTCTATCCAGTCCAGCGGCCTTCAAATCCGGATTGCAATGCTTGAGCGCCCAATAGGCCTTATGCTCCAACTCCACCAGAAGGTGGCATGCCTTCCCATAAACAAGTCGAAAGGGGGAGGTCCCAATTGGCGTCTTGTATGCCGTCCGATAAGCCCAAAGAGCTTCATCCAGTCTTTGACTCCAATCTTTCCTCGCCGGCTTCACCATTTTTTCTAAAATACCCTTGATTTTGCGTTTGGAGATCTCCGCTTGACCATTGCTTTGGGGGTGATATGCCGTGGACGTCCGGTGGTGGACATGGTAGTGCTTTAAGGTGGCAGCCATCATACGGTTGCAGAAATGAGTTCCTTGGTCGCTGATTATGGCCTTGGGTACTCCGTACCTACAAAACAGGTTAGTGCGCAAAAAATCTATGACAGTCTTTGCATCGTCGCACCTTGTTGCATTTGCCTCTACCCATTTTGACACATAATCTACAGCAACAAGAATGTAAGTATAACCGCATGAAACTGGGAATGGCCCCATGAAATCAATGCCCCAAATGTCGAAAACATCGTTGACCAATATGGGTACTTGAGGCATCTCATTCCTAGCTGACACATTTCCTACTCTTTGACACCTATCGCACTTTTTACACTTCTCATATGCATCTCTAAATATACTCGGCCAAAAAAACCGCTATCTAGGATTTTCCTAGCGGTTCTCCTAGGCCCGAAGTGTCCTCCACATGCAAACTCATGGCAGAAGCTAATAACAGAAGCTATTTCATTATCGGGGATGCATCTCCTAAGTATTTGATCCGCTCCTATTTTCCACAAATAAGGATCATCCAATAAGTAATGTCTAGCGTCATGCCTAAGTTTCATGCTTTGTGCTTTAGTAAAAGAGGGAGGAAATGTACCTCCTACTAGATAGTTGACGATTTGAGCATACCATGGCACTTTTGTTGAGACTGCATAGAGGTGCTCGTCTGGAAATGACTCGGTTATGTGCCCCTCTTCTTCCTCTCGGACAATCCTGCTTAGATGGCTGGCCACTGTATTCTCAATCCCCTTTTTGTCCCTTATCTCCACATCGAATTCTTGCAGTAGCAAGATCCACCGTGTGAGCCTTGGCTTGGCCTCCTTCTTCTTCATTAGGTACCGGATGGCAGCATGGTCCGAGAAGACAATTACTTTTGCTCAGCGCAAATAGGATCTGAACTTCTCCAGAGCGAACACTACCGCCAGGAGCTCCTTCTCGGTGGTGGAGTAGTTTCGTTGGGCTGAATCTAGGGTTCTTGAGGTGTAATAGATCACAACCGCCTTCTTATCAACCTTTTGGCCGAGAACTGCCCCCACAGCAAAGTCGCTTGCGTCGCACATGATTTCAAATGGTTTTTTCAAATCCGGAGTTTGGATGATGGGTGTGCTAGTGAGGGCCTTTTTGAGCTCATCAAAGGCTTCCTTGCATGACTTGGTGAATTCAAAAGGAACTTCTTTTTGGAGAAGAGTGGATAGAGGCAACGCCTTTTTGGAGAAGTCCTTGATGAATCGTCGGTAGAATCCTGCATGGCCAAGGAATGATTGGATGTCTCGGACCATGGATGGGTATGGTAGACTCATGATCAGGTAGATCTTTGCTTTGTCCACTTCCATGCCTTCTTGTGAGACAACATGTCCTAAGACTATTCCGTGAGTAACCACGAAGTGGCACTTCTCATAGTTGAGCACTAAGTTCATTGACACACATCGTGCAAAAACCGTGCTCAAATTGCTTAGGCATGCGTCAAATGTGTCTCCATAGATGGTGAAATCGTCCATGAAGACCTCGATGAATTCTCCAATCATGTCTGAGAAAATACTGGTCACCACCCTTTGAAAAGTCCCCGGGGCATTGCATAGACCGAACGACATCCTTCTAAAGGCAATGTTGCCGAATGGGCAGGTGAATGTAGTCTTCTCTTGGTCCTCAGGTGCTATGGGGATCTGGTTGTAGCCCGAGAATCCGTCCAAGAAACAGAAATATGGTTTGCCTGCTAGTCGGTCCAGCATTTGATCGATGAATGGTAGTGGGAAATGATCCTTCCTTGTGACGGCATTCAATTTTCTGTAGTCTATGCACATCCTCCAGCCATTCTTGGCCCTTGTTGTCACCATTTTTCCTTCGGCATCTTCCTCAACCGTGATCCCACTTTTCTTCGGGACCACATGAACAGGGCTTACCCATTGGCTATCCGAGATGGGATAGATAACGTCCGCATCTAGTAGCTTCTGAATTTCTTTCTGGATGATTTCCATCATGATTGGGTTGAGTCGTCGTTGAGGCTCTCTTGATGGCTTTGCTCCATCCTCAAGTAGAATACGGTGCATGCATACAGCCGGGCTGACTCCTCTCAAGTCGGCTAGAGTCCATCCAATTGCTAGCTTATGCTATCTTAGCACTTTTACCAAACGATGCTCCTGGCCTGCTTCCAAGCCACTCTTAATGATCACTGGGAGTGTGTTATTTTCTCCTAGGAATGCGTACTTCAGATGCCCGGGCAGGGGCTTTAATTCTATTTTGGGAGCTTGCAATACTGAGGGCAAAAAGGTATTGGATTTGTATAATTTTACCTCGTTGACTTCATATCCTGGTGTGAGAGGCTCCGAGATTGTTAAGTAGGACAACGCCTCATGAACACCTTCGGCCAACTCGTAAGAGTTCTCATGCGAGTAAATGGCTCCAATGAGTGTGAGTTCTAGAGGATCCTTCCTTAGCTCCGGTTGGACTTCTTGGACTAGGTCGTCTAAAGTGTCGAGAGCGTGTACTCCCTCGAACTCCATGGGATGCTTCATTGCTCCGAATATGTCGAAGCTAAAGGTCTCTCCTTCCACCTCCATTGAGAGCATCCCACTTCCACAGTCTATCTTCATTTTTGATGTTTTGAGAAATGAACGGCTGAGAAGGATGGGTGCATGGTCTGTTAGTCCGCCATTCTCCATTTTTAGGACGTAGAAGTCCGCTGGAAACACCAATTCGCCTACTTGAACCAGGACGTCTTCTATTTTGCCCTCAGGCTATTTGCAAGATCGGTCTGTTAGCTGGATAGTGAGACCGGTGGGTTCGAGGGGTCCAATCCTGAGGCATGAGTAGAGAGAGAAGGGCAAGACGTTAATTGATGCTCCAAGGTCTAGCATGCAGTTCTCGATCCGGATGTTGCCAATTGTGCAGGGAATGGTGTAAGTTCCCGGATCACCACATTTGGGGGGCACCTTTCATTGTATGACGGCCGACACGTTCCTACTCATCAACTCTTGATCATATCTAGTACTCCTCCTCCGATTGGTGCAAAGCTCCTTTATAAACTTAGCATATCAAGGGATTTGCTTGATGGCTTCCAAGAGGGGGATGTTGATTTCAACTTTACTGAACAACTCAAACACGTCCTCATCCATGACATGTTGTTTTGGTACTCGGGCTGGCACTGGAAATGGAAGAGTGGCGCTAGATTTGGGATTCTCGGGCCTAGGCTCCGAGCGTTCCTTGTGCTCCTCGGACGCTGGAACCAGGCTGGCCATTGGTACCGGGCCAGGCCTACGTTCCTCGTGCGTGTTCCCTTCTTCTTCGGCCGCGTCCTTCTCTTTCTCGGACACGTCCTGAATTGGGGTATCGACAACCTTGGGCCTCATTTGTTCTTATTCCGTTTCCATGGGCTGGACGTCAAGCTTTCTCCCACTCCTAAGGGTCACGGCACATACGTTTTCCTTTGGATTCTGGATGGTTTGTGAAGGTAGTCGACCAGGCTCATTAGTGAGTGCGGACATTGAGGTGGCGAGCTGGGACATTTTCTTGGTCAAATCTATAATTGCTCCATCAGTTTTTGCTTGGAATTGATGTAGTGAAGTACCCAATTGATGCACGCTTCCTGCGAGTTCCTTCATGGTGTCTTCAAGCGACTTGTTTGGTCCTTGCTGATTACTCGAGCTGGCTTGGTACTGATTTGGTCCCTTCTGTTGATATTGGCCCGTCGGGTACTGGTTTGGTCCTCTTTGCTGGTATTGGCCTACTGGTGTGGCGTTCTCGTTGTACTGCCGGTGTGACGGTTGGTAGAACCACTAAGCTAGTTGAGGTGCGGCTTGTTGTGTCTCCCTTGGAGGATGGTTGTCGTTCCGCCAGGTTGGGTTGGTTGCTTGATTATACTGCCGGTTTGGTCCGGCTCTGTCGTTGCTGTTATTGTTGTTGTTGTTGTTGTATCCTTGGTATCCTACCACTGCATTCACTTCTGCCGGTTCCTCTACTGTTAATGTCGGGCATGCGTCAGTCTTGTGGTCGTAGAACCACAAAACTCGCAAGGCTTCACTTGAACTGGCTGCCTTCGTAGGATCTGAACCATCATCTCCTTCATTTGTTTCATCTCCTTTGGCATGGAGTTCATTGGTGTCCCGGCCTTCGCCACATTCTTTGTTCAGGAGAATTCTTCCTTTCGAGTTGTCTCCTCTCTAAATCGGGCATTTTTAGCAACATCGGAGATGAGTTGCCTTATGCCGCTTAATGATAGATTCATCATTGATCCTCTAGCTGAGGCATCCAGGAGCATTTTGTCTAATGGTCTTAATCCATCAATGAGGTACTCGATGATGAGTTTCTCGGGTAGTCCAAGGGTACAGCAGCTTCTCTCCAGGCGGTTGAATTTTTCCAGGTAGTCGTACATGGTTTCATTAGGCCCCTGCCTTATGTCCTGCAGTTGCCTCCTTACTTGCATCGCTCTTCCCGCTGGGTAGTATTTGTCCAGAAATTTCATTTGCATCTGAGCCCACGTTCTGATGCTACCCGAAGGCAATGAAAGGAACCAGTCGTTCGTCGAGTCAATGAGGAAAAAATAGAAAGCCTTCAATTTGAAGTCTTCAACATTCACTCGATTGGGTTTTAGATTTTGGCAAATGCCATGTAAGCGTTCGAGATGAGTTATCGCAGATTCTCCATGAGTTCCTGAGAACTTGGGCAAGTTGTGGACCACTGATGTGTTTATGGTAATGTTTTCCAGTTCAGGGCCCTCGTAAATGCACCACAGCTGATTTCTGAAATTTGGTGCCGATAGTTCTCCCATCGTAGGTTCGTGGAAGTTGTTGACCCCATAGTAGTCATCAAAGACGGGTTCTCGTCTTGGCGCTTGTTGATATTGCGGGGGTGGTGGATGTCTAGGGGGTTGCTGCGCTGGGCCAGCTTCATTTCGGCCCTCGGGTGGTCCTTGGTTTCTTCGGGCGCCTTCCCGAATAACACGGTTTCGGTCTCGGATGAGCTGTTCCGGATCGTCAAGAATTGGAAATGGAGGCGGCGCCTCATTATTTCGATCGTACAGATTCATCTCGTCGTCATCCAGGTAGTCATGGTGGCTTCCTGCACGAGACATGGTTATGCAGAAGCGAGTACAAAATTAAAGAACTTTATCCGATTACAATTCCAATTTCCCCGGCAACGGCGCCAATTTTTGACAGATGCCTTGTCGCTAGGCAAATGCAAAAGATAAAATTTATAAGTCCACTACTTGTGACTTCACTATTGGGTAGTAAAGCGGTAAGTAGGGGTCGAACCCAAGGGAAATCGGTGGATAGCAGTTCTTTAAGGATTTTGTACAGAAATTAAGTGCGATTGGGGTTGGTTGTGGTTTTAGTACTGAAAAGTAAATGACTGAAAGTAAGGAAAGTAAATACAGAACTGAAAGTAAATACTGAAAAGTAAAGTGCTGGAACAGTCGAGTTCAATATCAACCGCAAACACACTTTTGGTTTGTCGCACGCTATATTTCAAGCGCAATACATGCCAAACTTATGTTGGATTGATGTTGAACAAGTCTGTAGTGAAAGTAAACTGCGGAAATGTAAATACTGAAAGTAAGTGCGGAAACGTAAAGACTAAAAGTAAGTGCGGAAAGTAAATTGCTGGAACAGTCGAGTTCAATATCAACCAAGCAACATACTTTTGGTTTGTCGCACGCTATATTTCAAGCGCAATACGTGCCAAAGTTATGTTGGGTTGATGTTGAAAGCGTCTGTAGTAAGCGGAAATGTAAAAATTGAACATAAATTGCTGAAAGTAAATGACTGAAAGTAAAGACTAAAATTAAAGTGCTGGAAGTAAAAGTTAGGTGCGGAAAGTAAAGTACTGAAAGTAAATTTAGTTGCGGAAAGTAAAGTTAGTTGCTGAATGTAAAGGTACTGAAAAAAAAGGGTACTAAAAGTAAGCAGTTGATAGTAGGACTGAAAGTAGAATGAAGAGTTGGTGTTTTTATTAAAGGAAATATTCAGTTTTAGGGGCCTTGTATCATAGATCCGTTTATCATTGACCTCTAATGATCATACTAAGTGTTCAAAGATGTGACAAGGCCATTTCCAGCACTAGCCACCCCATCTAGTCCTTTTCAAGACATAGAGCACTTGTTCTATTTAGGTTAATTCCCCCTTTCGAAGTATCTTAGCTTATGTGCATCCACTTGATCAATCATTTCCGATCAATCAAGTGGTGTTTAAAGAGGTTGAACTCCATGGAAAAGCTTTGCTCTTTCGAGCATCCACTTAACCATGTATGTTCACGAACCCCATGGAAGAGCTTTGCTCTTTCGAGCCTCCACCCAACCATGAATGTTCTAACATAATATATGGCACATAGAACAAGTTTGAACACAATAGAAGCACTAAGAAAAGGGTCTAAAACATTTTATGATACAAGCACACCCCTTCAACCGAATGAAGGGTTTAGCTACGAGTATCCATGGAAGAGGATATCATAGCTAAGTGCTAAAAAAGTAAATGGTTTTCGGTTTTTGAAAGACAAAGAAAGTAAAGGTTTTGGAAAGTAAAAACTCAAGAACAAACTTAAGAACAAACAAGAGTACTCAAGAACCAACAAGAGTACTCAAGAACAAGAGAGAAGTTGGAGCTTTTGATATCAAAGTACAAGTGTTTACAAGGATTTGTGAGTGAAGGATTTTAGAGAGCTTCTCTATCTAAGTAACAAAGTATGACATGAGGTGTGTTTTCAAGGGCCAAGCCCTTCTATTTATAGGCCAAAGAGGCGGTGGAGGAGAGGATATTTGTCCTCCCAACTGCCTCTAGTCCTCCCACAACTCCGGTTGGCCTTGGTTGCTCTTTGGTTGCTCTTCTGTTGGAGTTTGGTTTGAGCCAAAGGGCAAGGCACATGGGCATGGCACATGGGCGGCTAGAGCTTGGTGAGCCAAGGGGAATGTACTTGACTTGTGGATTGGCTAGCATTAAAAACCCACAAACTTGGCTAGCAAATATCTCAAGCCAATCGATTTTGGCCTTGGTTGCTCCTCAAGTGAGCTTAGTTGGACCTCAAAGGGCAACTACTTGATTAGTTGAGGCTTGGGCAACTCCTTTGGACTTGGTTGAGGTTTGGAAAACTCCTTTGGATTTGGTTAAGGTTTGGTTTCAAACCAAAAGATCAACCGATGTGAATAGTATAACCTAACCAGTAAATAAGTAGTTTGGTTGGACTTCGCCGGATTTTGACCGGGGATGGGCTAGAATGACCGGAGCAAGGTGGTGGTTGGATGTGGCATGATCGGAGCATCGTCGGAAGCTCGTCGAAGCATGGCCGAAGCTTGGCCGGAATATGGCCGGAGCTGCCAGAATTGTGGCCAGAGGTGATTTGGTCGAGGACCATGGATTCTGAATGACAAGGCCAAGATAAACATGTTTCATCAAGGAAGTTATGCCTGATTCTGGCCAGAGCATGGTCATGGCCCGGGGTTGAAGTTTTCCTCGGGCCCTCGGTCGACCGGGCCCTGGCGCTGCTCTCGGCGCGGTCCTGGTTTTCTCGGACTCGGCTCTCGGCGCTCTCGGATGTGGGTCTCGGCACGGGCGCTCGGACCTCTCGGCATGGGTGCTCGGCTCTCTCGGCACGGGCCCTGGGACGCGGCCTGGGACCTCTCGGCATGGGTGCTCTCGGCTCTCTCGGCACGGGCTTTGGGACGCGGCCTGGGACCTCTCGGCGCTGGGACCTGGGACGCGGCCCGGTAGTGAAACTTGGTCCCGGCTGAGCTCTTCGGTCCCCGGCTGGGCTCTTCGGTCCGTTTTGACTTGTAATCCATTTTTTGGCTTTAAGAACTCCTTTTTAGCTTGTTTCTTCTCTAAACCTCAAATAGCCTGTAGAGCAAAAATGGAACTAACAAGTAAACGTTGTTAAGGCAAAGTGTCTAATTTGGTGGGTTTAACTATCTTAATGAATCATATAAATATGGTCCATCAGATACCGAGCTCTCCTTGCTCGTCGGTCTCTCCCACACATGGTTGCACATTGCAAACTACCACTAGTCGGACTCTCCGCACGTGGTTCCTCATTGCCACTACCACCACTCACTTCACCATACTTTGTCATCTCTCACGTGTGAATTTTTTGGCTCTCGATACCATTTAAAGGCCTCAAAACAGATCAAATACACACTGAGATAAAATGCACTGAGTTATCTTTGTTATTCAACACACTTGCAATATATACATGTAGTAAACACACCCTGCTTTCACTCCAAACTACCAACAGATAAACTTCAAACAGTTAACTGAAAATTTTCTAATTTAAGCAAAATTCGAATTTCTTGTCAATTGTACACACTATTCAAATTGAATTTCCAAAATACACACCATCGTTTAGGCACCGTTGCTAAGGTAGCCTAAGACTATGAGGCGTTTAACGTCTTCGAAGTATGGTACCGAAGATGGCCCTCACTGGGAGAGGACGTTGCTGAGGAGATGTTGCGTTAGATGCAGGCTTGGTGGAGACAGAGATGGCTTGCCGTGGAGTTGCGTTACCGACGCCATCGATTAAGGCGTTGTTCTTTACAGCGCTTTAGGTGGGCGCTATGGAGAGGATCGCTTTAGGTTTATTAGGCATTTATTGTTGACTCAGCATTCGTTATATCAAAAAATTTGACATTGGGCATTAGGTGATGTTGCTAAGAGCGTTTTATGTCTTAGGTGCCCTTAGCAACGGCGCCCAAAACGATGGTGTGTAATTTGGAAATTCAATTTGAAAAGTGAGTATGATCGGTCGAATTCTTGACCTATTATTCACTTCATTCGATGATGGATTATGTTTGTTTTCCCGACATTTTATTGTCATTTGATCACTTTTCTAGTGTTCCAGGTCATATATCATATATCTAATACTTTTTTATTGACCCGAAGTAAAGCAAAGCAATCGGTGCAGATTTGGGCAAAAATAGGACAAAACAGGGCAGACAGACGTTTGAGACATATTTTGCATGCCCGGGGCTCAAATGAGTCGTATTTTAGCTTGTTGGAAAGCTAATTCAATTTCCTACAACTTTGTAGTTTACACGAAGATCAAGTTCGAAGGGTAAGACCATGAAAAGTCCGCTCGAAGTCCTTGCCATTTTCTTGGCCATGACAGCCGTTACACACTAGACTGTAACGGCTGTAACGGCTGTAACGGGTGCTTATTTTCCCCGAGATTTTTTCTTATCCCGTGACAGCCGTGACACTCAATTGTCACGGGTGTAACGGCCCGTCGAAGGCAATTTCAAAAAAATTGATTTTAGGGCTTTTTGGACAGATTTTTGGGCATATTTCCTAATTTCGGTTTTAGGCTTTTTGGCCTTTTTGAAAGCTATATAAGAGAGAAAACCAGAACGAATTGGTGTGCTATTTTTCGGAGAACAAGACCCTAACTTGGGAGAGAAGACAAAGCTTTCATCGTGAGGATCATCGAGCTACATCGCTTACGGTTTACTCGTTTCTTTCCTTCATTATACACTGTTTTTGGTTTAATCACCATGAATAGTGAGTAGTTCTCTTATTCTGGGATCCTACGGATCCCGTGCTATGTAACCCTAACTCTTCATGTGATCAATTAATGTTTTTATTTATGTGATTCGATTATTCAATTTCATTGTGTGCTTAATATTATCGTTCTATGCAAGTATTTACATCAAAGGGTATGTTTGCATTGCTAGAACGTATTTAGGTTATATGCCGAAAGGTGGATGGGCCCTAGGGGTTAACCGGATTGCATGAAATTGATGTTAGGTCATGTTTACATGAACTGATAGGAAAACCTTTAGTTTAATAAATCGAAATCGTTGATAATCCGTGGATGGGCGGCGTTCAACGATTGAGATTAATCTAGACAATGATCCGTGGATGGGCGGCTTGTCTAGTGTTATTTCGGTTATATTCCATATTCGGTAGCATAAATAATTAACGTAGAATGATTGCATGATTAGCGGGGTTAGCACGGGTGAAGTATGGATTCTGGAATTATTTCTCTGATAAAAACACAACCTTTAATTTCTGCAATTTACATCACAAACAAATCTTTTTAATTGGGATAGCTAAATAGGTCACTTGTTAGCTAGTATTCACACGCATTGCTACTTGGATCGACCCTTGGCTTACCAAGGTATAAATTTTGTTTGACTGCAATTGAACCCCTAAAACTTACAATTTGACGACTATATAGGGTTAAAAATACGCTTATCAGTGTACAATTAAAAATCAAATTCGAATTTTGCTTAAATTGAAAAAATTTTCCAGCTAACTACTTAATAGATAACACCAAGTAGCTAGCTGTATGCATGATCAAATACTAATCGAAGTCTAGATTATAGCTAACAAGGAACACGTCGTTGATATTTTATGTTTTTAGACATGATCCAAATAAAAGCTTCTTTTTTACATTATTATGCTTCTACGGAGTTGCATGAATTATTGGTACTACAAAATCCCATGATGTTTACGCGGCGTAAGTCTATTTCATTTTTTTAACATCTATTTTTGAAACTTAGCGGAGATAAAATGCCTATGCTTAATGTGAGCCCTAGAGAGAAGCTGATAGCTTACGAGAGTAGAAGTGCGGATCGCGCCCACAATGAACATTATGTCCGGCGCGTCGATATCTGGATCAGTGCGGATCATCGCGGCCACAATGGACATTATGTTCGGCACGTCCAGCGTAGACATTACGTTAATGTCTTAGCTGGGCGCGGCACGCTAATGTGTGCAGTGGGCGCGCGACGGACAAACATAGACGCATCTACTCAGCTCAGGTCGCATCTGCTCTTCATCCCGGTTGATTCTCTATAAATTGGAGGTCGTGGATGTCGGGGAAAACATTAGAAAAGTGCTCATACACCCAGAGAATCATTCATTGGATTCTAAACCTATCTTTGTTTCCAAACCCTCAAACCTGAGTTTTGATTTCTACATCTTTAGTCGAGAGTAGGAATTGTCAGATTGATTATCCCCGTTCGGATTTCGTGCAACCCTCGACTAATATATTGGGTCGAAATATCGAATTCAGACAGCGACTACGCGATCAATTTGATATCTAGATCATTGAGATACTTCATAGAATCACAACACAGAAGAAGAAGTACAAGAAAGAAGAAGAAGTTGTTCACTGCCTAATTTCCTGCACTACTGTTTTGGTGAATTGAAGACTCTCTTGCTTGCTGTTTGAAGACTATTCCCAACATCTTTCGCCATTTGTTTCTCGTCGATCATCAACAAAACCTCTGTAGGGATTCCTTGGTAGTTAGCCTCCAATGCCATCTTATCCTTCTTGGTTTCCACAGTCTCTCCTGCTAAGGATTCAACCACATCCCATACATCCTGTGCTTGCATGTAAACTTTCATTTTTATAGCCCACGTCGTGTAATTGTTCCTTGATAGCATGGTATATTGAAGGGATACCGAGGTCTCCTTGCTCGTCGTTCTCTCCCACACATGGTTGCACATTGCAAACTACCACTAGTCGGACTCTCCGCACGTGGTTCCTCTTTGCCACTACCACTACTCACTTCATCATACTTCGTCATCTCTCACGTGTAAATTTTTTGGCTCTTGGTACCATTTAAAGGCCTCAAAACAGATCAAATACACTGAGATAAAATGTACTGAGTTATCTTTGTTATTCAACACACTTGCAATATATACATGTAGTAAACACACCCTGCTTTCACTCCAAACTACTAACAGATAAACTTCAAACAGTTAACTGAAAAAATTTCTAATTTAAGAAAAATTGGAATTTGCTTGCCAATTGTACACACTCTTCAAATTGAATTTGCAAAATACACACTATCATTTAGGCACCGTTGCTAAGGGCGCCTAAGACATAAAGCGCACTTAGCAACATCGCCTAATGCCCAGTGTCAAATTTTATGATATAACGAATGTTGAGTTAGCAATAAATGCCTAATAAACCTAAAGCGCTCCTCTCCACAGCGCCTTAATAATACCAGGGTTTACTCTCCACTGCGAGTACAAAGGCGGATCTCGCCCAAACAATTGCCCCAAATTACGACACATATCAAGCATATTGGAGCTAGGGTAAATCCAATTCTGCAAAAAATGAATCGATATAGCGCCATTTGGATTGACAAACGGATGCGGTCGTTTGATTACCATATCTCTCTTCGGATTCACATACACGCATGGCGGATGCCTCGGATAAGTCTCGATGAGCCAGACGATGATCGGAATTCGGTACGTGACCCCCATATAATCAACCGGAACAGTTCCATAAGCCTGCAGCAAATTCACAGTTCTTCCATCGTTATGAGTGTATGTAGCAGTCCTCGGTTGCATTGACGACATGGTTTCGGCAAGGATAACGAGATGGTGTCGTATGAGGCGTTTAACGTCTTCGGAGTATGGTACCGAAGACGGCCCTCGCTGGGAGAGGACGTTGCTGAGGAGATGCTGCGTCAGCTGCGGGCTTGGTGGAGATAGAGATGGCTCTCCGTGGAGTTGCGTTGCCGACGCCATCGATTAAGGCGTTGTTCTTTACAGCGCTTTAGGTTAGGCGCTATGGAGAGGAGCGCTTTTGGTTTATTAGGCATTTATTGCTGACTCAACATTCCTTATATCATAAAATTTGACACTGGCCATTAGGTTATCACTACAAATTTTGGCCAATTATGCCACGGATAAACTTCGTGAGAAAAGCATGACAGAGTCGTCGCAAAACACAATTTGCGACGACTTTTGCGACCATTTAGTACTAGCCGCAAAAAGCTAGGTCGCATAACTTTTACCACGGTTTTGCGACGGATTTGTGACTATATATGCCACAACTATGCGACGATTATGCCACGAGAAAAAAAACAGTCAAAAAACCGTCGCATAACGGTGGTATAAATGTTACTACGGTTTTACCACAGTTTTATAACGAATTTACCACATCAATATAAATAGTTGCCAAACTGTCGCATATTCGTGGTATAATTTTACCACCACATTCCCGCAATAATGCCACTGTTTTATGACGGTAAAAATTTGTTTTTTTTATTAAAAAATTTGTCCTTTTATAAAATTAATAATATCTCTGAAATTGAATATAAGAAATTATAATTTATAAATTAAATTTTGAAATTAATACAATAAAAAATATTTCGAAATTAATAATTCGAAAGAATATTATAAACAAACATACTGAAAAAATTAATTTTAATTGTAATTCAAATTACAATAATAAAAATATTACAACAGCCAAAATGTATCTGATGATCGACACTGCTGCTTCCTCCATCGGTTGCTCTACATCGCTCTGCTTCTCAGCGACAAGTTACAATTTGCATTCAAATTCTTCTTGCAACCTTCCGTCATCAGTGAAATGGCCAATGCGCTTCCATCATGTCTCATACTTAGCACGTCACGTGCACAGAAGAATTCCATTCAAAAAAATTTATCAACTAAAACAAAAAAACTCAAACACAAAAATCTCAAACAAATAGTATGTTTAAGTTATAAACTGTTTAACCCCGTTGATACATATAACCATTACCACCTTAACTTGCACTCTTATTTCAGAAAAAATAATATACAAATTGCAATTTACAAAAAAAAACAAACAAACAAACTTACAATTTGCACTACATGACACAAATGAGTTCAAGAGCAAACACAAAAACAGGCACTAAACATTCTAAGGACAGTCACGTTATTTTCAAAAACCTCAAATCGACTATCCACCTGCATCCCCCCTTTTGAATACTCAAAACCTAGCTGAAAGGCACACGACAGTCCCCCAAACCGACATCACCACCGGCATCAATTTCCCTTTCCTCGCACTTCTTCTTTGCCTCGCACTACCAATACAAAAACAAACCCAAATAAGAAAAAACAGACATAAACACATCACTTTATACCACCAAATAAACTGGCCAAGCCAAATATGGATCCTAATCCTTGAAACATTTATTTGTCTGCAGCTAAATTCAAATTTGGCAAGAAACTAAACCTTCACAGTTAGATACTTTTCTTCTATATGCTTCTTTATCGACTCAGGCATTTCGTCCATAAACGCTGGTGGCTGACACAAACAAAAAGTTCATACTCACTCTTCGTCTTCCACCAACATGGAAGCACTATAATTTTCACTTGCTGCTTCCCAAAGCCAAGTCCTCAAAAGTCAAAACATCAACAAGACAAAAACCAAATATACTAATAATTCACTCTAACACTGATTTCCCAACTCAATTCTTATCCTACATTCTAACTCCAAAACCCTAAACACAGACAATTTCCACAAAGCAACAAGCACCCATTGAACGTCACACCTCATCAGTCACTCATACTCATACTAAAACTCCAACTAACAAAATATCCAATACTAAATTCACACTCAAACCAACATAAATTCCACTACTAAATTCACACCCCAAATTAACCCATTCCACATGAAAATAAAAAATCTCAACAAGCTGATAAAACTCAGAAACAAAACGACAGCTTACAGAAACAAAGGCAGGCAGGGATCTCAGCCGCGTGGGGTTCTCAGTAGGCGACAGAGACTCTTCCAGATCCAGCAACGGCGTGAGAGCTTGCGCTCTCTGCAAGTGCGACGACAACTTCATAGGCCTTATCTTCCCATTCAAAAACAGCTCGTCCGCCGAACTCATGGATCCAGATCCACCACTATCACTCACTTCAGAGAACGGAGGGGAGCAAGCGCTGTCGAAATCCTCTCCAGCAAATCAGTTCTCGTCACCATCTCCGTCGCCATCGCGGAAATCCAGCACTGTGGCTGGTTTTGGCTCTCTAGTTTTGTCACCACTGCCGATTTGGTCCATTATGGAGCTGATTCGAGTCGACTGGAGTTGATTTTCAACTTCGATTTTTGCTTCGACAAGCTCCCTGCTAATTTTGCAGGTGGTGGTGGGGAAGAGAGAAGGTGAGCGCTCTTAACATGAATCTTACTTGTGGGAGCGTTTAGGGTGATGGTGGCGTGTCAAAAACTTAGGAGGGAAATGTTATGGGGAAAAATGAAAATTATGAAAGGGAAATATGTTGTCGCAAAATCGTGGTAATATCGTAGTAAAATGTTATGATTTTCTCGCACTAATTTGCGTCGCAAAATGGAAAAAATATTGATCGCATATCTGATAAAAAGTTGTCGCATAATGCCACGGCTTTCTCGCACTTATTTGTGTCGCAAAATGGAAAAAACATTCGTCGCATTTAAGTGGTAAAGTTGTTGCATAATGCCACTGTTTTGCCACAGCTATGCTGAGATTAAAAGTGTGAAGCTGGAGTTGTCACAAAATCGTAGCAAAGTGGTCGCATACTCAGTTATTTGTCACATATGTGTGGCAAAACCGTCGCAAGTTTTTGTGACGATTTAATTTCCGTGGCATAATCTTGTCACATATTTGATCAAAATTTGTAGTGTATGTTGCTAAGAACGTTTTATGTCTTAGGTGCCCTTAGCAACGACGCCTAACAAATGATGTGTATTTTGGAAATTCAATTTGAAGAGTGTGTACAATTGAAAAGCAAATTCGAATTTTGTTTAAATTGGAAATTTTTTCCAGCTTACTACTTAATAGATAACACCAAGTACCTAGCTGTATGCATGATTAAATACTAATCTAAGTCTAGATTATAGCTAACAAGGAACACGTCGTTAATATTTTATGTTTTTAGACATGATCCAAATAAAAGCTTCTTTTTTACATTATTATACTTACGGAGTTGCATGAATTATTGGTACTATAAAATCCCATGATGTTTACGCGGCTTAAGTCTATTTCATTTTTTTAACATCTATTTTTGAAACTTAGTGGAGATAAAATGCCTATGCATAATGTGAGCGCAGAAAGAAGCAGATAGCTTACGAGAGTAGAAGTGCGGAACACGCCCACAATGGACATTATGTCCGGCGCGTCGATATCAGGATCAGTGCGGCTCATCACGGCCACAATGGACATTATGTCTGGCGTGTTCAACGTAGACATAATGTTAATGTCTTAGCTGGGTGTGGCACGCTAATGTGTGCAGTGGGCGCGACGCGGACAAACACAGACGCATCTGCTCAGCTCAGGTCGCATCAGCTCTTCATCCCGGTTGATTCTCTATAAATTGTGTAGGAAATAAAGCTATTGAAATCAAATAAGTAAGAGAATGTGAATAACTTTCCTTGATTGACGATCTCTGAATTAATACGATTGTGCCGTGGTATGGAGGCCACTGACTTAGAAGCGAATTTCGCCACTACCGGTACAGGCTCTCAAGTGACGAACGCCCCCCAAGGTTAACACAATCCTCCTCCAAATCCGTGCACCCGAACTCGGAAGGTGGAACTGCTCAAGCACTGCTCAAATCTCTACTAGGGTTTTTCCTCCATTCTTTTGTATATATGAGAATACAAGAAACTCACATATATATACCCTTTATCACACATCCAACCTAAATTAATTAGGAAATATTTCCTAAAATTTAGTTGGGTGAAGATAATGTTACCTAAATCCTATAGATATATATCTCGTAGGAATAATAGGAAACAACCGGATATTTATCTTTTGCATTATATCCAACAATCCCCCACTAATGCAAAAGAGTCCGAGACCTAGAGATCCTGAGCAGTACGTAGAAGGCTTAGTACTTAAATGTTAGTATCCAAAGGTTTGAACTAACACATAGTGGAGTGGGGTGTTCAACGGTCTAGAGAGTGTCCAAAGGATTGAACTCCTAGATTATTGAAGGGACCCGACAACACGCACATCACCTTCAAAGCTTGAGCAATTCCTCGATAACTCAGCCACTCATCTTGGTACTCTAAGTGAACGCTCTAGAGAGATATCCCATCACTCATAGAAGGAGGCTATCCCTTCACATTCACCGCAGGTGTTCCACGAACATTAAGAACATTTAAGTTCAACCTTCCATCTATATAACTCACCGGTCATCTCACGACACCACTAACTCGAGTGGCCTATGTCTGTGAGGCTAGTTATAATAGATCTTCTCATGACACCATTAACTCAAATGGCCTCGGTATATGAGGATCGGAAAAGAAATCACCGTATTTACGAGAGCATCTCATGACATCACTTAGACAAGTGACCTCGGTCTATGAGGCTAATCAAATAAACCACAAGAGCATCTCATGACATCACTTAGACAAGTGACCTCGGTCTATGAGGCTAATCAAATAAACCACAAGAGCATCTCATGACATCACTTAGACAAGTGACCTCGGTCTATGAGGCTAATCAAATAAACCACAAGAGCATCTCATGACATCACTTAGACAAGTGACCTCGGTCTATGAGGCTAGATACATCAAAAGCCTTAAGCTCATACTCATCATCCATTTCGGGATGGCTCACCACACACAGGTATAATATTTCTCATACACATACCTCTCTTGATGACTCAAGTACCTTCCTCTTGTCCAAGGTCCATCAGGTTCTTCTCTATTCTCACATAATACAGAGAAATCACACCATTCACAGTAAACTGTCTTACAGACTCAAGTATGACATGAAGGTGTCTCTTCTTGCCATTATGCGCGCTGTTCTTTGCAATGGCTCTGACGGCTTGTGATTCACAATGTATAGGTACAGAAGGAGTTGGCTACCCCCACAATGGAACGTCTACCAATGAACTTCTCAACCAATCGGCCTCCAGCATCGCAAGATCTCCGAACTGTCTGTCACCCAGTTCGCATCGCTGTACATTGCTCGATAAGCGATGCCACCAGCTGTCAACTGCGGTTTGGCCATAAAAAGAGGGCTGCCAGCTTGGCCGAACACCTGGCACACTTGCTGTTCTTTTCTGTCAGTTGGGCTTTCTCATCAATCCAACTCTTTCTCAAAAAGAATAAGCTCAACATTAGGGCATCTAAGTTCAAAAAAAAAACATTAGGGCATCTGAAAAATCCAACAGTGCCTCCCTCCATGGATTCTTAATTTAACCGGTATTCATATTGAACAAATTTCATACTCATCTGAACCAAACTGGTTTAGACCAATTGGTTAATTTTTGGACCAAAAACCCAATTAGGATTTCATCTTTTCCATGCTTCGTGAAGCGGCCGCAGCTTCAACCAAAAGATGATAACGAGATCAGGTGGGATGCCTTTGCTCATCTTCTGTGACTCATCATGATGCATCATGTTCTCCTTTTTCCCGGTGAAGCAATTATCGCAACATTCACAATGTCCCTCCCATCTGAATCGTATTGCCGAATTGCAATCAAATTGAGCTAGTTCCATCTGAACCAATTCGGTTCCTCAGCCACACAAAAAAAAAATTAGGGTTTCAAAAGTTGACAACAAATCCTGATGGCAGCGTCTCCACGGCCGCCGTTTCTCCATCAACCCAAAACAAGAGCCAACAAAATCATCCCTAAATCTTTTGTGACTTCAATTGTTGCGTCTGAGGGAAGAAGACTTTTATGAAGCTTCGGATTGAAGTAGTTGACAACGTGGACAGCGCCAACAACCCACCTGGCCGCACTCATCCCTAAATCCCAAGCAATCCTTCCAACTGACAAGCCCTTATTTCACAATCAGCAGCAGCTAATCCAACCAGAGATGATTCATGTGACTTCCCTTGGCATCAAGATGGTTAACCAGAACAATGTCCGCCGCCGGCCTCGGCTCAAGTCTTCAGCGAGGCTACCGAGGTTCATCCACATAACCGTTCCGAACCAAACCAATACTAGATCTTTCAGCTCTTGACCGGATTGACCAGATCAGCCGTCCAAGTCCATTGTTCATTCCAAATTAATGACGATTTGGAATCGGTACATGCATCCAAGATATGTAAATTGATTAGAAAAAACTACAGTCAACGATGACAAATACCACTCGCCATAAATCAATTCCAGTAATATGTCTATGATTTCAATAGTACAAATTCGCTTCTAAATTGTAGGAAATAAAGCTATTGAAATCAAATAAGTAAGAGAATGTGAATAACTTTCCTTGATTGACGATCTCTGAATTAATACGATTGTGCCGTGGTATGGAGGCCACTGACTTAGAAGCGAATTTCGCCACTACCGGTACAGGCTCTCAAGTGACGAACGCCCCCCAAGGTTAACACAATCCTCCTCCAAATCCGTGCACCCGAACTCGGAAGGTGGAACTGCTCAAGCACTGCTCAAATCTCTACTAGGGTTTTTCCTCCATTCTTTTGTATATATGAGAATACAAGAAACTCACATATATATACCCTTTATCACACATCCAACCTAAATTAATTAGGAAATATTTCCTAAAATTTAGTTGGGTGAAGATAATGTTACCTAAATCCTATAGATATATATCTCGTAGGAATAATAGGAAACAACCGGATATTTATCTTTTGCATTATATCCAACAAATTGGAGGTCGTGGATGTCGGGAAAAACATTAGAAAAGTGCTCATACACCCAGAGAATCATTCCTTGGATTCTAAACCTATCTTTGTTTCCAAACCGTCAAACTTGAGTTTTGATTTCTACATCTTTAGTCGAGAGTAGGAATTGTCAGATTGATTATCTCCGTTCGGATTTCGTGCAACACTCGACAAATATACTAGGTCGAAATATTGAATTCATAAAGCGACTACGCGATCAATTTGATATGCAGATCGTTCAGATTCTTCATATAATCACAACACAGAAGAAGAAGAAGAAGAGGTTGTTCACTGCCTAATTTCCTGCACTACTGTTTTGGTGAATTGAAGACTCTCTTACTTGCTGTTTGAAGACTATTCCACAACATCTTTCGTCGTTTGTTTCTCGGCGATGATCAACAAGACCTCTGTAGGGATTCCTTGGTAGATAGCCTCCAATGCCATCTTATCCTTCTTGGTTTCCACAGCCTCTCCTGCTAAGGATTCAACCACATCTCATACATCATGTGCTTGGTAGCATGGTATATTAAAGCGATACCGAGCTCTCCTTGCTCGTCGGTCTCTCCCACACATGGTTGCACATTGCAAACTACCACTAGTCGGACTCTCCGCACGTGGTTCCTCATTGCCACTACCACTACTCACTTCATCATACTTCGCCATCTCTCACGTGTGAATTTTTTGGCTCTCGGTACCGTTTAAAGGCCTCAAAACAGATCAAATACACACTGAGATAAAATGCACTGAGTTATCTTTGTTATTCAATACACTTGCAATATATACATGTAGTAAACACACCCTGCTTTCACTCCAAACTACTAACAGATAAACTTCAAACAGTTAACTGAAAAAAAAATTCTAATTTAAGAAAAGTTCGAATTTGCTTGCCAATTGTACACTCTCTTCAAATTGAATTTCCAAAATACACACCATCATTTAGGCGCCGTTGCTAAGGGCGCCTAAGACATAAAGCGCTCTTAGCAACAACGCCTTATGCCCAGTGTCAAATTTTATGATATAATGAATGCTGAGTTAGCAATCAATGCCTAATAAATCTAAAAAGCTCCTCTCCGCAGCGCCTTATGTAGCAAATTAATTTTGAGGATTTCAATGAAATTCTTCGTCACTCAGAGTCATCTAGTGTCAATCATATCAGTCGAGTCTTATGTAGCAATTTAGGGATGTTTTAACTTTTAAATGATTGTCGCCATTTAGATTTGGGGTTTACCAGTGACAATCCACCGCGCGTCCTGCCTCAACATTAGTACGACGCACCCACAATTGACATTAGAGGTAACGTCTACTTAAAGCGCGGTCAATAATGTACAAACGTGGCGTGATAGACACCAACGCTAATTCCTTAAAATGTTATTTCCATTCAGTTATGTATTTTGCATTATTGTAATTTCTATTCCTTTTAAATTGATGTCATGAAAAACCACTTCAACTATTGATTACCAAATTATTGCTACATTATTGATTAATAATTCACATAAGAACAAATCGGAGGGAAAAAAATTTCAAAAATAATAATTTTTTATTCATGAATAGTATTAGGAAGTTCTCCGCAAGATGGCATTGCTGCACATAATGTACAGAAATGCTGTTACTGTTCAACGAATAGTAATAGAAATTGCTCCGTGAGAAAGTTCTTGAGGAGATAATATGCTTGAACAGGTGCGGATGCTCTTAGAATTGGTGGTTCGGAAATCAAGTGTAGATTGGACAGAGCTGTAGCTGATGTACAATGGAGTAGGCTTTTTGAACATGCTCAAGCCTTTCGTTTGGATCATTGCCCTATTTTCTCAATTGGCATGGATCGAATTGTAAGGGCGGCAAGGTTTTCAGATTTGAAAACATGTGGATGAGAGACCCGGACCTGAGTAATATTAGTAGGGAGTGTTGGGGTAGTAAAGGGATCTGATGAGTAAGTTTAGTTGCTTAAGGTCAAGGCTAGTGTGTTGGAACAAAAAGAATTTTGCAAATGTTAATGCACATCTTGGAGACCTGAGCAGAAATTATTTGATGTTAGTGCTAAGCTTAGATCTAAGGATACAGTAGAGGAAGAAAGGAATTTGGTGAGCCAAATAGATGAATGGCTCTTTAGGGAAGAACAAATCTGGTTACATAGGTCTACAATTTCTTGGCTTAGAGAGGCAGATAACAACACGAACTATGTCCACTCTAAAGCTAATATGAGGAGAAAAGTGAATAGAATTCAGGGCTGGAAAGATACGGGAGGTGTCATGCATGAATCTCAGGAGGATATTCAGAACATAGCTATGGTCTATTTCCAGAACATATTTGCTTCTTAGTTTGGTCAGTTTGGATTTTCAAAATTCGTCTCTTGGTTAGGTGATGCGTTATGCTTATCCAATCTATGTCTTGTATAAATGGTCTATTTAGTTTTAAAAAGTTGTTTCCTATTATTAAATCTTGTCCTGTCTCTTGTTGATAAATAGTTGGGAAGACAAAATCTTCGCCACATTATTTTATGTTTATATTTTTTACTACCATACTGACAGGTACTGAAGCTTTATTTGCAATGAGAACAGTAAATTGTTTTTCTACATTTCTTTATTTAAAGCTTTGTAATTTATAACCATTCTCTTCTTTCCTCTTTTCTTTTCAGCCTCATTTTCTACCATGAATGCTGGTGAGCTATGTGGACTTTTACTTGATGTGATTAAGTTCATTTCGAGTAATTCTTTTATTTGTATTGCAAATTCATTTCTATCTTTAGGAGTGTAGATCATAGGTTTTACCCTTATTACTTTATTTTCATCTCTTAATTTTATGATTGCAATTTCTTTTGATTTGTTTATCCTTAGGTCTAAAGGATTTTCACTGGATGTGTCTTTTAACAATTCTTTTAGTTCTTCTAATTTTGTTATTTGTTGTAAATATTCTATTGTTGTTTCTTCTAAAATTTTTGCAATTATCTCACCATGTTTTTGCTGATTTTCTTTTTTAAATTGTTTTAGGAAATCAGGTTTTGCTATTTTAATAATGTTATTTTCTAAAGTGCAAAAAATTCGTCTCTTGGTTAGGTGATGCGTTATGCTTATCCAATCTATGTCTTGTATAAATGGTCTATTTAGTTTTAAAAAGTTGTTTCCTATTATTAAATCTTGTCCTGTCTCTTGTTGATAAATAGTTGGGAAGACAAAATCTTCGCCACATAATTTTATGTTTATATTTTTTACTACCATACTGACAGGTACTGAAGCTTTATTTGCAATGAGAACAGTAAATTGTTTTTCTACATTTGTCCAAAGTTCTTGTGGAAATATGTATTTACTGGCAACACAAATACTTGCTCCTGTATCTAAGTATGCAAATAGGTGATATTTCTTATATTTTTTAAGTTTTATTTCAACTTTAATGTAGCTACTGTTTGGGTTTGCTAAGTTATTCAGAATCTGATGTGTCATATTCAGAATCTGTTTCATATTCACTATCCGTTTCGAGGTAATACAGTTGCTCACAATCACTTAAATCATTTTCTTCAATTGGTTCTAATTGTTGCGAATATACATATTCAAGTAGTTTTACCTTTTCTTTTCTTTCTTTCTTTATTTTTTCTTTATTTGGACATTTATTTGCATAGTGTCCTTCTTCTTCACATAGCCAACAAGTACATGATTTTTTGCCCGTGGGGCAATATTTGTCTTTTTTTTAAGTATTTTTCTTATTATATTTTTTGAAATATCTTTTTCTGTATTTTGGTTTTGTATATTTAGACTTATAAGGGACTGATTTAAATTTGTACTTGTTTCTATACCTTTTATATTTTGGTTTCTTATATTTCTTATAGATGTTTTTTCTGTCCTGACATCCATATTTTCCTGGTATGTCTAATTGTGATCTGTCACAACAAATCCTATTATTTCCCGTATAGTATTTTTGTTTATATATTTGCCTTTGTGTGCATATATCTCTTAAGAATATCTCTATAATTCTAATAATTCCCCCTAGAGTATCAGGTATATCAACCGGTTTTGATTTCCATAATTCTTTTATTTTTTCTCCTGATGGTTTGGGTAATTTATTTAAAAACATTTCTTTATATGTATGCCTTGTTATATGATTTAATTTGTAATAGTATTTTTCATATTCGCATGCAAAAGTGCTGAAATAGCACATGTCACATATGACCATATTTTCTAAATGCCATTTAGCTTCATTTTCTTCTGCTTCTCTTACTTCTTTTTGATGATTTATTTCTTCTCTTCCAATAAATTCATAGTAAATTACTCTAACGAAGTTTTTTAGCAAAATACTTCCTGTGGTAGCGTTTGTCTCTATTTCTTTTTTATGATCTTCTGTAAGATTTTGATACCAACTTTTAATATTTCCTGATAGCTTGTGTAGAATAAATGATTTAGCTGCTCCTATGTTATCTTTAAGTCCATTATTACTCTTTATAATTACGTCAATTCCGTTTCCCCAGTCATCCAATGTTCTAGTTCTGTCTTTGCAACAATCTAAGTTTAGGACATCATATTTAACTTTGGTAACTTCTTTAGGTTGATATTCGTCTGGGATATATCTTGTTGAGGGTATCCTAGTGTTTTTATAATCTTTATATGGCTGTTTTCTGTAATTATATTTTCTTTCTCTATTGTCATATCTATATCTACTTTGTTCATATGTTGTATCATATGCATCATACATATCTTCATCTCCATGATGAGGTACTACTTGCCAATTACTTGGTCCTCCTTGATCCATAAATATTTCTCTATTTGGCATTTGAGGTTCTTTGTAATTAATTCTAATTTTTGGTGTTTCAGGTTCTTCTTCTGTTGAAGAATATTCGTATATAATATTTTCTTCCTCTTCATTATTTAATAGTGTTTCTTGAATTAATTCATTATCTGTTAGACTTAATAATTTAATACATTTATCCATATTGATTCCTGCATCGAATTCTTTTTCTAATTCTGTTCTTATTGTTAATTTATCTTTAACTGATGTTTCTATTGGTTCGAGGGTCATAACTTGGTTTTGTGGCAGTTCTGATTCTATGTCGGCTTGCGTACTGTTTGTTGACCTAGCTATTTTGGGTAAGAAACAAAAAATCCTTTTAATTATTCTTTTAATTTTCATTGTCAGTTATTTGTTGTCTTTCGTCTTTTTCTTTATTATCTTCAAACGGTTTTCCCCATGGTAAATTAGGTGGTGGTTGAAAGTCTGAAAAATTTAATCCTGAGTTTTTTCTTGGGCTGTTGTGTAATTTGATTTGTAACATTTGTCTCTGTATTTTATCGAGTCCATTTCTGCATATATTTAATTCTTCTCTGAGAATTTTAATTAGCTTTTCTTCCGTGATAATGATGGCTTTTATTTCTTTTAATTCTTCTTTTAGGTATTTTAGTATGGATTCAGTCGTAGTTGTCATTATTCTTCGTTCCCTATGGCTCTACTAATATTTTCTAGAGTTTTGAACATTTTTGTAAAGTCTGTTAAGAGTGGTTCTATATCTGGTATCTTCTCATTTAATTCATGAACTGTGTTTTCTAATTTCTTTATATCAATTGGTTTAATAATATTAATTATGTGCTGATTTTGTTCTGTAAGTTTCTTTAATTTACTTAGTTCATGTGTCCTTAAACTAATTAAATCATTTTGAAGATCCGTGACTTTTTCTTTTAGTGAGCTATCTCCATAAACTTGGTTATCCTTATCTATAAATTCCCCATATTTTTGTTGACTAAGTAATGTATTAAGTTTTTTAAATTCATTATCATTATGTATGATTGAATCTGTCAATGTATTTCCAATACTTATCAATACTTTTTGTATATGTGGGAGTCCGCTATTCATGTTTTCCATTGTTTCTTTGTCACAGTGATGCCAATGTAAACAATTACTTGTCCAGTTACATTCAGCTTGTTTACTCATCCAGTACTTTTTATATCCTGCTGTGTTTTGTAAGTCATAATCTATTTTATTTTTATTACTAATTTTTGGATATTCTATTTGTTCTTCTGTCATTCAATAAATCCGATTGCTTCTCTAATTTTATCTACTTTATATGATATCTGTCTCATTAACTCATTATTCGAGTCTGGTAAAGATGTAGTAGATGATCTTCCTGGTTCGTATTTTGATTTAGGTTGATTATAATATCTTTTATCTCTTGTTAAATCAATGGTCCAATTTTCTTCATCTGGAAATAATTCACAGAATTCATTTTTCTCAATATTTCCAATATCTGTGAATACTTCATCTAATTCAATGTATTCTTGTTTAGCATATTCTATACTATGTACGGAATTACTTATTGCATATGCAACCATGTAGGTGACTGAAAATGCCTTATCTCCTTTGTTCATTAAATCTTTGTTTTCAAATTCATGTATAAAACTAAGTGTCTTGTCTAAGTTTAGCGTATTTAAATTAATCCTAAATTTTGGGTAGACTGAAAACATAAATTTGCCATATGCTAGATTTCCTTTGGCTGCGCCTATAACGCAGAGCTTTCTGTTGTTAATTCTATTTTCAATTAATGCCATTTTTATAGGTGTATCTATCCCATTCTGGAAGTGTGCTGTAAGTATTATTTTAACTGCGCCTAAATGTACCGTGGTTATTTTTCTTCTAACTTCATCTGTTAGGCTATTTAGCTTTTTATTTATTTCTTGTTTTGTTATGAGAGGTAAGTATACATTTCCTCTTGTGTCTTTCATATCTATGGGTAATTCTTTAGTTGTTACGCAATAGATAATTTCTTTTTTTCGTCTAAGGAATCCTACTAAGGTTCTGGGTATTTTGAATATTTCTTCCTTTTTCAAGGTTCCTTTCATTTTTTGGATTTGTTTAAGTTTTTCGTTATGTAAGACTAATTCTGCTGTAATGCCGTTATTTGACTCTGTCGTATAAATTTCTGAATTTTCTTTTTCTTCTTTTATATCCATCTTAAATATTTTGATTTTTTGATATATATTATCATTCTTATTTTTTGTAACATTCTTTTTATTTCATTTCTAACTCTTTGTATTCTATTAATTTCTTCATTTAGCTCGTTAATTTGTTGCTCAAAGTCCATCAATCCGTATCTGGATATGAGTCATTATCTGGGTATGTGTCTAGATAATTTCTAAGCTTTAGTGATCGAAGTAGTCCTCTAAGTCATTGAAATATAGATCTCCATCTCTATACCAATATTCTTCTTCTTCATAATTTTCAAGATTATTTAGCTCGTTATCTAAATAGATATCAATTTCATCGATGATTATGGTTTTTATTTCGATGGGTAATTCTTTTAGAGCATAGAGAATTACTAATTTTGTTTCTTCATTTAACTGTGTTCTAAACATGTCTCCAACATTCATATTCCAATTATTTAATAATTCGTTACTACTTGATCCTTGTTCCATTATGGTAATTTTAATTAATTATTAGTCTGTTTCATTTCCTGAAGAATCATTGTACCATAAGTACTGAAATTTCTTAAGCAGTCGTCTATCATATTCTTTCTCTGGGTCTGATAATTCAGTGGATGAAGAACTCGATTGAGCTGCTAAGGTTTCTATTATTAACCGTTCTTCGTATTGATCGATAATTGTTAAAATGGGTAGGTGTACATTTGTTGGTAATTTTCTAAGTATTTTGAAGATTAAAATCTTTGTTTCATCAAGTGCATGTTCTTTAAAAAAGTGTAATTGATATTTTAAATCGTTTTGCCTGTTGTCTTTTGAGTATGTTTTTGATGAACTAGCTTCCATTATTAATATGCCATTCATTGTTTTCTAAATAAAAGTCACTATGGATTGTTGTCAAGTATTTATCTATTGCAAGATCTATTGCTTCACAGATTTCGTCTTTGATATCTTGTGGAAAGTTTCTTAAAATATGTAGGATAATGATTTTCTGTTCGTCATCTAATTGATATTTGAATAAATCGAAATTTCCGTTTTGGTATTTATTTGTCATGATTTATTTTTGATCTTATGTTTGACTTGGATGAACAGTGATTTTGACTTTTACTATTCATGTGGGTCCCGCTTTGATACCATTTTTCGACTGCTGCGTAATTCATCGTCGAGATCTTTCTTTAGGCAGAAAGAGTAGCTAAAACCGTTCTGTATTCTTTGTAAGTGGAGAGCAAGTTTATCTTTCGTTCACATAACTCTGTAATCAGCTTATAGTTTTTATTGGTTAGATTCATCTGTCTCTTAATGAGGGTGTCATAGTCGTTTATATGTCGAGTAATGCCTTCACATATTCCTTGTAATTGATTTTTAGATAAACCATTAATTCGTTGGATAGGTGAATTGGGAGAAGAATCGATTGACTCCATAATTATTTATAATAACTGATAATCGGTGCCATCATTTGGCCTAATTAAAGTAGGAGAGGAAATATGTTTCATACCTGCGTTCGTGTGTGATCGTTTTTGTCTTTGTAGATTCTGAATCTCCACCACTACGTCTCCTGCAGAACTAGCCTTCCCCGGCGTTCTTACTTGGAGCTTCCTGTAGTCCAGGAGAATAAATCTAACTTTTCGTTAAGTAATGATCCTAAGATCTTAAATGAGAAATCAGAGGAACTGAAAGCTTGAAGATTTTTATTACTCGAAAGAGTGCCGCGGAGAGAGGATGCTTAAGATAGATACATATGGCGCCTTATATAGCTAGCCATCAAACCAATACCACTCTTTGGCCTACGGTTTTAGCACACAGAAACATAAAACTAGAAAAGACACAAAAGGAGAAGATGCTCTTCTTTATTTGTAGCTTTTGCTTTTACTTTTCTTGCCGACCTTGCCTTCGCATGTGGGTGATAGGCCTACATGTCTGCTTTTTCGTTAAGTGGAGATGATAATCATGGCATCTTTTGAATTTGAGGAAGATGCGCCACCATCTTCAGTCTTCTTTGGGCATGGGCCTGACCTTCCGGATCTTTTAGGTATTCGGTAACAGTAGTTGGGTTTACATTGAAGGTGGCTTCTTCGAATAATTTTTTCCATCCTTTAACAGCTTCTAATTCTCGTGGATTAATTGGTTTGTTGAAGTGAGAATGAATGATAACTTGGGGGCTGCAGTAGTTGATTTTTAAATCAGAGCTATCCTTGACTTTGAATAATTCATAAGCAATGTTTCCGAGGGTGAGAACCCTTAATTTTATCAAGTCTTCTTTGCAGATAACTGGATTTGCCTTTAGTTGATTAATAGCTTGCTGAATTCCAGCTGGTCCCATTCGAATCCAGTGATAAGGAAGAATAATCTTGCCTTGTTCATTGAAGTCCGCATAACTTGATTGAAACTTTAAGTAGATTTGTTTATCTGTCTGAGTTTTCTTGACAAACTGAAGAACAGTTTGTTTTATCGAGGAATTGAAATGCTCCAACTCTTTATAATTTTGACCCAGATAAATGGTGTCGATAAGTCCGAGGCAGAAGAGTTCATACACTCGTTGTGGTTTAGCTTCTGGATAAATCATTAGTTTAAGTAGTCCCGTCCTGATAATCGGATAAATACCTTGCTCACATTTTCCTTGCAGAAAATGGTTGTAAGTTGAGAGGAAATCACTTTCTAATAAGTCAGAACAATCCTTTCGGACAATAGGTTGCATAATTCCCATTGGGGCAGTGTTTTGAGGTACGTGCCCAATAACTTGGAAGTGATTTTTAGGTTTGGCAATGCTGAGCATGGCTTCTTTGTAATCGTTTTTAGGTTGAGGGCCAAGATAAGTTGATAAAACATATTTTGCTTCAAACTCCGTAGGAAATTCCTTAAGTATGTCTCTTTCTCCGACTTCAGGATAAGTTGTATAAATACCTTTTCTTGGTCCATTCATAATGGCGTATACTTTGGGAGGATTAACTCCCTGGTTTGTAGCTTCAGATTTTTTATCTTCTGTCTTTGCTCTTTTTAGGTCATTTACGGTAATTAATGGTGCTGGGAATCCAGACTTATTTGCTTTTGCTTTAAGTAATTCGAGTTCTTTCTTCAGAATTGACTCTTGAAGTCTTTCTAACTCGAGTTCTTTCTCCATAATCGTGATATGGCTTGCATCCATTTCTTCGTATGTACCTGCATAACATTGTTAGTTTCTTCTTGGGTAATTGACTCAAATTTTTCTTCTATATTATTTAGTTCACGAGTTAGGCTATCTGCTAAGCTATTTTTTGTTCCTGGTATATGTTCTACTTGAAATTGATAATAGTTGAACCATTGTTGCCATTTAAGTAATCTTCCTTGCTTATAATCTTCGGCAATATTTGTTCTAAGGAAATAGCCAAAATTTTTGCTATCTGTTCTAATTAAGAATTCTTTGTCAATAATATATGCTCTAAATTTCTTAATGGTCTTTTTGATAGCTAAGTATTCTTTTTCATTAGAATGATATCTAGTTTCAGGGCCATTGAAGGTGCCTGAAGCATATCTACATAAGTGTTCAGTATTATTTTCTGTTCTAGCTTTAAGGATACCTCCCCAAAACGAATTGCTTGCATCTGTTTCTATAATCATAAAATCGGTTTTTCTTGGATGATATAAGTTTGGTAAGTTTTTACATTGTTTTTTACATTTAACAATGTAATTTGTGTCGTTATCATTCCACGTCCATCTCACATTTTCTTTTAATTTTATTTGCAAGGGTTTTCTTAGTTCTGCAAGTTTGTAGATGTAGGCTTCTGCATAAGTTAAGCATCCTAAAAATCTTTGAAGCATTTTCTTGTCTTCCATTTTATCAGGAAATTTATTTATGTGTTCTATTATGTGCTTTTGTAGTTTGATTTGTCCTGCTTTTATCTCTAGTCCTAAAAAAGAAATTTCTTGTTGACATAATTTCGCTTTTCTTTCTGATAGAACGATTCCTTCTTGTTTACATGTAAGTAAAATAGTTTTCACATGTTCGTAATGTTCTACTTCAGTATTTGAGAATATAAGTATGTCATCGACATAAACAAGACAATAGTCTCTATATTTTTCTAATACTTTATCCATATATCTTTGAAAAATACCTGGGGCTTGTTTAAGTCCGAAAGGAACTACGTTCCACTCATAATGTCCTTGTGGACAGCTAAATGCAGTGAGTTGTTTTGATTCTTTACTTAAACGTACTTGCCAAAATCCTGATTTACAGTCTAAACCAGTGTAATATGTTTTTCCTCTTATCTGTGCTAATAATGTTTCTTTGTTAGGTAAGAAGTAACCATCATCAATTGTTTCTTTATTTAAAGCTTTGTAATTTATAACAATTCTCTTCTTTCCTCTTTTCTTTTCAGCCTCATTTTCTACCATGAATGCTGGTGAGCTATGTGGACTTTTACTTGATGTGATTAAGTTCATTTCGAGTAATTCTTTTATTTGTATTGCAAATTCATTTCTATCTTTAGGAGTGTAGATCATAGGTTTTACCCTTATTACTTTATTTTCATCTCTTAATTTTATGATTGCGATTTCTTTTGATTTGTTTATCCTTAGGTCTAAAGGATTTTCACTGGATGTGTCTTTTAACAATTCTTTTAGTTCTTCTAATTTTGTTATTTGTTGTAAATATTCTATTGTTGTTTCTTCTAAAATTTTTGCAATTATCTCACCATGTTTTTGCTGATTTTCTTTTTTAAATTGTTTTAGGAAATCAGGTTTTGCTATTTTAATAATGTTATTTTCTAAAGTGCAAAAAATTTACAAAAATGTTCAAAACTCTAGAAAATATTAGTAGAGCCATAGGGAACGAAGAATAATGACAACTACGACTGAATCCATACTAAAATACCTAAAAGAAGAATTAAAAGAAATAAAAGCCATCATTATCACGGAAGAAAAGCTAATTAAAATTCTCAGAGAAGAATTAAATATATGCAGAAATGGACTCGATAAAATACAGAGACAAATGTTACAAATCAAATTATACAACAGCCCAAGAAAAAACTCAGGATTAAATTTTTCAGACTTTCAACCACCACCTAATTTACCATGGGGAAAACCGTTTGAAGATAATAAAGAAAAAGACGAAAGACAACAAATAACTGACAATGAAAATTAAAAGAATAATTAAAAGGATTTTTTGTTTCTTACCCAAAATAGCTAGGTCAACAAACAGTACGCAAGCCGACATAGAATCAGAACTGCTACAAAACCAAGTTATGACCATCGAACCAATAGAAACATCAGTTAAAGATAAATTAACAATAAGAACAGAATTAGAAAAAGAATTCGATGCAGGAATCAATATGGATAAATGTATTAAATTATTAAGTCTAACAGATAATGAATTAATTCAAGAAACACTATTAAATAATGAAGAGGAAGAAAATATTATATACGAATATTCTTCAACAGAAGAAGAACCTGAAACACCAAAAATTAGAATTAATTACAAAGAACCTCAAATGCCAAATAGAGAAATATTTATGGATCAAGGAGGACCAAGTAATTGGCAAGTAGTACCTCATCATGGAGATGAAGATATGTATGATGCATATGATACAACATATGAACAAAGTAGATATAGTTATGACAATAGAGAAAGAAAATATAATTACAGAAAACAGCCATATAAAGATTATAAAAACACTAGGATACCCTCAACAAGATATATCCCAGACGAATATCAACCTAAAGAAGTTACCAAAGTTAAATATGATGTCCTAAACTTAGATTGTTGCAAAGACAGAACTAGAACATTGGATGACTGGGGAAACGGAATTGACGTAATTATACAGAGTAATAATGGACTTAAAGATAACATAGGAGCAGCTAAATCATTTATTCTACACAAGCTATCAGGAAATATTAAAAGTTGGTATCAAAATCTTACAGAAGCAGATCATAAAAAAGAAATAGAGACAAACGCTACCACAGGAAGTATTTTGCTAAAAAACTTCGTTAGAGTAATTTACTCTGAATTTATTGGAAGAGAAGAAATAAATCATCAAAAAGAAGTAAGAGAAGCAGAAGAAAATGAAGCTAAATGGCATTTAGAAAATATGGTCATATGTGACATGTGCTATTTCAGCACTTTTGCATGCGAATATGAAAAATACTATTACAAATTAAATCATATAACAAGGCATACATATAAAGAAATGTTTTTAAATAAATTACCCAAACCATCAGGAGAAAAAATAAAAGAATTATGGAAATCAAAACCGGTTGATATACCTGATACTCTAGGGGGAATTATTAGAATTATAGAGATATTCTTAAGAGATATATGCACACAAAGGCAAATATATAAACAAAAATACTATACGGGAAATAATAGGATTTGTTGTGACAGATCACAATTAGACATACCAGGAAAATATGGATGTCAGGACAGAAAAAACATCTATAAGAAATATAAGAAACCAAAATATAAAAGGTATAGAAACAAGTACAAATTTAAATCAGTCCCTTATAAGTCTAAATATACAAAACCAAAATACAGAAAAAGATATTTCAAAAAATATAATAAGAAAAATACTTATAAAAAAGACAAATATTGCCCCACGGGCAAAAAATCATGTACTTGTTGGCTATGTGAAGAAGAAGGACACTATGCAAATAAATGTCCAAATAAAGAAAAAATAAATAAAGAAAGAAAAGAAAAGGTAAAACTACTTGAATATGTATATTCGCAACAATTAGAACCAATTGAAGAAAATGATTTAAGTGATTGTGAGCAACTGTATTACCTCGAAACGGATAGTGAATATGAAACAGATTCTGAATATGACACATCAGATTCTGAATAACTTAGCAAACCCAAACAGTAGCTACATTAAAGTTGAAATAAAACTTAAGAAATATCACCTATTTGCATACTTAGATACCGGAGCAAGTATTTGTGTTGCCAGTAAATACATATTTCCACAAGAACTTTGGACAAATGTAGAAAAACAATTTATTGTTCTCATTGCAAATAAAGCTTCAGTACCTATCAGTATGGTAGTAAAAAATATAAACATAAAATTATGTGGCGAAGATTTTGTCTTCCCAACTATTTATCAACAAGAGACGGGACAAGATTTAATAATAGGAAACAACTTTTTAAAACTAAATAGACCATTTATACAAGACATAGATTGGATAAGCATAACGCATCACCTAACCAAGAGACGAATTTTTTGCACTTTAGAAAATAACATTATTAAAATAGCAAAACCTGATTTCCTAAAACAATTTAAAAAAGAAAATCAGCAAAAACATGGTGAGATAATTGCAAAAATTTTAGAAGAAACAACAATAGAATATTTACAACAAATAACAAAATTAGAAGAACTAAAAGAATTGTTAAAAGACACATCCAGTGAAAATCCTTTAGACCTAAGGATAAACAAATCAAAAGAAATCGCAATCATAAAATTAAGAGATGAAAATAAAGTAATAAGGGTAAAACCTATGATCTACACTCCTAAAGATAGAAATGAATTTGCAATACAAATAAAAGAATTACTCGAAATGAACTTAATCACATCAAGTAAAAGTCCACATAGCTCACCAGCATTCATGGTAGAAAATGAGGCTGAAAAGAAAAGAGGAAAGAAGAGAATGGTTATAAATTACAAAGCTTTAAATAAAGAAACAATTGATGATGGTTACTTCTTACCTAACAAAGAAACATTATTAGCACAGATAAGAGGAAAAACATATTACACTGGTTTAGACTGTAAATCAGGATTTTGGCAAGTACGTTTAAGTAAAGAATCAAAACAACTCACTGCATTTAGCTGTCCACAAGGACATTATGAATGGAACGTAGTTCCTTTCGGACTTAAACAAGCCCCAGGTATTTTTCAAAGATATATGGATAAAGTATTAGAAAAATATAGAGACTATTGTCTTGTTTATGTCGATGACATACTTATATTCTCAAATACTGAAGTAGAACATTACGAACATGTGAAAACTATTTTACTTACATGTAAACAAGAAGGAATCGTTCTATCAGAAAGAAAAGCGAAATTATGTCAACAAGAAATTTCTTTTTTAGGACTAGAGATAAAAGCAGGACAAATCAAACTACAAAAGCACATAATAGAACACATAAATAAATTTCCTGATAAAATGGAAGACAAGAAAATGCTTCAAAGATTTTTAGGATGCTTAACTTATGCAGAAGCCTACATCTACAAACTTGCAGAACTAAGAAAACCCTTGCAAATAAAATTAAAAGAAAATGTGAGATGGACGTGGAATGATAACGACACAAATTACATTGTTAAATGTAAAAAACAATGTAAAAACTTACCAAACTTATATCATCCAAGAAAAACCGATTTTATGATTAAAGAAACAGATGCAAGCAATTCGTTTTGGGGAGGTATCCTTAAAGCTAGAACAGAAAATAATACTGAACACTTATGTAGATATGCTTCAGGCACCTTCAATGGCCCTGAAACTAGATATCATTCTAATGAAAAAGAATACTTAGCTATCAAAAAGACCATTAAGAAATTTAGAGCATATATTATTGACAAAGAATTCTTAATTAGAACATATAGCAAAAATTTTGGCTATTTCCTTAGAACAAATATTGCCGAAGATTATAAGCAAGGAAGATTACTTAAATGGCAACAATGGTTCAACTATTATCAATTTCAAGTAGAACATATACCAGGAACAAAAAATAGCTTAGCAGATAGCCTAACTCGTGAACTAAATAATATAGAAGAAAAATTTGAGTCAATTACCCAAGAAGAAACTAACAATGTTATGCAGGTACATACGAAGAAATGGATGCAAGCCATATCACGATTATGGAGAAAGAACTCGAGTTAGAAAGACTTCAAGAGTCAATTCTGAAGAAAGAACTCGAATTACTTAAAGCAAAAGCAAATAAGTCTGGATTCCCAGCACCATTAATTACCGTAAATGACCTAAAAAGAGCAAAGACAGAAGATAAAAAATCTGAAGCTACAAACCAGGGAGTTAATCCTCCCAAAGTATACGCCATTATGAATGGACCAAGAAAAGGTATTTATACAACTTATCCTGAAGTCGGAGAAAGGTACATACTTAAGGAATTTCCTACGGAGTTTGAAGCAAAATATGTTTTATCAACTTATCTTGGCCCTCAACCTAAAAACGATTACAAAGAAGCCATGCTCAGCATTGCCAAACCTAAAAATCACTTCCAAGTTATTGGGCACGTACCTCAAAACACTGCCCCAATGGGAATTATGCAACCTATTGTCCGAAAGGATTGTTCTGACTTATTAGAAAGTGATTTCCTCTCAACTTACAACCATTTTCTGCAAGGAAAATGTGAGCAAGGTATTTATCCGATTATCAGGACAGGACTACTTAAACTAATGATTTATCCAGAAGCTAAACGACAACGAGTGTATGAACTCTTCTGCCTCGAACTTATCGACACCATTTATCTGGGTCAAAATTATAAAGAGTTGGAGCATTTCAATTCCTCGATAAAACAAACTGTTCTTCAGTTTGTCAAGAAAACTCAGACAGATAAACAAATCTACTTAAAGTTTCAATCAAGTTATGCGGACTTCAATGAACAAGGCAAGATTATTCTTCCTTATCACTGGATTCGAATGGGACCAGCTGGAATTCAGCAAGCTATTACTCAACTAAAGGCAAATCCAGTTATCTGCAAAGAAGACTTGATAAAATTAAGGGTTCTCACCCTCGGAAACATTGCTTATGAATTATTCAAAGTCAAGGATAGCTCTGATTTAAAAATCAACTACTGCAGCCCCCAAGTTATCATTCATTCTCACTTCAACAAACCAATTAATCCACGAGAATTAGAAGCTGTTAAAGGATGGAAAAAATTATTCGAAGAAGCCACCTTCAATGTAAACCCAACTACTGTTACCGAATACCTAAAAGATCCGGAAGGTCATGCCCATGACAGCCCAAAGAAGACTGAAGATGGTGGCGCATCTTCCTCAAATTCAAAAGATGCCATGATTATCATCTCCACTTAACGAAAAAGCAGACATGTAGGCCTATCACCCACATGCGAAGGCAAGGTCGGCAAGAAAAGTAAAAGCAAAAGCTACAAATAAAGAAGAGCATCTTCTCCTTTTGTGTCTTTTCTAGTTTTATGTTTCTGTGTGCTAAAACCGTAGGCCAAAGAGTGGTATTGGTTTGATGGCTAGCTATATAAGGCGCCATATGTATCTATCTTAAGCATCCTCTCTCCGCGGCACTCTTTCGAGCAATAAAAATCTTCAAGCTTTCAGTTCCTCTGATTTCTCATTTAAGATCTTAGGATCATTACTTAACGAAAAGTTAGATTTATTCTCCTGGACTACAGGAAGCTCCAAGTAAGAACGCCGGGGAAGGCTAGTTCTGCAGGAGACGTAGTGGTGGAGATTCAGAATCTACAAAGACAAAAACGATCACACACGAACGCAGGTATGAAACATATTTCCTCTCCTACTTTAATTAGGCCAAATGATGGCACCGATTATCAGTTATTATAAATAATTATGGAGTCAATCGATTCTTCTCCCAATTCACCTATCCAACGAATTAATGGTTTATCTAAAAATCAATTACAAGGAATATGTGAAGGCATTACTCGACATATAAACGACTATGACACCCTCATTAAGAGACAGATGAATCTAACCAATAAAAACTATAAGCTGATTACAGAATTATGTGAACGAAAGATAAACTTGCTCTCCACTTACAAAGAATACAAGAAATTTCTTTTTTAGGACTAGAGATAAAAGCAGGACAAATCAAACTACAAAAGCACATAATAGAACACATAAATAAATTTCCTGATAAAATGGAAGACAAGAAAATGCTTCAAAGATTTTTAGGATGCTTAACTTATGCAGAAGCCTACATCTACAAACTTGCAGAACTAAGAAAACCCTTGCAAATAAAATTAAAAGAAAATGTGAGATGGACGTGGAATGATAACGACACAAATTACATTGTTAAATGTAAAAAACAATGTAAAAACTTACCAAACTTATATCATCCAAGAAAAACCGATTTTATGATTATAGAAACAGATGCAAGCAATTCGTTTTGGGGAGGTATCCTTAAAGCTAGAACAGAAAATAATACTGAACACTTGTGTAGATATGCTTCAGGCACCTTCAATGGCCCTGAAACTAGATATCATTCTAATGAAAAAGAATACTTAGCTATCAAAAAGACCATTAAGAAATTTAGAGCATATATTATTGACAAAGAATTCTTAATTAGAACAGATAGCAAAAATTTTGGCTATTTCCTTAGAACAAATATTGCTGAAGATTATAAGCAAGGAAGATTACTTAAATGGCAACAATGGTTCAACTATTATCAATTTCAAGTAGAACATATACCAGGAACAAAAAATAGCTTAGCAGATAGCCTAACTCGTGAACTAAATAATATAGAAGAAAAATTTGAGTCAATTACCCAAGAAGAAACTAACAATGTTATGCAGGTACATACGAAGAAATGGATGCAAGCCATATCACGATTATGGAGAAAGAACTCGAGTTAGAAAGACTTCAAGAGTCAATTCTGAAGAAAGAACTCGAATTACTTAAAGCAAAAGCAAATAAGTCTGGATTCCCAGCACCATTAATTACCGTAAATGACATAAAAAGAGCAAAGACAGAAGATAAAAAATCTGAAGCTACAAACCAGGGAGTTAATCCTCCCAAAGTATACGCCATTATGAATGGACCAAGAAAAGGTATTTATACAACTTATCCTGAAGTCGGAGAAAGAGACATACTTAAGGAATTTCCTACGGAGTTTGAAGCAAAATATGTTTTATCAACTTATCTTGGCCCTCAACCTAAAAACGATTACAAAGAAGCCATGCTCAGCATTGCCAAACCTAAAAATCACTTCCAAGTTATTGGGCACGTACCTCAAAACACTGCCCCAATGGGAATTATGCAACCTATTGTCCGAAAGGATTGTTCTGACTTATTAGAAAGTGATTTCCTCTCAACTTACAACCATTTTCTGCAAGGAAAATGTGAGCAAGGTATTTATCCGATTATCAGGACAGGACTACTTAAAGTAATGATTTATCCAGAAGCTAAACCACAACGAGTGTATGAACTCTTCTGCCTCGGACTTATCGACACCATTTATCTGGGTCAAAATTATAAAGAGTTGGAGCATTTCAATTCCTCGATAAAACAAACTGTTCTTCAGTTTGTCAAGAAAACTCAGACAGATAAACAAATCTACTTAAAGTTTCAATCAAGTTATGCGGACTTCAATGAACAAGGCAAGATTATTCTTCCTTATCACTGGATTCGAATGGGACCAGCTGGAATTCAGCAAGCTATTACTCAACTAAAGGCAAATCCAGTTATCTGCAAAGAAGACTTGATAAAATTAAGGGTTCTCACCCTCGGAAACATTGCTTATGAATTATTCAAAGTCAAGGATAGCTCTGATTTAAAAATCAACTACTGCAGCCCCCAAGTTATCATTCATTCTCACTTCAACAAACCAATTAATCCACGAGAATTAGAAGCTGTTAAAGGATGGAAAAAATTATTCGAAGAAGCCACCTTCAATGTAAACCCAACTACTGTTACCGAATACCTAAAAGATCCGGAAGGTCAGGCCCATGACAGCCCAAAGAATGGTATTGGTTTGATGGCTAGCTATATAAGGCGCCATATGTATCTATCTTAAGCATCCTCTCTCCGCGGCACTCTTTCGAGCAATAAAAATCTTCAAGCTTTCAGTTCCTCTGATTTCTCATTTAAGATCTTAGGATCATTACTTAACGAAAAGTTAGATTTATTCTCCTGGACTACAGGAATCTCCAAGTAAGAACACCGGGGAAGGCTAGTTCTGCAGGAGACGTAGTGGTGGAGATTCAGAATCTACAAAGACAAAAACGATCACACACGAACGCAGGTATGAAACATATTTTCTCTCCTACTTTAATTAGGCCAAATGATGGCACCGATTATCAGTTATTATAAATAATTATGGAGTCAATCGATTCTTCTCCCAATTCACCTATCCAACGAATTAATGGTTTATCTAAAAATCAATTACAAGGAATATGTGAAGGCATTACTCGACATATAAACGACTATGACACCCTCATTAAGAGACAGATGAATCTAACCAATAAAAACTATAAGCTGATTACAGAATTATGTGAACGAAAGATAAACTTGCTCTCCACTTACAAAGAATACAGAACGGTTTTAGCTACTCTTTCTGCCTAAAGAAAGATCTCGACGATGAATTACGCAGCAGTCGAAAAATGGTATCAGAGCGGGACCCACATGAATAGTAAAAGTCAAAATCACTGTTCATCCAAGTCAAACATAAGATCAAAAATAAATCATGACAAATAAATACCAAAACGGAAATTTCGATTTATTCAAATATCAATTAGATGACGAACAGAAAATCATTATCCTACATATTTTAAGAAACTTTCCACAAGATATCAAAGACGAAATCTGTGAAGCAATAGATCTTGCAATAGATAAATACTTGACAACAATCCATAGTGACTTTTATTTAGAAAACAATGAATGGCATATTAATAATGGAAGCTAGTTCATCAAAAACATACTCAAAAGACAACAGGCAAAACGATTTAAAATATCAATTACACTTTTTTAAAGAACATGCACTTGATGAAACAAAGATTTTAATCTTCAAAATACTTAGAAAATTACCAACAAATGTACACCTACCCATTTTAACAATTATCGATCAATACGAAGAACGGTTAATAATAGAAACCTTAGCATCTCAATCGAGTTCTTCATCCACTGAATTATCAGACCCAGAGGAAGAATATGATAGACGACTGCTTAAGAAATTTCAGTACTTATGGTACAATGATTCTTCAGGAAATGAAACAGACTAATAATTAATTAAAATTACCATAATGGAACAAGGATCAAGTAGTAACGAATTATTAAATAATTGGAATATGAATGTTGGAGACATGTTTAGAACACAGTAAAATGAAGAAACAAAATTAGTAATTCTTTATGCTCTAAAAGAATTACCCATCGAAATAAAAACCATAATCATCGATGAAATTGATATCTATTTAGATAACGAGCTAAATAATCTTGAAAATTATGAAGAAGAAGAATATTGGTATAGAGATGGAGATCTATATTTCAATGACTTAGAGGACTACTTCGATCACCTAAAACTTAGAAATTATCTAGACACATACCCAGATAATGACTCATATCCAGATACGGATTGATGGACTTTGAGCAACAAATTAACGAGCTAAATGAAGAAATTAATAGAATACAAAGAGTTAGAAATGAAATAAAAAGAATGTTACAAAAAATAAGAATGATAATATATATCAAAAAATCAAAATATTTAAGATGGATATAAAAGAAGAAAAAGAAAATTCAGAAATTTATACGACAGAGTCAAATAACGGCTTTACAGCAGAATTAGTCTTACATAACGAAAAACTTAAACAAATCCAAAAAATGAAAGGAACCTTGAAAAAGGAAGAAATATTCAAAATACCCAGAACCTTAGTAGGATTCCTTAGACAAAAAAATGAAATTATCTATTGCGTAACAACTAAAGAATTACCCATAGATATGAAAGACACAAGAGGAAATGTATACTTACCTCTCATAACAAAACAAGAAATAAATAAAAAGCTAAATAGCCTAACAGATGAAGTTAGAAGAAAAATGACCACGGTACATTTAGGCGCAGTTAAAATAATACTTACAGCACACTTCCAGAATGGGATAGATACACCTATAAAAATGGCATTAATTGATAATAGAATTAACAACAGAAAGCTCTGCGTTATAGGCGCAGCCAAAGGAAATCTAGCATATGGCAAATTTATGTTTTCAGTCTACCCAAAATTTAGGATTAATTTAAATACGCTAAACTTAGACAAGACACTTAGTTTTATACATGAATTTGAAAACAAAGATTTAATGAACAAAGGAGATAAGGCATTTTCAGTCACCTACATGGTTGCATATGCAATAAGTAATTCCGTACATAGTATAGAATATGCTAAACAAGAATACATTGAATTAGATGAAGTATTCACAGATATTGGAAATATTGAGAAAAATGAATTCTGTGAATTATTTCCAGATGAAGAAAATTGGACCATTGATTTAACAAGAGATAAAAGATATTATAATCAACCTAAATCAAAATACGAACCAGGAAGATCATCTACTACATCTTTACCAGACTCGAATAATGAGTTAATGAGACAGATATCATATAAAGTAGATAAAATTAGAGAAGCAATCGGATTTATTGAATGACAGAAGAACAAATAGAATATCCAAAAATTAGTAATAAAAATAAAATAGATTATGACTTACAAAACACAGCAGGATATAAAAAGTACTGGATGAGTAAACAAGCTGAATGTAACTGGACAAGTAATTGTTTACATTGGCATCACTGTGACAAAGAAACAATGGAAAACATGAATAGCGGACTCCCACATATACAAAAAGTATTGATAAGTATTGGAAATACATTGACAGATTCAATCATACATAATGATAATGAATTTAAAAAACTTAATACATTACTTAGTCAACAAAAATATGGGGAATTTATAGATAAGGATAACCAAGTTTATGGAGATAGCTCACTAAAAGAAAAAGTCACGGATCTTCAAAATGATTTAATTAGTTTAAGGACACATGAACTAAGTAAATTAAAGAAACTTACAGAACAAAATCAGCACATAATTAATATTATTAAACCAATTGATATAAAGAAATTAGAAAACACAGTTCATGAATTAAATGAGAAGATACCAGATATAGAACCACTCTTAAAAGACTTTACAAAAATGTTCAAAACTCTAGAAAATATTAGTAGAGCCATAGGGAACGAAGAATAATGACAACTACGACTGAATCCATACTAAAATACCTAAAAGAAGAATTAAAAGAAATAAAAGCCATCATTATCACGGAAGAAAAGCTAATTAAAATTCTCAGAGAAGAATTAAATATATGCAGAAATGGACTCGATAAAATACAGAGACAAATGTTACAAATCAAATTACACAACAGCCCAAGAAAAAACTCAGGATTAAATTTTTCAGACTTTCAACCACCACCTAATTTACCATGGGGAAAACCGTTTGAAGATAATAAAGAAAAAGACGAAAGACAACAAATAACTGACAATGAAAATTAAAAGAATAATTAAAAGGATTTTTTGTTTCTTACCCAAAATAGCTAGGTCAACAAACAGTACGCAAGCCGACATAGAATCAGAACTGCTACAAAACCAAGTTATGACCATCGAACCAATAGAAACATCAGTTAAAGATAAATTAACAATAAGAACAGAATTAGAAAAAGAATTCGATGCAGGAATCAATATGGATAAATGTATTAAATTATTAAGTCTAACAGATAATGAATTAATTCAAGAAACACTATTAAATAATGAAGAGGAAGAAAATATTATATACGAATATTCTTCAACAGAAGAAGAACCTGAAACACCAAAAATTAGAATTAATTACAAAGAACCTCAAATGCCAAATAGAGAAATATTTATGGATCAAGGAGGACCAAGTAATTGGCAAGTAGTACCTCATCATGGAGATGAAGATATGTATGATGCATATGATACAACATATGAACAAAGTAGATATAGATATGACAATAGAGAAAGAAAATATAATTACCGAAAACAGCCATATAAAGATTATAAAAACACTAGGATACCCTCAACAAGATATATCCCAGACGAATATCAACCTAAAGAAGTTACCAAAGTTAAATATGATGTCCTAAACTTAGATTGTTGCAAAGACAGAACTAGAACATTGGATGACTGGGGAAACGGAATTGACGTAATTATACAGAGTAATAATGGACTTAAAGATAACATAGGAGCAGCTAAATCATTTATTCTACACAAGCTATCAGGAAATATTAAAAGTTGGTATCAAAATCTTACAGAAGATCATAAAAAAGAAATAGAGACAAACGCTACCACAGGAAGTATTTTGCTAAAAAACTTCGTTAGAGTAATTTACTATGAATTTATTGGAAGAGAAGAAATAAATCATCAAAAAGAAGTAAGAGAAGCAGAAGAAAATGAAGCTAAATGGCATTTAGAAAATATGGTCATATGTGACATGTGCTATTTCAGCACTTTTGCATGCGAATATGAAAAATACTATTACAAATTAAATCATATAACAAGGCATACATATAAAGAAATGTTTTTAAATAAATTACCCAAACCATCAGGAGAAAAAATAAAAGAATTATGGAAATCAAAACCGGTTGATATACCTGATACTCTAGGGGGAATTATTAGAATTATAGAGATATTCTTAAGAGATATATGCACACAAAGGCAAATATATAAACAAAAATACTATACGGGAAATAATAGGATTTGTTGTGACAGATCACAATTAGACATACCAGGAAAATATGGATGTCAGGACAGAAAAAACATCTATAAGAAATATAAGAAACCAAAATATAAAAGGTATAGAAACAAGTACAAATTTAAATCAGTCCCTTATAAGTCTAAATATACAAAACCAAAATACAGAAAAAGATATTTCAAAAAATATAATAAGAAAAATACTTATAAAAAAGACAAATATTGCCCCACGGGCAAAAAATCATGTACTTGTTGGCTATGTGAAGAAGAAGGACACTATGCAAATAAATGTCCAAATAAAGAAAAAATAAATAAAGAAAGAAAAGAAAAGGTAAAACTACTTGAATATGTATATTCGCAACAATTAGAACCAATTGAAGAAAATGATTTAAGTGATTGTGAGCAACTGTATTACCTCGAAACGGATAGTGAATATGAAACAGATTCTGAATATGACACATCAGATTCTGAATAACTTAGCAAACCCAAACAGTAGCTACATTAAAGTTGAAATAAAACTTAAAAAATATAAGAAATATCACCTATTTGCATACTTAGATACAGGAGCAAGTATTTGTGTTGCCAGTAAATACATATTTCCACAAGAACTTTGGACAAATGTAGAAAAACAATTTACTGTTCTCATTGCAAATAAAGCTTCAGTACCTGTAAGTATGGTAGTAAAAAATATAAACATAAAATTATGTGGCGAAGATTTTGTCTTCCCAACTATTTATCAACAAGAGACAGGACAAGATTTAATAATAGGAAACAACTTTTTAAAACTAAATAGACCATTTATACAAGACATAGATTGGATAAGCATAACGCATCACCTAACCAAGAGACGAATTTTTAGCACTTTAGAAAATAACATTATTAAAATAGCAAAACCTGATTTCCTAAAACAATTTAAAAAAGAAAATCAGCAAAAACATGGTGAGATAATTGCAAAAATTTTAGAAGAAACAACAATAGAATATTTACAACAAATAACAAAATTAGAAGAACTAAAAGAATTGTTAAAAGACACATCCAGTGAAAATCCTTTAGACCTAAGGATAAACAAATCAAAAGAAATCGCAATCATAAAATTAAGAGATGAAAATAAAGTAATAAGGGTAAAACCTATGATCTACACTCCTAAAGATAGAAATGAATTTGCAATACAAATAAAAGAATTACTCGAAATGAACTTAATCACATCAAGTAAAAGTCCACATAGCTCACCAGCATTCATGGTAGAAAATGAGGCTGAAAAGAAAAGAGGAAAGAAGAGAATGGTTATAAATTACAAAGCTTTAAATAAAGAAACAATTGATGATGGTTACTTCTTACCTAACAAAGAAACATTATTAGCACAGATAAGAGGAAAAACATATTACACTGGTTTAGACTGTAAATCAGGATTTTGGCAAGTACGTTTAAGTAAAGAATCAAAACAACTCACTGCATTTAGCTGTCCACAAGGACATTATGAATGGAACGTAGTTCCTTTCGGACTTAAACAAGCCCCAGGTATTTTTCAAAGATATATGGATAAAGTATTAGAAAAATATAGAGACTATTGTCTTGTTTATGTCGATGACATACTTATATTCTCAAATACTGAAGTAGAACATTACGAACATGTGAAAACTATTTTACTTACATGTAAACAAGAAGGAATCGTTCTATCAGAAAGAAAAGCGAAATTATGTCAACAAGAAATTTCATTTTTAGGACTAGAGATAAAAGCAGGACAAATCAAACTACAAAAGCACATAATAGAACACATAAATAAATTTCCTGATAAAATGGAAGACAAGAAAATGCTTCAAAGAGTTTTAGGATGCTTAACTTATGCAGAAGCCTACATCTACAAACTTGCAGAACTAAGAAAACCCTTGCAAATAAAATTAAAAGAAAATGTGAGATGGACGTGGAATGATAACGACACAAATTACAATCCAGTTATCTGCAAAGAAGACTTGATAAAATTAAGGGTTCTCACCCTCGGAAACATTGCTTATGAATTATTCAAAGTCAAGGATAGCTCTTATTTAAAAATCAACTACTGCAGCCCCCAAGTTATCATTCATTCTCACTTCAACAAACCAATTAATCCACGAGAATTAGAAGCTGTTAAAGGATGGAAAAAATTATTCGAAGAAGCCACCTTCAATGTTAACCCAACTACTGTTACCGAATACCTAAAAGATCCGGAAGGTCAGGCCCATGACAGCCCAAAGAAGACTGAAGATGGTGGCGCATCTTCCTCAAATTCAAAAGATGCCATGATTATCATCTCCACTTAACGAAAAAGCAGACATGTAGGCTTATCACCCACATGCGAAGGCAAGGTCGGCAAGAAAAGTAAAAGCAAAAGCTACAAATAAAGAAGAGCATCTTCTCCTTTTGTGTCTTTTCTAGTTTTATGTTTCTGTGTGCTAAAACCGTAGGCCAAAGAGTGGTATTGGTTTGATGGCTAGCTATATAAGGCGCCATATGTATCTATCTTAAGCATCCTCTCTCCGCGGCACTCTTTCGAGCAATAAAAATCTTCAAGCTTTCAGTTCCTCTGTTTTCTCATTTAAGATCTTAGGATCATTACTTAACGAAAAGTTAGATTTATTCTCCTGGACTACAGGAAGCTCCAAGTAAGAACGCCGGGGAAGGCTAGTTCTGCAGGAGACGTAGTGGTGGAGATTCAGAATCTACAAAGACAAAAACGATCACACACGAACGCAGGTATGAAACATATTTCCTCTCCTACTTTAATTAGGCCAAATGATGGCACCGATTATCAGTTATTATAAATAATTATGGAGTCAATCGATTCTTCTCCCAATTCACCTATCCAAAGAATTAATGGTTTATCTAAAAATCAATTACAAGGAATATGTGAAGGCATTACTCGACATATAAACGACTATGACACCCTCATTAAGAGACAGATGAATCTAACCAATAAAAGTTGGAGCATTTCAATTCCTCGTTAAAACAAACTGTTCTTCAGTTTGTCAAGAAAACTCAGACAGATAAACAAATCTACTTAAAGTTTCAATCAAGTTATGCGGACTTCAATGAACAAGGCAAGATTATTCTTCCTTATCACTGGATTCGAATGGGACCAGCTGGAATTCAGCAAGCTATTACTCAACTAAAGGCAAATCCAGTTATCTGCAAAGAAGACTTGATAAAATTAAGGGTTCTCACCCTCGGAAACATTGCTTATGAATTATTCAAAGTCAAGGATAGCTCTGATTTAAAAATCAACTACTGCAGCCCCCAAGTTATCATTCATTCTCACTTCAACAAACCAATTAATCCACGAGAATTAGAAGCTGTTAAAGGATGGAAAAAATTATTCGAAGAAGCCACCTTCAATGTAAACCCAACTACTGTTACCGAATACCTAAAAGATCCGGAAGGTCAGGCCCATGACAGCCCAAAGAAGACTGAAGATGGTGGCGCATCTTCCTCAAATTCAAAAGATGCCATGATTATCATCTCCACTTAACGAAAAAGCAGACATGTAGGCCTATCACCCACATGCGAAGGCAAGGTCGGCAAGAAAAGTAAAAGCAAAAGCTACAAATAAAGAAGAGCATCTTCTCCCCAATATCTCAGCCCTCTCATTAGGTAATACCGTATACGGTGCTTGTGATACCTTATCTTTCCTCGAAGATGACCCTTTTTTCTTCCACCATAGTTCCTTCTGAATCCCTTGTTTTTCCAAACCTTCGCGAGCCTTAACATCATCTTTTGTCTTCCCTTGAAGACCAAGGATAGTATCAATGATGTTGTCAAACACATTCTTCTCTATGTGCATCACGTCCAACGGATAAGGTTGTGACAATGCGCTCCAATAGGGTAAATCGTAAAAAATACTCACATGAGTCCAACAAAACTTCTCCTTCATACCTCTAGGTTTCAAATCTCGATGCAGGCTAAGACTGGGGTAATCATGGCTAAGTAAAGAACTAAATATCTCTTCTCATGTTAAATAAGGTGGGGCATCTTGTAATTCCACGTCCCCATTGAATTTATTGGCCATTTGCCTCCATGAATGATCTTTGTCGAGCCATCTGCGATGCCCTCGGTAGGACATTCTCCCCGCTAAATGTTGGGAATCAATCTCATCCAAACACAAAGGACAAGCCTTATATCCTTTACACTTTAAACCTCCCAACATTCCTAAACCCGGGAAGTCACTGATTGTCCACATGACCGCTGCTTCCATGTTAAATGAAGATCTACTATGTCGATCAAATGTAAGTGCTCCGGTGTCCCACAACATATTCAATTCATCTATCAGAGGTTGCATGAAGACATTCAAGCACTTCCCCGAAGATTTCGGACCCGAAATGAACATAGCTAGAATGTTAAAGTCCTTCTTCATGCACAATGAAGGTGGTAAATTACAAGGCATCAATACAATTGGCCAAGTGCTATGAGAAAGAGCAGCTGCTCTGAAGGGGTTGAAACCATCTGTAGCTAATCCTAGACGTTGTGAAAAATCAGGAAATTTTCTATCAAACTCTTTCCATGCTTTGCTATCCGCAGGGTGTCTAATGAGACCATTTTTCACTTTTCTTTCCCCATGCCATCGCATCTCCTTAGATATATGCCGTGACATATAAAGACGTTGTAATCTGGGAGTTAAGGGAAAGTATTGTACCACTTTTCTTGGAATCTTCCTATCACCTTCTCCGTATAAGTATTGAGATTCGTGACACACAGGACACTGCTCTAGGTTCTTAAAATCTTTATAGTAGAGCACACAATCATATTCAAATGCGTGAATCACCTCATATCCCATACCCATATTCTTCAATAGTCTCTTTACCTCACGATAGGATAATTATTTGGCTTCGGAAGGAGTTCTCTCGTGATCCTCAACTGATCATTGAAGCTCTTGTCGGACCATCCATTATCGACTTTAACTTTCATCGCACTTAAAATCGTCTCCAAAACAGTCTTGTCACTCCACACATAGATGAGAGTTTGTGCTTCCGCTAAAAGTCTTTGGTACTTATCATATTCAACCTTACCCAAATACTCATTTTCAAGATCCTCATCATTTGGATGATCTGGAAAATTGGGAAAAGAATCGTTAAGCATCTCTATTGTAGGATCCATGTAATAATTAGCATCACTTTCTTCATCAACCGTCGCACGACTTTTTTCCATAATATGTTGGCGTCGTTCTGTGTATACTGATGATGAAGCCTCGGGTTCTAATTCCCCATGAGAGGTTCAAGTTGTGTACTATTGCATTATACCATTCTGAAACAAATGTGTTTGGATTTCATCCAAAAATAACTTCTCATGGTGCAACCTACATCGCCTACATGGACATTTATGCGTAGTACTCCAAGGTTTGTGTTGTTTGACGAAGTTTATGAAAGCCATAATCCCTTGGGTGAATCTCGGATCACATTTGTCAGACAAATACATCCAACTCTTGTCCATGATATCCTACAAAATGGAAACATAAAATATGCAAAAGAGTTAACACTGAGCACGTAATATCTAAACTTATGTATATAATATTTTAATTACATGCCAACATCAGTTGCTTAACCGCTAGCTAGCTAGCTACAAATTCATATGCAAATTGACCAACCAAACTACCACAAAATGAACCTGCTTAATGAACACTACTCCCCCTACCATTTTTTTAGTGCCATGTGCCTATTCTCATCCCCTTCCATTTTTCACCATCAGCCACAAACCATAAGCTACTGCTGTTTACACTCATCCATCTCTCCCTTTCAATGTTTAAATTTGACATTCACAGCTAGCAAAATGAAGCTTAAATCTGACCAAACACTTAACAAAAATTTCAAAAAAATGGCTTGCAAAATGACGATATATATACAATCTGAGAATATGAAAATATTTTACCTTCAAAACGAGTGCCTTCACTTGAAAATCTGGAGAAAAACTTTGAGCAAATCTGCCCTGGAGCTGCAGAAAGAATGTTCTCCGACAGCTGTGTGGGGGTTGAGTCGCAGGGAAGGAAAAAAGTTGCTGGAAAATGTGTACCGATATTTGTACTTGCATTTTATTCTGCATTTAATTTCTGAAGTTTACGTGACATTTTATGCAAACATGGTCCCGTAAGACACGGACGGTAGGTCCACCTCTTAAATGCCCGAGTCAATTTCAAACGAGTTATGCAATTTCAAACAAAACACAGGCGATATCGCTCTACTTTTCATTTTTAAGTGACAAATTTCGAGTTGTCCCTTAAAGTAAATTGCGTAAACGGTTAAACGGGACCTAATTCAAATGTCCCGTATACTAATGTCGCGTGAACGTTCTTACGAGACATTATTTGACCTTGTCGCTTATACAGAGTCGTGTAAAGGAGTAAAAGAGACTTTATTTAGAAGTCTCGTATACAAATGTCGCGTAAATATGTTTATGGGACATTACTTTTGTGTCGCTAAAAACAAACGTCACAAGAAACTGTTTACGAGACATAAGTATCGGTGTCGCATTATGTTTTGTCGCATATACATGCAATTGCGACAAACATGTGAAAGTCCTGTCATATAAATGTCCTTACGTGACAAATCTTTTGCGACAATTTTCAAAGTTTGTCCCGTAGCGTGTAAAATGGCGTAGTGATCGCAGATGCTGAGGCATGTTCAATTTATAAACGGTAGCTGGATTTTATCTCTGCTAGGTTCGATGTTCGTTTAAAATTGAATTCAAGATCCTCTACAAATTTTGAACCTATTACTCTAACCTAAGGGTCAGCAATCGGCCTGAGGCCGAATATAGCCCTCGGGTGACCCGAGACCCGACCCAACCATGACCCAAAACATTATAAAAAATGCTCATTTTTTTCCTATTTGGTCATAGTTGCTGCACGGGCTGCTAGCCTCCTCCTGATTGATTGATTTTCTTTTTGCCACTCTAAGGATGTTTGCAGCCTCTCTCATGCCACTAAGAAAAGCTCCATGCATTGTAGCTGGATACAGTTTGTTGGTTGCTTCTCCGGCAAAGAAACTCTTCCATCTCCAATATTCTCAGCCAGAATGTCATAATCATCTCATGATGATCCTATTGAGACATATGAATAAGAGCCGTAAGCAAAGCGATCTTCCCCCTAGCGAGTGCAAATGGCCTGAACATGGTCAGGGACATCAATACCCTTGGGATTGTATATGTTCCTTAGAATATCGAGAACTATGTTGACGGATTCGTACGGAGACATGGTCTCAAATTTAACTGCAGCTTTCCCAGCAACAAGAGCTATTAGAAGTGGCCCTCCTGAGACTGATGAGTAGCTGTAGAACAAAAAGAACTCGCCTCTCATGCTTTGATCTTCAGTCAAATGCCCAAAAGTCAAGACATAATATACACTGACATGTATCCCACATCGCCTGGTACCATGTATTATTTGAATGAGAGTGTTATAAATAAAGGTAAAAGTCTGTTTAATTTTCAAGCCGTGTGCAACTCCACAATGAGTAGCTATGCACTCTTCAATGGGGGGCAAGGCAACCTTTGTGATCTTGATTTTTCATGTTTCTTAGCTCCCACATCCATTTGATGTGATGGATGAAGAAATTGGATGCTCAAATATAAGTTGTTTCTATGAATATGCCAATTTTTGAAAGAGCTCTGCGGGCTTCACATGGGTTTTACCAGACCCGAGCCCGGATAGCCCGAAATTTGAAGGGCTTTTAACGGCCCTAGGGCTGACAAAATTTTTTAGACCCGGCCCCACCCGACCCGAGTTTTATATTTATTCGGGTTAGGGTCCTTATAAATGAGACTCAGGTTCGTCACTTTACAGATCGGGTAAGCCCGACCCGGCCCATTGCTGAGACCTACCCTAATCCTGTCTCGTTATTTGTAATTTCAGTTGACTCGATATTTCAGATGATTTGATCAGTAACATGTGAACATATTTCATTATTGTAGAGCCCAAGACAGCCGCAAGAAAGTGAGGTGTGTGGGTATTATTATCTCAAATATATATATGCATGGCATAATCTCATTCATCCAAAAAAAACTAATGCATGGATCGTTTGTTGACAACCTTAACCAAGGAAGTTCATACAGTTGATTTAGTTATTTATAAACTAATACAAACTAACAACTCTTCTTTAATGTTTATTGTAGTGTCTTCCTAATGGCGAGCAAAGTGTGGACATGAACTCGATCAAATGAGAGATGAACTTGCCATTCAATCACTTGCTTGATTACATGCGCCTGGGTATAAAACATTCATTTCGAGTAACTTTGTACTTGCACTACTACAGATAGGGGATTATGTATCGGTTCTGTGTTCGACATTACGCATCGGTTGCAACAAACCGATGCATAATCTCACCCTTATGCATCGGTTTTGGACCAACCGATGCGTAATGCTGCTGATTATGCATCGATTGTGGTTGAACCGATGCATAAAGTCGAATTTAACCTACTTTCATTTTTACTTCTGCAATTTTCATCCTCCGATACGAAATCGACTTTAGTGAATATTCAAAAGCTTCCCCTGCACGCCTTCCCCGTCGATTGTCACTCATTCCGTCCTCCGTCGGCTTACCAGCAACAGTCAAAATTATGATTCCTTTTTAGGATTGTTTTAGGGTTTATATGATTCCACCGTCGGTTTGAGTATGATCAGATTTATTAGGGTTTATATTTCATTCAATATGAATTTGATGGATTTGGTAGGGTTCATATGTCATTGTTAGGGTATGATTCCTTGTTAGGATGGGATACATTGATTACGAGTTGGGAACTTGTCAAAGATTCAATACATTGTTAGCAGGGACGAAGCCAGCTGGTAATCTTATCGGGCTGCAGCCCGGGTAAGTTTCAGCCCAAATATTTTTTTTTACAATTGCGATTGCGATTGCGATTTGCGAGTATCAGTCCGACCTAACGTAACGAAGTAACAAACAAACTGCGACCTGCGACTGCGACTGCGAGCTGCTCCTGCTCCTGCCGCCTGCGACCGCGACTCCGAAGACGTGAAGTGCGACCTGCTGCTGAGTGCTGACCTCGCTTGCCTGAGCTGCGACCTGCTGCTGAGTGCGACTGCAACTGCAACCTGCTGCTGAGTGCGACCTGCGACTGCCGACTGGCGACTGCGACCTGCGAGGCTGCGACCTGCCACCTGCGACTGCCGACTGCGAGCTTGTGAATTGGTAATTAGTAACAAATTAATTGCTTGTGAATTGTGATTTGTGAACATCAGAACCAGGTAATTGGTAACAAATTCATAAGTTATGAATCTGTGATTGCTGGCTGCTGCCCTTTTGCTTTGTGATTGCTTGTGATTGTTGGTCAGTTTGATCACATTTGATTTGTTTTGTTCCTGGCTGAATTGCAGCTGAATTCTTGGTGAATTGCATCCGAATTCTTGGTGAATTGCAGCTGAATTCTTGGTGAATTGCAGCTGAATTGTCAAGTATTTATTGTATTTTCTAACATCATTTACCCATGTATTGTATTATTGTAGGTGTATTGATAGATAATAGAAAGCCTAAACGTTTGAAGAGTATATTTTCGTATTTTCAAAGTGATGTTTCTCCGAGTGGTAGTGAAAGCACGTATCATGATGTTGGAAGTGGAAGTGACGTGAGAACTCAATATTTCTGAAGAAACCGTAAATGATAAATTGATCTCTCCTACACCGATTTCACTTGAAGACGGGCAAAATGAAAAAATTATGGATGAAGCGGCCTTAAATATCAATTCACTTGAAAGGGATCCGGCAAAACGACAAGCAATATGGAAGTATCCTTTAAATGAACAAGATAATGTTCGGAGAGCTTATGTGGTGTTAGGGGCAAATCAACCTCATTTAAAGGCTTATCCAAGTACTTGGGATGGAGGTCAGTATCGAAAATTTAATAGCTCATTGTTTGAACAGTGGCAGTGGCTTGAGTATTCTATTGAGAAGGATAAAGCATTCTGTTTTGCTTGTTTTTTATTTGAGAGCGACTCATCCAAAGGCTCATCGTTTACTAGTGACGGGTTTTCTAATGGAGAAATGTGAAGGATAAGAAGTCGGGCATTCTAGCTCATATGGGGGGGATTAATTCTATTCATAATTCCTCAATGCAGAAGTGGGAAAATTTAAGGAATCCGTCACGGCATATCGAGAGAGTAATAAATACAATGTCCTCAAAAGAAGTAGCAGATAACCGACTACGCCTTATTACCACTATAGAGGCCGTGAAGTTTTTGGCAGAACAAGGGTGTCCTTTTAGAGGTAATGATGAATCAGTGGATTCTCTTAATCGTGGCAACTTTGATGCTATATTGAAATTTGCGAAACGAATTAGTTTGGACCACCATAAAGTCCTAAACAATGCTCCAAAAAATGCCAAGTATACATCTTCAACTATTCAAAAGCAAATGGTAAATATTCTTGCCAATAAAGTTAGAGCAAAAATTCGAGAGGAGGTTGGAGAGTCCAAATTTTGTGTTCTTGTCGATGAAGCTCTTGATGTGGCAAATAAAGAGAAGATGGCAATCATTCTACGTTTTGTAGATTGTAAGGGGTTGGTTAAAGAACGATTTTTCAAATTGGTGAGTGTTGTTGACACACGTTCTCAAACTTTAAAAGATGAGATATCAAGGATTCTTGCTCAATATGACCTCAACGAAGAAAACATGCGTGGTCAAGGCTATGATGGTGCAAGTAATATGAGTGGTCAATTTAACGAGTTGCAAGCCTTATTTCTAAAAGACTATCCATATCCATATTATGTGCATTGCTTTGCTCACCGGTTATAGCTGACCTTGAATTATGTAGCAAAAGAAGTTCCCGATGTGTGGCAATTTTTTTCTACTTTGACGATGATTGTCAACTTTGTAGATTCTTCTACAAAAAGACATTCAATGTTAAAAAGCTACAGGGAAGAGGAAATTCTGGACTTATTGGCTGTTGGTACACTTGAGACAGGTACAGGTATGAATCAATCTTCTACTTTACAAAGATCTGGTGCCACACGGTGGGGCTCACATCTTCGTTCAATTGCAAGTTTGATTAAGTTATTTGGAGCTACCATGGCGACTATTGATGATTTATATAATAATGGGGTCAATAAACAGATCACAGCATAAGCGAAAGGCATTGGTAAGGCTTTGAAGAAGTTTAATTTTGTCTATTGTTTACCCTTGATGCATGAAGTCATGATGATTACCGAGTTTCTTTCTCAAGCTTTTCAAAAGAAAGAAATAGATATTTTGAATGCCATCCAATTCCTCTCGATGACAAAAGGAAAACTTCAAACCATGAGAGATGGTGGTTGGGATAGTTTGATTATGAAGATTGAAACATTTTGTTCAGAGCATGGTATTAGTATGCCGGATATGTCTGCTCCATACAAGAAAGGCGCGAGAGATAATGAAAGGAATATAACGAATGAACATTATTTTCGGGTCAATATACTTTACGCTGTGATAGACCTTCAGTTGATGGAGCTTGAGAAAAGATTTCCAGAGACTTCTATGGAGCTTCTCGGTCTTGGTGCGTCATTTGATCCACGCCATGGTTTTCAAGCATTCAAAGCTGAAGATGTGTGTAAACTTGCTTCAAAGTTTTATCCTTGTGATTTTACATCATGTGACATGGACAATTTGAAGATGGAGTGTGGATTCTTTGTAGATGGTTGTGAGCAGGATTCGAGGTTTACAAAGATGACTTCTATATCAGATTTATGTCGACTGCTGGTTGAGTCAGGAAAGTCAGTATATTTTCATATGATATATCGTCTAATTTGTCTTATATTAACTCTTTTGGTATCTACGGCCACAACGGAGAGAGCATTTTCATCGATGAAGATCATAAAAACGATCTTCGAAATAAGATGAGCGATGAATTTCTTGATGATCTTATGGTTGTTTATATTGAGAGGACTTTTATTGATTGTATTAGTAATGATGATGTAATTGCTGAGTTTGAAATGAGTGGACCTCGAAGGGTCAAATTTAGCTAGTTGTACTTGTAATGTGCTTTGGTAGGTGTAATAAAAAAAGGCGTGAGGATGAGCCTCCCACTGGGTTCCAAACCTCAAAAAAAAAGTTTTGATCCACTAACTTCCAGCCCTGGTAACTTTGAAATCCTGGCTTCGTCCCTGATTGTTAGGCGATGATTTTTTTGTTATATGTTACTATTTTTCTATTTTAAGTTCAAGTATTTTGATGTCGCTATTTTTTGAATGAATGTTTTAGGAATCATATTTACTATCCACGTCTCTTGCATCCATTGATAGACGATTTAGAGTTTCATGAAGCCAAACCAATGTTACGAAGGTTAGTGTACATGTTATTATTTGAGAAAACATGTTTTTGTATTCATATTTGTACAAAGTGTAGTCACATAATTTTTCCTATCGGTTATTGATGTTTGGTTTCATTGGTTTAGGCCTTGAATTATAATCCCGTCCCTTGCATATCAGTCATATTTCTCTTTTTATTCTCCGAGCACCATCACATAAGTTATGTATATGTTTAGTTCTTTTGTTCATGTTTCATGATTTCTGCTGGTCAATTCTTTCTTAACTTGTGTTTTTCAAATCCAGCGTACTTCAACCTTTGCTCATTGGTTTCCTCAATCTATTGCTACATTATCCTCTCTCGATTTCATATAAGGTTCACACCCTCTCAAACTTATTTTTTCTTACCATTGCATACTTGTCCATATTCCTTATGATATTCTTTTATTTTTACTATGTTTATTTTTTGAACATGAACATTTTGGTTAGGTTCCTCTTTCATGTCCATTTGTTCGTTGATTAACAAGATGGTGTTGGTTTATATATTGAATGGTTAGCTAACTTGTTCTCAGTCTAATTATAATATTTACATGCTTCATGTAGTGGATTTATTATGAGTCGAGAGTGGATGTCATGTAATAGGTTAAGTGATGAATATGAAAAGGGGATAATTGATTTCCGTAAATTTGCATCGTCGTATGCATTAAAAATGCACTTGAACGTGTCTTCTGTCCGTGTAAGGCGTGTTTCAATAAGATAAAGGTCAAAGTGGAGGATTTTGCATAAACACCTTTTTTAAAAGGGAATTGATCCACTATATAAGGTTTGGTACATGCATGGTGAGATTAAACCGCAAGACATTGAACCTCAACCCGTAGAAAGTTTGCCTAAAGATAATGATGATTGGGAGGAGGACAATTTAATTAAGCTGGTTAACAACGTTGCCGATGAGTTTGTTTCTAGACCATAAGTTGTGGAATCATTGAGGAATGACTCTGAATTATCATTGTATGAAGGTTGCTCCAAATATACAAGGTTATCTGCAACTTTGAAGTTATTCAATTTGAAAGCTAAAAATGGATGGAGTGATAAGAGTTTCACTGAAGTGTTAACGTTGGTGAAAGATATGCTTCTTGAGGGAAACACTTTACCTAACCGTACTTACGAAGCTAAAAAGGTTATGTGTCTCATAAGAATCGAGTACAAGAAGATACATGCTTGTCCCAATGATTGTATATTGTATCGTAATGCTCATAGAGATTTGACTGAATGTCCGGTGTGCAAGTCTTCTCAATACAATTTAAACAAAGGACCGACGGATACCTTAAAAGGCACTCAGGCCAAAGTATTGTGGTATCTTCCACCGATTCCCAGGTTTCAAAGATTATTTGCTGAAGAGAAAGATTCTGATAATATGCAATGGCATGCCAAGAAACGAGTCGTTGATACCAAAATGCGTCATCTGGCCGATTCACTGCAATGGGCCAAAGTAGATAACACATTCCCAGAGTTAGGATTAGAGTCTAGGAATTTACGCCTTGGCTTCTGTACTGATGGGGTGAATCCGCATGGAAATCCCAATAGTCAACATAGTAATGGCCCGTGATATTAGTGAGATACAACCTACCTCCTAGACTAACCATGAAGCGCGGATATATGATGCTTTCTTTGTTGATATCGGGTCCTCGACAACCTAGAAATGACATAGATGTATACTTGGCTCCCTTGATAGATGATTTGAAGCTCTTATGGAACGAAAGAGTACGGACATTTGATGCAGCTAGGCAAGAATATTTCAATATGTGTGCCATGCTAATGTGTACAACCAATGACTTCCCTGCATATGGTAACTTGTCCGGGTACAGTATTAAAGGGTACAAAGCTTGTCCATTATGCAGGGAAGCGACACATTCACGTTATCTAAAGAATTGTCGAAAAATGGTTTACATGGACATCGAAGTTTCTTACAGAGGCATCATCCTTACAGGCGACAGAAAGCTGCATTCAACGGTGAGAGCGAACACGCAATAGAACCTCAACCATCTTCAGGTTATGAAATACTTGAGAACCGATGCATAATGTCTGAGGTTACGCATCGGCTTCCATATAACCGATGCATAATGTGATGGATTATGCATCGGTTTTTTTGAACCGATGCATAAGGTATGAACTATACGCATCGGATGAAAACCGATGCATAATCCCCTGTCTGTAGTAGTGTTGTATTGAGAATATATTTGGACATGTCAAATGCAGAATATATATGTATAACGTATTGTTCTAAAATGGTTTTGTGAAAATGTTATTCTGATTTTGATATGAATGGTGATATTTTATTTTATATATTTGAGATAGTTTGAGCTAATGTAGCAAAAAAACTTGCCAAATGTTTTAAGCACAATAGGAAGCGTTCGATGAGAAAATGCTGTCTATTTTTGAACAATAAACACCATATCATAAACTAAATGTTGTCTATTGTCCAAACTATAGAACGTTTCGTTGTCCCTAAATGCCCTCCTTTAATCTACATAATATACAATTACAACATATTTACCCGAGAAACTTTGTCTATCTATCAAGCAATTGAAAACACTTCAAACGAAAACGCTGGCTATTATCTTGAAAATAGGCATTGGTCAAATAAATAGCATAACTCGAAATATTGTCTACTCCTCAAACATTAACGTTGCTCAATGTCTCATTCGTAATAGTTGATGTACCCTGGTAAATGATGATCATACATAAAAAATATTCAACTTAGAGTCACTACACCATTTTTCACCATTTGCAACATTTATTTTTGTGTTGCCTAAGGGTCCGAGTATGTTACTTTACGGTTGCGCAACATGTATCATGTGGCTTTACTAAATGTCGCTAATGCCGTGTCGCATTGACGTAACGCAACATATCGGGTGAGTATGTCGCATTTAGCGGTTTTGTTTTCCAACATCAAAATGTTGCAATATATTTGTTGCTTTTCTAGCTCACTGCAACATATCGAGCGACTTCGTGCGACTTTATAATGTCGCAAATGATGTTTTCAGAAATTGCATATATGTACTATGCGACATTATAATGTCGCAAATGATGTTTTCAGAAGTGACATATATGTACAATGCGACATATAAGCGACTTAGTGCGACATTATAATGTCGCAAATGATGTTTTGAGAAATTGCAATACATGAACTAGGCGACATATAAGCGAGTTAGTGCGACATTATAAGGTCGCAAGTGATGTTTTGCGAAATTGCAATATATAATATAGGCGACATATAAGCGACTTAGTGCGACATTAAAATATCGCAAATGATGTTTTGAGAAATTGCAATATATGTACTAGGCGACATATAATCGACTTCGTGCGACTTTATAATGTCGCAAATGATATTTTCAGAAATTGCATATATGTACTATGCGACATTATAATGTCGCAAATGATGTTTTCAGAAGTGACATATATGTACAATGCGACATATAAGCGACTTAGTGCGACATTATAATGTCGCAAATGATGTTTTGAGAAATTGCAATATATGTACTAGGCGACATATAAGCGACTTCGTGCGACTTTATAATGTCGCAAATGATGTTTTCAGAAATTGCATATATGTACTATGCGACATTATAATGTCGGAAATGATGTTTTGAGAAATTGCACTATATGGACTAGGCGACATTACAATGCCGCAAATGGTGTTTTCGGAAATGGGATTTATGGACTATATATGAGCCATACATAACAGACCAATTTAAAGCTCCTGGAAACATTACAATAACAGACCACAAGTTCCAAACAAAACACATCATTTATCCAAATGATGGCATATGCAACAAGTTCCAAACAAAACAAAGTTTAAAGGACTTGTCGAAAGGAAACACGCTTAGTAGAACAGTTTGCGTGTTCCAAAATGTTACCATAAGTTCACAGTTCATTCAGAGTCGGAGTGGGGGTCGGAGCCGGAGCTTGAGGAGTGACTAGTCCTTGGAAAGTTGAACTTGACATGATCGGCTAAGGCTTTAAATTGAACCTCCATTTGCCTTCTAAATTCATCTGCCTTTGCACGCTCGCGAGTTTGTTCCTCCAAGGCCTTGTCTAGAGCCTCCTTTGTCTTCTCCAGTTCATCTTGGAGGTCAAGACCAGCGATAATTGACGCAGCAGAGCCTCTAGGGAGTGGGAGCTTGCATATCTCACTGCCAACTAAATTTCTTCCTCTCCTCTTTCCCCTTGCAGCCTCAATTATCTTACACTGCTCATTGAAACTTAGGAGGCGTACTGAATGATCATCAGGGTATTCCCGGGGGAAAAACTGATCCATTTCCACTTTCAGCTTTTCCTGAGAATTAAAACAAACATTCAAATCTGTAACAGGTGACATTCATCAGTAATGTTCAGTGATGTTCATGAGTTCATCGGTAATGTTCATCAGTAATGTTCATTAGAATGCGATATTGAAACTGTGACATTCTAAACAACAGGTCCCTAAACATTAAAACAAGTGACATTAACAGAAAAGCAACTGGTGTGTCATGAGGGCGTGCACACAGGCTACATAATTACAAAAGATTCATCAGTAATTACAGAAAACAACGCATGTGTACTTCAAGCCAATTTCCATATATACAAAAGATTCATCAGTAATTTCAAAACTGTTTCAAGACAATTCAAACATTCAAAGGTGACATTCAAACATACAAAACATTCAGCAGTAAAAACAGTAATAACATCAACGACAATTCAGTTGTTATAATGCTAAATATAAAACTGAAAAGTTACCACAACTGGTACTCCATTCTTCTTATCCTTCCCGTAGGCCTGCATTAGCGTCGTAACCAAAGGCGTTGGGTTACCAAGGTTAATGTACTCCTCGACTATTTCGCCAAAGGGCTTCCTGCCCGCACAGTGGTTGACTCGTTCATATTCATTCCTCGTCTTCCCCAAACGCTCACATTTTTTCTACATGTAAAAAAAATCAGATAGTCTTGTTGCTGATAGGCGCGCATATGATGATTCAAATGAAATGTTCTAAGTATTACCATAAATTTTGGTTGCTGAAAGTGATTGCACAGCCAATCCCATTCGCTTTGGCTCTTCCGAAACTCCCATGGTAGACTTGGACCATATTTTGTGAAGTGTTTCTTGCAACTATGCTTCCACGCGTGAAACCTTTTACTGGCAATGGATATGATGTACTTAACGAGCCACAGATTCTTTTTTGTAATTTCAAAGTATACCTGCCACATATATAGAAGCTTAAGCGTTGTATCAATCTATAGTAAATTCAATTGAACATCAAAAGTACACATATTAATTGAAAGACTTACACTTAAGCGTTGAATCATCAGCTTCAAAACAGCATGATCCAACTCATAGAAGCTTTCCACTGTCATGGGCAAGGACTCTTTGACATACACGCCTACAGCTCCAACAAGTAATCTTCGGTATTTTCCATACATAGGAGTGCCAGTAGGTCCCTCCTCAAGTTTAATACGATGGCCCAAATGTTTAAAATCAGCTTCTAACAATGCATTATTACAGACTGAGCGACCACTTCGTATAATCTTACCATCTGTCATTATTAAAGAAAAACAGTCAAAGTATGCATGAATTGAAATGACGGTGAAACATGAATTGAAATGAGTTTTTACCTGCCCCGATTGTTTCATCTTTGCATCTAATCATCATCATGTTATCATTCTCCATCTCATCATCTGTGTTGGGGTCAGCTTGCCCGTCTTCAGAAGCTTCTGGCTCATCCATAGGTGGAGGTGGAGGCCGAGGGATCTCTAATTGGACTGGCAGTGCTCTGAAGTGGCTGTTGCAGAGCGATGCGGAAGTGTGGATGCCAGCATCTGAATTTTATCCTTTCTTTTAATTGGAGACTTTCTCTTAATCGGAGACTTTCTTTTAATAGGAGACTTCTTGGTGGATTTTCCATTTTGTGCATGTGGCTGTGAAGCCGCTGAATGAGGACTTGGCACTGATTGAGGACGAGGAAAACTTTCCATAATTTCCTCAATTGGATCATTAGACGGCACTGATTGAGGACAAGGAGAAGCTGGTTGTTGAGATGTCTTCTTTGGTGATTGCTTCTTGGGTGCCTTTTGCTTTGGAGCCTTCTGCTTTGGTGCCTTCTTATTAGCTGATGCCTTCTTACCCCAGAAGGTCTTGACATTAGACTGATCTGACTTTTCCTTTAACATTATAACCTCTCCAACGATTTCACCTTCTGAAATCCAATCATCTTCCTCCGCAAAATTAAGAGCTAGTAATCAAACAAAAAACAATGTAATTTAATCAAACCAAAAAATGAGGCTAATGATTTAACTGCAGATCTAACAATCTAAATACCTGCAACTGCAGATCGTGTAAAGTGAGGCTTCGGTTTGGGTGTAGTAGGCTTTGGTTTGGGCGTCGGAGGCTTCAGATTGGTGGTCGTTGGCTTTGGTTTGGGAGTCGGAGGCTTCAGATTGGTAGTCGGAGGCTTCGATTTAGGTGTAGTAGGCTTTGGTTTGGGACTCGGAGGCTTCGGCTTGGTGGCCGTTGGCTTTGGTTTGGCGGCCTTGGTTGGAGTCACAACGTCCTTCAAACTTTTCTGTTTCTTGGCACCGGTCGCCTCTTGGGAGTCGTCGACGACTGGACGACTTCGCTTCGTCCGCATCTTGGTCGGAGCAATGCGTGGCGGCATCGATCGAGCGGTGGTTAGAGAGATCGAGTTCGGTGGTGTGTGTACGAAGAGAGATCGAGTTTGAGCGGCGGATGCGGTAGGTAGGGTTTTGTGTTTCGAGCGGCGGATGCGGTAGGATGAGTTCGAGCGGCGGACGCGTGTGACAAAACATTACAAAACATGTTTTTGTTTAATTTTAATATTTTAGCTTAATTTTGATTGGCTAGGATGAGTTCACACAGATTAAACAATTGGTTTTCTTCATCCTGATTGGTGCTGAAAAACTGACACAGATAGTCATCTTCGCGGAAAGATCTCCCTTTCAAATATCACTTTCCTATGCAACATACAAACATAAAAAAATATGTTACATATGATAATGTTATGTAAGGTGGATATACAAATATAATTAACATATGTACCTTGATTTAATTTATGTATATGCGTCGTCGTCGTCGTCATCATCATTGCCGTTAGCGTATACGTCGACTTCTTGATCAAGGTCAATATTTTGGGACTCATCTTCATTTTCCGAGTCCTCATCCCGGAACACATCATCGTCTTCATCATTGTAAAATTCTCGAGGAGTTTGAGGTAGACGTCTCAAATCTACTTGTAATGTGTGTATAGGAACTTGGGGAATGTTGGATGGGAGTTCTTCTTGATAAAGGATCTTCGATGCTTCCTAAGATATCGCGCGCTAAGGCATCAGCCGTGTAAGTGCCTCGTTGTGCAACAATGTTCGCCACTCTCCAATTATCACCATATTTAGGATCATCTACGTAGAACACTTGTGTGGCCATTAATCCCAAACAAAACGGCGTGTCCCCGTACCAAGTAGTAGACGTGTCTACCGATTCGATGCCATGATCTCTTTTTATGTCTCCTCTATTCTCATTAAACCATCGGCACTTGAAAACAATAACCGTCACTCCTTGTGGGTACATCAACTCAATCACATCCTCAAGAACACCATAGTAAACCTCTTTATCGCTTTCAAGTTTTTTTTCGGTTCTGAAAGTTTCAACCATAACACCACTATTTTGCGTCTTTCGATTTTGATCTCTTTCCCACGTCACGAATTTAATCCCATTTACTTCGCATTGTGAATAAAATCTATGGGGAAAAGGTGTGCACGATAAATGGTATAGTTCTTCATTAAACCCGTCTGACCCTTGAAGAGTTTCCATCTGAAGAAAATAAATGGTTGCTACATGATAAAATTTATAAATTAAAGAATAAATACATAAATAAATAAATGAAAAAAACTCACCCAACGATTGAAATGTGATATAAAATGCTTGATTCGTGCTTTGTCTCCGTGATTGGGATATTTCATTTCAAATTCTTCTTTGTGGTCTTTTATAAAGTCTTTTGCCTGCTCACAATTTTCTAGAACACACCAGTGAGCAACTTGGAGTTCCTTCTTGTTAAGCTTCTTTTTTGGAATGTCCCCAAATGGACGAATGTGAGGAGCCACGACCGAAATTGCACTTTCTATAATGGTTGGTTCATCCAATGTATTACCTTCTAAGTAAAGCTTAACAAATGTGACACATTCTTGTGCAATGTACTGCTCGGCGATGCACCCTTCAGGATATCGGGTGTTTCTCACATATTTTTTGTACTCGCCCAATTGTCTGCAAAAAATTAACCTTGGTTGACAAAATCTATAAGGATGTGGTTAATAAAAGTCAAGTGAAAGCGAGGGAAAAATATTACCTCTCAATTGGATACATCCAGCTGTAATGGACCAGTCCCTTTAGCAAAATCTGATCTGGTAAATGAATCATGAGATGTACCATGATGGTGAAAAACCCTTTTGGAAATATCCGCTCAAAATGGCATAAAATGAATACTATATCCTCCTTCAATTGAATCACATCACTCCTCGTCAACTCCCGACAACAAAGCTTTTGAAACCATCGGCATAAACATAAAATTGGATTCACAATTGATGATGGCAAGTAAGGTCTAATGACGATGGGAATCAAACGCTCAAACATGACATGACAGTCATGTGTCTTCAATCAATGAATTTCTTTTCATTTAGATTTACCTTATTATGAAGACCTCCATCATAACCCGATGGATACTTGACATCTTTTAGCATCTCAAGAATTGTGACCTTATTTTCTGGTGAAACCGTATAAGACGGTCTACCCGATGGCAAGTCCCATAAATGTCTTTTCCCTTCAAAGCCTAGAATAGCTCCAACAACAACCTCAAATACGTTTTTTTCAATGTGCATCATGTCGAGTGAGTATGGTTGTGTCATGTATTTCCAATAAGGCAACTCATAGAATATACTTTGATGTGTCCAACAAAGTTTCTTGGCACTCCCTTTGAACTTTGGATGCAAGCTATGTACCTTAACAATAAATAAAAAAATGAAGCAGCAAGAAGTTAAAAATAGTCAACTCATAAAATGGTTGAGTAAAAGCTGGAAATTAAATGGTCAAGTAGTCATGTTTCTTCAATAATTTAATAATTTAATAATAGTGTAGTGTAGTGTAACTTTGGGTGGCCATGTACACACACCTTTTAATGAAAAAACTAAACATGATCATATAAAATACCTGCATATTCTTCTTCTCACTGTGAATTTTCTTTAATACCTCCACTCCAGAAAATGTTGGTGGCTTGCTTCTACAACAATCATATTCAATTTAAACAATAAAATTGAAATAATTGAAATAAATTAAGTAAGTAATTTAAATACCTCAACTCAACATCTCCATTGAACTTGTTCGCTGCTTTTCTCCATTTATGATTTTTTGGAAGCCATCTACGGTGTCCTTGGTATGACATCCTTTTATTTGAGTACTTGGAGTCAATATTGTCCAAACATTCTGGACAGGCTTTATATCCCTTTGTTTGAATACCTCCTAACATACCAAGACCGGGAAAATCACTAATTGTCCACATCACCGCTACTCTCATAGTGAAACAACTCCCCGAGTACCGATCCAAAGTAGGTACCCCTTTACTCCACAACACCTGCAACTCATCAATAAGAGGCCGCATGAAAACATTCAAACACTTCCCAGGCGACTTAGGACCTGAAATTAACATCGCTAGTATGTTAAACTCCTTTTTCAAACACATCGAAGGCGGCAAATTAAATGGCATAACCACAATAGGCCAAGTGCTGTGAGAGGTAGATGCTACTCCAAACGGATTGAATCCATCCGTTGCTAATCCAAGACGCACATTTCGAATCTCATTCGAGAAATCCGGAAATTGCTTGTTAAAATTTTTCCATGTTTCTCCATCTGCAGGATGTCTAAGATCACCTAAACCTTCACTAACTCGTCGTTCCCCATGCCATCGCATTTCCTTTGCGACATAAGGTGATGTATATAATCGTTGTAGCCGAGGAGTAATAGGAAAATAGCGCACAAATTTCTTAGCAGCCTTCCTATTGCCATCCACATAATCATACCGTGCCTCTCCACAAACGGGACAATTATCAAGATCACTCAACTCTTTATAGTATAAAACACAACCATGCTCGCATGCATGAATTACCTCGTAGTTCAAGCCAAGATTGCTCAACACATGCTTTATCTCGCGATATGATCCCGGATACTTATTTTCTCCACGAATTAGTCTTTTACATCGCTCCAAATGTCTATCAAAACTTGTATCAGACCATCGACCTTCGACTTTCAATTGCATTTCATACAAGATACATTCCAACACAGTTTCCTTGCTTCCGGGATAAATAGGTGTTTGAGCCTCTACTAATAGCTTATGATACTTCTCATTAGCTAGGCGATTAACCTCATAATCCGCTTCATCAAATGTCTCATCCACCATCATAGGATCTTGATAGTCACGCAAAGGAAATGTATCATTAAGAAACTCCACCATTGGGATATTGTACAACTCATTAGGCTCCCCGCTCACTTGCCCAAAATTATCTTCAAGTTGGTCATCTCCCAATTCAACCTCTCCATGCATTGTCCATGTTGTGTAACCCACCATGAATCCTTTGTCAATCAAATGTGTGCGCATTTTATCAAGTCCAACCCAACGCCCTAACTTACAACGACAACAAGGGCAAGGATATGTGGCTTCATTTGAATTTTGTCTTGCAAACTTGATGAAATTTTCAATACCATTGAAATACCGTAAACAACTCTTGACAAATTCATCCAACTTTTATCCATGATTTACACACCTGTCATTTATATGTATATAAGAGATGAGCATATTTATACTAATTTATACAACACTAAAAAAATATATATTTAATTTACAATTTACCTTATGAAAATTGAGAAATTGAACAAATTAAGGAATAGAGGAGTTGGACAAATTAAACATGGCCACGTGTGCAGCTTAAATGGAGAGATGCTTTTGATCTGTTGACAAGAGGCCATCTCAGTCGTAATGCAACATAACATATGCAACATACAATAAGGTAATGCAACATACCAGCAACTCGAAACAGAACAGACCTGAAAGCAGATCAGCGACAGATGCGCAGAACTAAAGCAGAGCCTCCATTTTTCCATCAAATCCAAACTGATCCTCAGCAAATCTGCCCGGGCTTGTTAATTTAGAGGAAGGGGTCGGTTGGGGAGATGAAATGAAGCTTCAATCTTCATTTTCAGTCCACATCTTCAAGCTTCAAGCTTATTATATGCAGGGGTATGTTGGTGTGTTGAGAAGCTTCAAGCTTCAATCTTCATTTTCAGTCCACGTACATCTTCAAGCTTGAAGCTTTTTCAGTCCACATTTGTTGCATATGGAGATGAAATTAAGGCATTTGTGTTGGTGAGGAGATGGAGGAGATGGCCGGAGGAGATGCAAAAGATTGAAGGTTTGCTGAGTTAGGAGTTAGGCATTTGTCGTACGTTTTTCAAAAGGAGATTGAATTTGTTTGGTGAGTTAGGAGTTAATGCATTAGTTTATGCGACATTTTAATGTTGCCCAACATCCTTGCGACACACGGTTGTACGTTTTCAAAAGGAGATGGTGGGATCGATTTAATTTGTTTGGTGAGATAGGAGTTAATGCATTAGTTTATGCGACATGTTAATGTTGCCCAAACATTCCCGAACCATGTTGCATAGATGCGACACACAACAACCATTATAAATGAATCGTACTATTTCCGTACAATTGGTTGAAAAGTCAAATGCATATGTGAATTCTGACGTGTCACTGATTATGCAACAACTTTTCAAGTGTAGCAATTGTTTTGTTGCAAAGCACCTCATTATTGCAACATATATGGTGATGTTGCAAGTGTTTATGTTACAAAACATAAATATTAATTACATATGCAACATTTACTAAAAGCAACATACAAAATATTGTATTACCGTATTGCAACATTTTTGCTATGCAACAAATGAAAATAAATGTTGCAAATGGTGAAAAATGGTGTAGTGAGTGCTTTACAATATATTCAGTTGATTAATAAAATGCAGCCAAAACAAAATGTCAGATCACCATATGAATTAACACCTTGTGATCGACAATCATCCACATAAAACCCATCAAATCATTGCAATCCTCACAAATGATGCAAGCTTATCAACAAGAGTACTTGCAGCTACCTTGTGTATATATTTCACCTAGCCAGCTCTCCTACAATTACAAATCCTCCCTAGATATGATAAAGAAACTCCAAAATTAACAAAACCAAAACTGCAAACGATCTGAATCTTTAGATTAAACAGATAAGAAATCAAATCAAGCCGAATAACAAATTAGCTAAATCTAAAAATAGAATTTAAGTTTCAAGCCAGCAAAACCCTAATAATCAAACGACTCACCAACCATGAAAGAAACGACGATGTCTTCAACAAGAATTTAAGAATTAAAGATAATTTTAATGTTTCTTCAAGAATACTCTTTATTTACAAATACGGGAATTCAGATAAGATTTCGGATCGGAGACCATGGAAATTTTTTTCTATATATGTTTGATATAATCGTATTATTCATTTGGATTGACAATATTAGGATATGCAATAAAACTTATGTTTCTATCAAAAACAGGCCGATTGATGAGGGTTGATAGATGATTCGAACAACTCTTTCTAAACCAAACTCTTATCGTGCTATAATAATAACGCATTCTATAGAATCCCTAGTTATCTACATCTTCGTTTCATTAGAAAAGTGAGACTGCCGCATGCGGCCGATGTGAAGAAAATCGTTCACAGATGGGGAAAACTACAACACCTACAATGTTAGCAGCAGGGACGGAGCTAAGGTGACGCAGTTAGGGCTGGAGCCCTACTAACTTCGGCCCAAATTAAAATTTTTTTTTATATTTTATAATCCATTCAGAAATTTTGGCGAGAGCCCTAGTAAACGCACCGTAAACGCAGGAAAAGCTGAAAAAGTTAATCTCAACACCGACCGTCGCCCATCGGAATAGGAAGCTTGAAGCTTCGATGCGCACTAGCCAGCCCTAGAAGACCTTGTCGCCGCAGCCCGCAAGATTGACAAGAGCAGAAGAGAATAGCAGCAGCACTCTCAAACGCATCACAATTTCACAAATCAGCACTCTCAAACGCATCACAAATCAATAGCAGCAGCACCCTCAAGCGATTTAGAACGGTAATCGCTCTGACCTCTGCACTGCTGCTTGAACTGCTGCTTCTCAGGGTGATATCATTCTATTGTGATAGCAGGAAAAATGATATCAAGCGTAATCGCTTGAACTGCTGCTATTCCTGCACTGCTCCTAATTTTTCCTGCTATTGTGATTTGTGATATCATTCTTTTAAGTTTTAAGTTTTGTTTGAACTTCTGCTTCTGTGGGTGTTTCCTATTAGATTAATATTTGATTGATAAATGATAATTTAATCAAAAGTGTCTACTTTTAAGTCTTTAACAATGACATACCAATTTCATTGGATTAATATTTGATTTGAACTGCTTCTTATAGATTTATCAAGTACAATGACAGAAAAAAGTGCCAAGCGTTATAAAAGTGTTTTACATTAGTTAAAAAGTTTGATATGTTTTGAACTGCTTCTTATAGATTTGAACTGCTTCCTATAATATGTTTTGATGTTTATAAAAAAGGCGTGAGGATGAGCCTCCCATTGGATTCCAAACCTCAAATTTTTTTTTTTAGCCCTACCTAATTTTAGATCCTGGCTCCGTCCCTGGTTAGCAGCAATAATGTTGGTCACCTCACATTATTTGCAGTCAATGATTTGAAAAATCATATTGAGTCAATAATCTATCAGAAAAATTAGGTAATATTCTTGATATCTATCGTCACATCACTTAATATTGTTTAGTTCTCATTATACTCCATTTCCACGTTTTACAGCAACACATATTGAAGAAATTTGCTTCAAGGATTCGATATATACCATCACCGTGGTTTCAAAAACGGTTCCTGGAATATTTTGCTTACCTAGCTATTCAACGAGGTAGATAATTTTAAGTCTTGTGCTTTTCATCATGATACAATAAATCCTCTTGAGGTCATAAGATTGTCTGGCTTTTTTACGTCTAATTAATACTATGACTTCTTGACATATATTTCTTTGCCCTTTTTCTCTTTGATGGATTCTCTGTGTTCACCAGGAGGTCTTTGACGAGCAATTCGCTCAGGTAAAAAAAAAATACACAACAGAACAACCCAACATTTCATGCCTTCAGAAAGAGTTTTCTTCATAGCAAAAAAAAAAGAAAAAAAAGAAAGAGTTTTCTTTAATTAATTACTTGTCAGGTGCATTTTGTCTGGTCCGAAATGCTCCCAGCCTCAAGTCTCTCAGATTTGATGCGAGTCACAGTTGAGTCTTGCTCTCTTTTCAACTTTAATGCTACAAATACTAATAAATTACTGCGATGGGCTAACTTGTCACAGGTTGTTGACTTGTAGCGTTGATCTCATGTTGCAGCCATGAACGTCCTCAGTGAGCAACTGAGGTTACCACCTATGCGGAAAATCCATGATCTATTTTTTTTAAAGACTTGGAAAATGATCACATTGAGCTGAAACTGATCAAGACTCTCATTAAGCTCTCCCCTCATTTAAAGACTGTCTTTTTCAAGCCCTCTGAAGGTACCAATATAAACAAGATGTATTAAATATGTATCGAAGTTGAGGGAGATTTGACTCCCTGGAAGACGGTCCAGGTTCGAGAGAGCGTAAGCTGGTAGTATAGGGCTATATCATCCGTCTCCTTAATTTTCCTAGTGCTAGTGTCTAAACTATGTTCTTGTAACTGTCTATTAGATCAATCGAGTCAATAACCTATCTTCACATTTATATTGTGTAGTTATCATTTAAGCCACAGTAATATTGTTAAAATCTCTGGACAACACTAGATGTTATATGTGTATATAAAGATTGAAAGATTAATTTCATATACCCAGGATCGTAATATCCATATTCGTGTTAATAAAGCAGTAAACTTAATCTGACTTGATTCCATAGTTGATTGTAGACTTCAGTTCTTCACAGGAACACCGTAGTGAAAACTTCCAGCTTCTTCGCACGAACCTATGCCAGAATTATTGGAGAGAAAATAAGACTGGGAGCGATGCGTAAGACTAGGGACCACTGCCAAATTTATAGAGTTGTACATAACCTCTATAATTTCAATATACAAATCCTTCGCCTCAAAAGATGTGTAATTATTGAACTGACTTCTACACAGTTAACTATTCCATGATCACCTTAATTATATACTCTCAAGTTAAACATATAATAGATCACATTATTTTGACTTATAATCCATGATGGCATACACATGTTAAACTATTTATATTATGATCCAATATATTAGATTATACAAAATAATCTAACAATCTCCCACTGGATCATAAATGTAAATCCTACTAGATGTGTAACCTTAGTGATATCAAATGTGATATCATATCGAGTATATCCCAAACAATCTCCATTAATTATACTAACATAGGATCAAGCCAGCATTCGTAGCATTAATCGTTACGGGATCAAACTTATCACGTATATTAGTACAATCAAATGACACAGATCAATCATGGATGTGTAGCATAGAAATTACATGAACTGTGATCCACACATGCCTATTTCCAACTGGTCACCTTTACTTTATGGAGATCAATCCTCAAACCAAAATACAACAGAGTACAGTGTACACTTTATTTCCGCAGAACTTAAATGTATAGGATCCATATACAACATAGAGCAAAACTTGATTACAACACAAACTCCCACTGAATTCGGATATCCTCAAAACTAGATTATACACATATGAGCAACATGCTCATGAAAGACCTGCGGTGATAATCATGGAGTTTGGTCCCAAAGTGCTCTATGGAAATCTGACCACTCTGAACTTTATCAAAATATACTGTCGATTTAGTGTCACAATATCCTTAATGGTCTTTCAATACCTTCCATAAAGTGCAGTCTTGAGACAATATTTCACAGTCATATTCCCTAATTAGATGTCTCATAACTAAACGTGGATCTTTTACCGAATTGACATCATGTGAAATCAAAATCAGGATACCCAATGATCTCCATATTATCCAATTTCCTTTATGTGAGCATGTAACCTTTTGTTCCCATTAAGAACCCAATAACTTGCTTGACTGCTACCCAATGATCCACTCAAGGGTTGCTTATATATCTGCAGAGCATGCCAACAATGTACGCAACATCTGGTTGCATACATACCTGATATACATAAGTCTCCATAAGGCTCAAACGTTATGAATCTTTTGTATTTTCTCAATTACCAGAGTACTATTAGACACTGATTGAGACTTAATTTATCTCCTTTAACGGACAGGGTATAAGGAAAATAACTCTACTCCCACTGAACTAGTGATACACATATTCCATCCATTAAGTTGGTCTCAAAATCGTATGAGGCTTGATGCAAATTAAAGTATCACAAAATGAGAAGCCTGTATAAATCCATAAATGAATTTCCTTATATTACGCAGTACTAGAGGTTTGTTGAGTTTGTACTTTAGAAATACTGTTCTGATTATTAGTCTGGATCGAACAATATTTCTAACGTGATTTCTCCCCCAAACTCAATAGCCTCAAAAATGTTACAATTCTCGTCCAAAAATTAACTTAATGATGGGATCGTCCAACTTAATTGGAACCTTATTAATGATATAAGCTGTTGTCTTTAGTGCTTCACCTAGAGTCCTTCTGGTAAGTTGGAATGACTAATTTTAATTCTTACCATGTTCTTATGAGTTTACTTTTACACTCATCTAGGTGTCTAGCGAATAGTCATGTAACGTTGTTTACTTGATTGGTCATATCTATTGTGATATTCACCACCGCAATGAGATATAACATCTTTACTCTTTAGTTGAGTTGTTTCTCAACTTCAGCCTTAAATGATTTTAACACGTTCAATGACTCAAGCCTCATGTCTCATGTTGGGATTTATTACATGATGGAACAAATTCCAACATATACAGATTATTATAGACACTATGCATATCGGTCCCAAAAAAATTGGAGTTTAATAGATAAAGTAAATTTACTATTAGCAAATGAACAAGAATAACCGAATTTGCTCAATATGGAAATATAAATTAAGTTTCGCCTGATCGACGATAAACGAATGTCTATTAAATCCAAACAAAATGACCAAATGCTAATAATCTGAAATTCATCATTGCCTCCTCTACCGCATTACCTATTCCCAAATAGATGCATCTTTCAGTGTCAATAGGTCATCGGCAGCTCAGACAATCCCCTTTTAACTCGCCGAGCAATATACTTAGCCTACTTGGAACATTTCTTCTTCACGTGTCCAGTTTCCTCACAGAAATGACATGTAATATGAGTATTGAAAACTGGAGCCTTAGAATTAGCAGCTTTATCATGCTTCAGCATATCCTCTTCTTCCACACAAAACGAAATGAGCTCATTGAGAGTCCACTTCTCCCTCTGACAGTTATAAGAAATCCTTAACTGAATGTACTCTAAAGGAAGAGAAATTAACACCAAATGCACGAATAGGTTCTCAGATAACTCGAGCTGTAAGGCCTTTAGTTTTGAAGCAAGTTGAGATATTTCCATAATATGCTCCCTGACATTACCCTTGCCAGAGAGTACTTCATTGAAATCAAGTTTGCTAAAAGCTCACTTGTTTTCGCCTTATCGTTTCAATAAAACGCTTTTTGAATTCCGCAAGGTAATCTTTGGCACTGGAAACCTCATCAGGCACTATACCCCTGAAAACCTCTGGAATGCTGTGATGAATAATCATCAGACTCAGTCTGTTAGAATGCTCCCACATTCTCAAATGATTGTGATCAAATGCACTTCTTGAATTAGCCAGATGAATCAACTTCGGCTCTCGCAGTGCTAAGCCAAGATACATGCTACCCAAGAAAATCTTAACATTTTCTTTCCACTCCTCAAAGTTCATCCCATTTAGTATGGGAATATTATTGAAGTTGGCAGCAACTAAATGGCAGACATGTAAGCTAAAAAGAACAAATATTTAAATCAGTTTTCAAGCTCACATAATACATAAATAAATATGCCATATCAAGATACCCATCACAACATTAACAGCAAATCTTGGGATAGTACTGTTAACTGTAAGTGGTACTCTTGTTGTAGTAATCAAACAATGATGATAAATGGTGTCAAATAAATAGCCATATTTTGTACTAATTATTCACACAAAGTTCATCCGGACAATCATCACATGTCATTACCACAGATATGTATGTAATTACAGTAGATAATGATTTTCCTTAGGGCCAATTAATTGTCCATGTAAATTACGTACATATTCCAATCCAACACCGTCATGTATTAACTTACACATAAGAGGCCACTTTTGTGACAATTATGCTTTAATTAATACACTAAGATTAAAAAAATACACTCTAAGTGTGGCCCAAAAAATGAACACATATGTCATATATGTATGTACCTTTAATTTTCAGTAATACACACCACCTTTAATTAAATCAAATCTGATTTAATTAATTAAATGTAACTGAACCAAACAATTGATTTGAACCGCATAACTGAACCAGTCCAATTCACTTTAATTGAATCAGATTCAATTGGACCAAATTAAAAGAGCGGATCACATTGAACTAGAGTCCTGTATTGGACCAAACCATATCAATTCCATTGAACCAGATCGGTTTGATCCGAATTGAACCGCACTCGATTCAATTTCTTTAACTCAACCATCAGGGTTTTGTGATGTATAAAAAACAAAACAAAAAACCCAACATCCCTGCCGTCCCATAACGGGAAAGAAAGTGATTAGTTAATAAATAATTAATTAAATTAAGTGAGCATTAACGCTCCATTGACGCATTAAAACCCCATTGACCCATTAACGCTCCATAAAATTCCGGTAACACGGCTTCTGGCGTTTGGTTCGACCCAGTCAAAGCATCAACTCAACGCTATCTGAATTCTCCAACGTGTATCCACTGAACAGATCCGACGACTCTCTTCATTCACCAAATTGATCCAAAATTGCGATGACGGCCAATATCCGAGTCCGAGTAGATCCATCCCACCCAAGGCGAGCGAATCCGAGAAATGGATTGTCGCATCGCAGAGGAGTTAATCGTCGGGCATTAATGCTTAAAACTGAGCATTGAGTGAGATCCGAGTGAGACGAAATTGGTCTGCATGACAGGTTCGGTGTGTGCCGAAGAGGTGTGTGTGGCCAAAAACCGAAACGCGAAGTCAGCCTCAAACCAGTCCGGTAAAGTAGAGCAGTGGAGAAGCAGTTTCCGACAGTTATTGGCCTGTCTACGTCAGTTCGCCGCAGTTTCATTGACCGATTCAGCGACTCAACACGCAGCGGAGAATGGTGTTCCGTAGTTAGATGAAGGAAGAAACCCATAAAATCCATATTTGTTTAAATTCAATTTAAACATAAATCGGTAAACACTTCTGCTCGATTAACACGAAAGAATATGGGGCGATTGATACCAATTGATAGATAAATTTCACATATCTCAGGATCGTAATATTCCATGTTCATGTTAATCAAACAGTGAATTGATCTAACCTGATTTCATAGTTGATTGTAGACTTCAGTTCTTCACAGGAACACCGTAGTGAAAACTTTCAGCTTCTTTGCACGACCTTATGCCAGAATTATTTGAGAGAAAATAAGACTGAGAGCGATGCGTAAGACTGGGGATCACTGCCAAATTTATAGAGTTGTACATAACCTCTATAATTTCAATATTTACAAATCCTTCCCCTCAAAAGATGTGTAATTATTGAACTGACATCTACACAGTTAACTATTCCATGATTACCTTACCATATAATAGATCACATTATTTTGACTTATAATCCATGATAGCATACAAATCTTAAACTGTTTATATTATGATCCAATATATTAGATTATACAAAATAATCTAACAAAGATCTACTTATGTTGTTGAATGTGAGTTAAAATTATTCTTATGTGCATTTTTACGACTCAAAAAATGAAATAGTCATGATTAATTCATCTTTCTCGGATCTGGATTGTTCTCTATCACTACACCATTTTGCAAATTAGGAGATGATTCTTTTCTGTTGCATAATGCCCTATATTTGTCGCATAACCTTTATGCGACCAAATAAATGTCACGTAAATTTTGTCGCCAAAGCCTAGTAGCGTAATGTCGAGCGACATTTTTAAGATACAAATGTCGCGTAAAGTTTTAATTATATGCGTCATTTTCTTTAGTACGTCACATAAAACTTGAATGAGTTATACTCCTAATGGGCATACGCTACATTTATAATGAACATTTTTTTCAAAAATTGTCACATTACTTGTTTTACGAGACAAAGTTAGCAGTCACAATTGTCGCATTATACTTCATACGGTTAAAACCATATGATGTTTGACGTTGCAATATTATGCGTTGCAAATGTATGAGATTCGAAAGCAATATATTGACCAAAAAATAATTTATAAACTGGTAAGTATCGGGTCGTCCAAGGAGCAATTGTAAACTTAAGATCACTATTTCAGTTTCACTCCGATACGTCTATTTCCTAAACGATTGTTTGAAATATGATTATCGATTATCCTACAATGATTAATAAAATGAAGTGAAAAAGGATGTTTTCAAGGGATTTAAAAACGTTCCTAGGGTACTACTTCCCTCCTTGGTGCATAAGACTCTTAATAGGCTCAATTTCATGCAAGAATGAGTAATGTAAGGGTTAGATTAAGGCATGCGTCTATTAAGTCAAATTCAATCTCTCGATGTTTTTATTTGATTTAAGGAAGAAGCACCTCGCACGTGAGCTTCAATCTCTCGATGTTTTTAGCTCACATCCTACTCAAGTTCTCAATCATCAACGCTAGTTGAATGATCAATATCCAATGAGCGGTTTAAGATCAAGCCTATCTCAATGCCAAGATGAATCACGCTAGTGATCATCACTTAGCAAGGGTGAATCTACTTTCATTCTAGAACTCTTAGTCTCGTTTTCTCAAACACTCAACTTCAAATTCATATTTCTAGACCACCTAGGCATTTTATCAAACACTTGGGGCATAGAGTTGACATTTTATCCAAGTAGATTCACAACCATAACAAAAGCTTCATTCATACATGTAATCAATAGATGATAGAGTTTTACACACCAAGGAGGTCCATAGACCCCTAGAAACTAAGGAGACTACTCACTACTCATGTTCATAGACAAACAATAGTAGTGGGTTACAAGGAAAATGAAGATAAAACAAGATGAGTAAGGAGTTAGGATGAAGAATCCCCTTATATCCTTGGAGTGCTTCAACTTAATGTGATGATCTTCAAAAACCCTTGTCTTCTCTCTAAAACCCCAGCTATTTCTTCAAAAACCCTTAGCTTCTATTTATAGCAAAGCAGTAAAAATCATGTCTTGATGTCCCAACCGGCCGGCTCAACTAGTGCGAAGGATTCCCAGCCAGCCGGCTCGAGCAGGGGAGGCTTCACTTGAATTTTCTGAGCTAGGGAGCCGGCCGGGTGAGATTGGTAGGCTTATTTGAGCCGGCCGGCTCAGTACCTCAGAGTTTTTTTTGTCTTTCTGGTCTCGACTTCAACCGGACGGCTCGATCCATGGCCAATATTTCAGCCGGCCGGTTCAATCTCCTCCCTGGGTACTTTTTGCTCCAAAAGCTCGGTTTGTCTTGAGGTTTTGATCTTTGAGCCTTGTCATCAAGGAATAACTGCTTTTAACCTGAAACGTGAGAATGGGGGTTAATGAGCATTAAATTAGCACCGGGAATGGACCAAAACGCTTTGTAAACGGTGAGATAAATGAGTCGAAAATTCGACTCATCAATGTTCGAGTGGTATAAAACTTTATACGCGACAAATGTTGAAAACATATTGTCGTATAACCGAACTTAAGCTTAGAAACTGTAACATATAATGGTCGCATAAAAGCACATAAGCTATGGAAATTAATAACAAAATGTCGCATAAAAGCACATCAACTATAAAAACGCATAAAAGAACATAAGCTTTAAAAATTAAGAACATAATGTCGCATAAAAGAACATAAGCTATAAAAATGGAGAACATAATGTCGCATAAAAGCACAGAAACTGAAATAATGTCAAACAGAGTATTGCATAAAAGAACAAATGAATGGAATAACATACAAGAAACTGTCGCATAAAAAAGAATTACATCGTAAGTACCAAACAGAAATTCGACCAATTATAAACAGAAATCCAGCCAACATTCAACATTCCGGCCAACCTTATACAAAAGAGCAAACACACAAATGTCCTTGTGTGTTGCAGGGCCACATATAACACAAAAGTCTTAGAACAACCTGAGTTTCAAGAAACTAGTACGAGAATTTAAAATATCAGTTTGGAGGGCCATAACAAGTCGCACCTTCGGAGACATTGTTGCCATTTATATTTGCTGAACCACCTCGAACAACCAGGTCTTCAAAGACTCGTATCCTGTCTTCAAGTGCAGCCTTCATTTCCAGAAAGTCCTCCCTTTGCTTTTAGAGTTGGTCTTTGAGTTCCGAGTTTCTCGCACCCCCACTCGGGAGGGGTGGCCTCTTAAAGGACTTTCTAGTTCCAGAAATGTACGTCCCATGCTTCTGGCCAATAACTTGGGTCATGATATCTAGTTCCGTAGCTAGTGGAATTGGTTCTTGTTCATCCAGGACACTAGGTTCCTCGAGCTCATTCCTATTCTGATTTTCCAAAATCTGCCAAACTTTGTCTTGCATTTGTTTCTACACGTACACACTGAAGAATAAATAAATTGGGAACAATGTTATTGTTGTATTCACCAACCATACATGTATACACAACAAGTATAGATGTATATTCACAAAATATACATACACAGTAAATGTACAAACACATCAACAAGATCGTTTCGTTATGCAACCAAATATACATGTACATTGTCATTGACTTAAAAACACAGCAACAAGTATACATTGTATTCACCACATACACAACAACAAGTCATCGACTTAATTACATACACATACACACCAAAAAGGTCATTGACTTAAGTACACAGAAACCAAATATACATACACAACAAATATACATTGTATTGACCAACAAGATCATTGTTGTCATGTAAAACAGCAAATATACATGTATTCACCAACAAGTATTGACCAATAGCAATTATAAAACAGCAAATATACAATTATTCACCGACACGTATTCACAACCAATTATCTACAAGTTTTCACAATTATTCACTAGCAAATATACAATTATTCAGCAAATCACCAACATCAAATACAAACATAAACAAGTAAATATAAAAAGTAAATATGCATGTATTCACCAACAGCAAATACAAACATGCAACCAAATAACCAAGTAAAACATAAACAGTAAATACAAACAATAAAATATGCAATCAAATAACCAAGTTTTCACCAAGTATTAACCATGTAAAATATAAAAAGTAAATTCAACAGCAAATTGCGGATACTTAACTGCCAGTGCTGCACTGGTAGGATGTTTAGAGTAGACATGGCTGAAGGTTGCTACGTTAGGTGCCTTTTCTCCCTCCTCGGCTAGTATTGCAGCTCTCATGTAGAAGGGAAATTTTCCGGAGGTGTGGTTCATTCTCTCATGCATATTGCGCGCACCAGACATTTTCTTACCCCTTTCCTATCATAAGAAAATTTCAACAAGTTAAGAGCACTGAATACAAAAAAAGAAGTGAAATCACTAAAATCAGTTAGATGATAACCTGGTTTTTGGGTTCACTAAAGTGGCTCACAAGCCATCTCCATTGATCGGGCCGATCCAGAAACTCTCGGGGAATAACATCAGGTCCATGGATTTGAAAAAGAGTTTGCAGTCGGACTTCCAATCACGGTACCTCTCCGTGGCTTTTTTAAAGATGTGATTCCATAGCTGGTCATCCTTTGCAATAATGAGAAAGTTTGGCTGCAATGAAATTAAAACTTGGTTAGAATTAGAATTTAGTTCTTAATGAAATGAAATCTTGTTATACAACGTACTACTTAAACCCAAGTGGTCATATACAATTCTTCTGTCTTCCTCTCGAAGCTTTTTGAATGATGAGGCCTTCATGGGAACTTTGTCCCTAACTGCACTTCCAATCTCATGAACTGATAGGCTTCCCACTGTTCTATTCGCCGACCCCCTACCATCAGGCCGAAAGTCCACCTTAATCAGCTGCCCTTTGTTGTAGATGTGGTTATAACTGGCCACAGTTGACCCATTGACAACTCCCCTTACTTTCCTATTCTCTCCTCCTTCATCCCATGTTTTACCAAACACAATTCATTAATGCAGGGGATGCAACAAACACAATTGTAAAAAAATTCAAAAGAGTAAGAAAAATACTTATAGTAACTAAATAATTGACAACAAGAAACATAACTCATTAATCATTAGAACAATATATATATACCTGTTACCACATAACCCGTGCTCTTGCAATGGATGCTTGGAACATTATCTGAATAATGTTCGCCCTCATTATCGGAAACATCGTTCTCGAATGATGGATCAAATTCAGGAGCAGGGGCTTCATCATCATCAGATATGGCAGGGGATATAGGAAAAGCAAGGAGTGGAGGGGGTGGAGGTGGTGGACTGTTGGACATATCAGGTGGGTTAGGGGCACTAAAATTTGGCAGTGCGGGTCGAGACTAGTGAAACGCCCGACCTGTGGACTTAGAAACACCCCTAGGAGACCTCCGGGGCAGTAGGGTACTTGCCATTGGGGTTTGGGGTTTCCTAGTGGCTTGTGGACGAGGATAGACTATTGCAGGAGGGCATTTGATGGCATGAGCTTGTGGATGAGGATCGGCTATGGCAGGAAGTTCTTCGATTGCAGGAACTTGTGGTCGCGGTAATTTTCTCTTCTCTTTTATCTTGTTGGGCGGTTCGCTGGGTATTATCTCAGGCTCGTTTCTCTTCTCTTTTGTCTTCTTGGTTTGTTGTATTGGTATTCTCTAAGGCTCTTTTGTCTTCTGGAGTGGTTCATCAGGTGGCTGAAACGTTCTCTTAGCTTTGCGTGGAGGAGTCTGTCGATGGGGAAGTGGCTGGGCTAGCTTCTTGGCATGAGGCGCAGGTGGAGGAGTCTTGATTGCATCCAACTGCTTAATGCGCTTCGAACGCTCCATTGCATTAACTATCGCTCTCGAGCGCTCTGTCTGCCGAATCTCAGGGGCCAGGAATGGTGGTTCATACCTCGCTAGAGATGGTGGGGACGGCATCCGCCCTGGAGAGTCCCCAGCCGAAATGTAGCCATTGGTAGGTTTTACCGGACCATCCCGGAACTTGGATGATGGCCTGCGAACCGACGGAGATCGGAGCTTCATACCTTGCCGACTAGTTACTTCCTCATCATCCGGACGCCTTTGGGGTTTGGAGTTCTTCGATTTCATCGTAGGGTTTTTGATGTATTAGCTAGGGTTTGCTGTCGAATTTAGTCTAAAAGGCAAGATAGATGTGTTTAGGGGTTGATGTAGGCAGAACGAAGGTAGGCTGGACGATGACACGGCAGATGGAGATGCGGTTTGAAGTTAGGGTTTGGGCAGATGCGGCAGATGGAGATGCGGTTCAGAGCTGTGTGAATCAACACATAGCATTCTGATGCGGTGGATGATGTCTTAGCGAGTTAGGGTGAAATAACAATATGCATTCAGATCTGGGCCTATTTTTGGGCCAAATTACGTACCTTTAAGCGACGCGTTTCGTAATTTATGTCACGTAAACCTTTCTTTTCAAATTTCATCAGTCACCCCTGCTACCAAAGTTATGCCAGAAATTCAAAATTTTTTAAAGATGACGCTCCTTCGGTGCAAAATACTCAAAAAAATGTTTTCGGCAGTTGTAGTGGAGTGCTGTGCTCGGGCGAGCGTCGTGAAGCCCGGGCTTCAAATTGCTATCTGGTTGGGTTGGTCTAAAGGAGTTCGGGTGAGCTAATCATCGCTCGGTCGATCGTGTTTTAATTTGTCTTTGGCGAGTTAGAAGTGTGCTCGGGTGAGCGGGTTTTAGCTCTAACGAGCAAAATTTGGCAGAGAGAATTGAGGGTTTCGTTGCTCAGGCGAGCTATCCTCTGTCCGAGCGTCTGGTCCTTCTTTGTTGTTGGTACGGCCGAGCTCCATCTTTTCAAAAAAAGTTATGCCACTGCCAAAACACATAAAAACTTGCATTGACTGATCGTCATCCCTCCATTCACTCTAAAAACCTCCATAACTATGCCCCTCAATTCACTGATGCCAAATTGTAAACACACAAAACACATATAAGTCTGAGTTTTACAACATAAGAGGTACAAACATCATCATCACTATGATCCATTTCATGACTATGCCCCTCCATTCACTCCATAACTATGTCCCTCCATTAATTAAGTACTTTGATCATCACTATGATCCATTTCATCACCATCCCCTGATTGATCCATTTCATCATCATCATCCTCCGATTGATCATCTTCCTCGTCCAACATCATTTCATCATCTTCATCACCTACACTACTCTCATCATCAGTTTCAAACATAGCATCTTCTTCACCCAAGTATAATTGTCTCCTTGCCCTTGGAATTTGTTCTTCCACATTGTCGTCCACAGAATAGTCACTTGTTATGTCAGTGGGCATTTTCTCTTGTTAAGGGTCATCTTCAAATTGATTGTCTCATGCAAGTGCCCTATCACTATATGTCCCTCTATGCGAAACAACATTGACAACTTTCCATGGTTCACCAGCTTTTAGATCTTCCAAGTAAAAGACTTGCCTTGCGGTAGTGGCTAGGCAATAAGGCCAATCTTCGAACCAAGTGGAGGAAGTGTCTACGGATAGAAGTCCGTAGTCTATCTTAGTGCTACCCCTCTCTTTAGGATCCGTATTAAACCATGTGCAATCAAAAATGACCACGGGCATTCCATTGGCATATTGTAGCTCAATAATGTTTTGGATAACACCATAGTATGTTAAATCACCATCTTCGACCATAACACCGGAATTTTGAGTCCTCTTGTTCCAATCCCGATCCCAAACAACAAACTTGACACCATTAACATAACATTGAGAGTAACACGTGTATGATTGTGGATAACGTGCTAAACTGTGCACCTCTTCAGAATATGATGGACTCGCTTCATTTCTCAAAATCTCCATCTGGAAAAAAAGAACACCACGGAATACTTAATTAGTTATTAAATGAAATAACAATTTTCATGTAGAAGCCTGTATAAAATATTTAGAGTTATACCCAGTCACGAAAATACTTAAGAAAATGCTTCACAGGTTGTGTCTTTGTTCTGTTTGGGCACTCTCTCTCAAACTTTTAAGTATGCCTTCGAAGATATTTTGCAGCTTCTTCACAGTGTTCCACGATGCACCAGTGAGCCATTTCAAGTTGTATCTTACTCAACTTGACCCTAGGCAAATGACCACTAACCTTAATTAGAGAAGAGTAAATGTTTAGGCCATACAATCGAGCTTCATTTGGTGAGTCCCTCTGGAATGATTCGTTAATGTATAATTTGCAATATGTTATACATTCATGAGTAATATATTTCTCAGCGATGCATCTGTCTGGATATCTGCTATTTCGAACCGATCTCTTATACTCACCTAGTTGTCTACAAAAGGAGGAATTAGCATAGTTAGTTTATACAATAATAGGATACAAATATAAAGGCATATCGAAAAAATAAAAAGGTTAGCACAACAACCTCTCAATAGGATACATCCAAGAATAGTGTACAGGTCCTTGAAGCAGTACTTGTTCAGGGAGATGGATAAGTAGATGCACCATGATGGTGAAGAAAGCAGGAGGGAAAACCATCTCCAATTTACACAAAATTATAATGATGTCGTCTCGCATTTGAGATACATCTCTCACCATCAACACTTTGCAACATAACTTCTGAAAGCATCGCGATAATGATATAAGAGGATCCACTACATAATGTGGCAAGTACGGTCGAATGAACACCGGAAGTAATCGCTGCAACATGACATGGAAATTATGCGTTTTTAACTCATTAAACTTCTTATCTTCCACGTTGATTTTGTTCTTCAAACTACCCGCATAACCGTAAGGATATTTAGCATCCTTAATGAATTCAAATACTTCTGCCCTCTCATTAGGTAAAACCGTATAAGGTGCTTGTGAAACCTTTTCTTTTCTTGATGTTGAGCCCTTTTTCTTCCCCAACAATTCCTTCCGAATCCCTTGTTGTTCCAAACCTTCTCGAGCCTTAATGTCATCTTTGGTCTTTCCTTGAAGACCAAGAATAGTACCAATGATGTTATCAAATATATTCTTTTCGATATGCATGACATCCAACGAATACGGTTGTCTCAATGTGCTCCAATATGGTAAATCGAAGAAAACGCTCACATGAGTCCAACATAACTTCTCCTTCACACCTTTCGGTTTAAAATCAGGATGCAAGCTAAGTATGGGGTACTCATGGCTAAGAACGATACTAAAAATCTTCTATCCTGTCAAAGAAAGTGGGGCATATCGTAGTTCCAATTCCCCATTGAACTTACTGACCGCATGCCTCCATGAATGATCTCTATCAAGCCATCTGCGATGACCTTGGTATGACATTCTCCCCGCTAAATGATGAGCATCAACATCATCCAAACATAATGGGCAAGCTTTGTATCCTTTGGACTTTAGACCTCCCAACATCCATAAGCCAGGGAAGTCACTGATTGTCCACATCACTGCAGCTCTCATGTTAAATGAAGAGCGAACATGTCTATCAAATGTGAGTACTCCGGTGTCCCACAACATATTCAGTTCATCGATCAGAGTTTGCATAAACACGTTCAAGCATTTGCCCGGAGATTTTGGACCTGAAATCAACATAGTAAGAATGTGGAATTCTTTCTTCATGCACAATGAAGGTGGCAAATTGTAAGGCATCACGACAATTGGCCAAGTGCTATGAGAAAGAGCAGCAACCCCAAAAGGGCTGAAACCATCTGTGGCCAATCCAAGATGCACATTTCGAATATCTTGAGCAAAATAAGGAAATTTTTTGTCAACGTCTTGCCATGCTTTGCTATCTGCAGGATGTCTTATAAGACCTTTCTTCACTTTTCTTTCTTCGTGCCACCGCATCTCCTTAGCTAGATGGGGTGACATCTAGAGTCGTTGTAATCTAGGAGCTAAAAAAAAGTATCGTACCACTTTTCTTGGAATCTTGCTATTACCATCCGTGGGTAAGTACCTCGTCGTGTTACACACCGGACAATGATCTAGGTTCTTCAAGTCTTTATAGAATAGGACACAACCATATTCACATGCGTGAATAATCTCATATCCCACACCCATATTCTTCAAAATTCTCTTAACCTCACGATACGTATCGGGAGAATTGTTTGGGCTCGGAAGGAGTTCTTGAGTTATCTTCAAATGATCGTTAAAGCTCTTGTTGGACCATCCATTATGAACTTTAACTTTCATTGCAGTTAAAATGGTGCCCAAAACAGTTTTGTCACTCCCCACATATATGAGAGTTTGTGCTTCCTCAAGAAGTTTTTCATACTTCTCGTACGCATCCTTGCCAAAAATGTCATTTTCAAGGTCCTCTTGTGTATCGTGAAATGGGAAAGTGTCGTTAAGCATCTCTATTGTAGGATTCATGTAATAAGAATCACCTTCTCCAATAGTACTCCCACTACTCTTTTCCATAACAAATTGGCGACGTTGTGCGTATACCGAAGATGAAGCCTCTGATTCTTCCCCATGATATGTCCAAGTTGTGTACTCTTGAATTATACAATTGCTAAACAAATGTGTTCGGATTTTATCCAATGGTAATTTATCGTGTTGCAACCTACAATGCCTACATGGACATTTATGTGTAGTACTCCGAGGTTTGTTTTGTTTGACAAAGTTCACGAAATCCATAATCCCTTTCATAAACCTCGGATCACATTTGTCCGACAAATACATCCAACTCTTGTCCATGGTTCCTATATCCAAATATGAAATAAATAAAGGGGAGTTAAGCCAAACCATATATTATTTCATCATAGGAGAGGTGCCAAAATGCAGCAAATGCCCATGCAATTTTACTACTCTTACGCCCAAATGCGAATTCTCTACACACTTAATATATATAACACGCCCAAAAAATGGACACAAGCAGTGATGAATCAGCTGCCAGCTCTCTGCAACAATATAATGGTAGTCATGTGTTGCTAGCAGCTAGCTTATCTCAATCGCATCCCCCATTTTATGGCCCCTGTGCTGCTATACTCTCAATTTCAAAATCTTATCCCCCAAAATTTGCCAAGGGGAAAAAAGAGTGGAAAACAAGAGTCCTTCACTTGAAGAGTGAAGGACTCATATAACTTCAAAAAATGACTTCAAGGTTATCAAAAAAAGAGTAGAAAACAATGGGTTATCAAAAAAAGAGTGGAAAACAATCGGTTATCAAAAATGACAATCATATATGAAGTAAAGTGAGATCATACCTTAAAAAAGAGTCCTTCACATGAAGATTTCACCAAAAATTATGCAAAACCCACTCCCTTGGAGCTTCAATGGGATGTCTCCGTCAAATTGGGTCTTTTGGCATCAGTGTTTCAGTACAAATTAAGGTAGGTGAAAATGGAAGACAGGGGTGTACTTTGGAGTTATGTTCTGCATTTAATTTTTGTACTTTTACGCGATATTGTTTGGATACCAGCGTCGCGTAAACCTAAAATGGTAGATCGCTATCTTTAATTGCGAATCAATTTCAAACTTAAAGTGGTGTCTTAATGCCATCGATCTAATTTTCATGATTACGGGACATAATTTAAGTTGTCGCAAGACGAATGTCGCAAAAGCATGATAAAGTGACATTGTTTTGGCGTCGCTTAAAACTATGTCACGTAAACACTATAACGGGACATAAAAATCGTGTCGCATTAACTTTAGTCGGGTTAACATCTTTATGTGACAATAGTTTCTACGTCGCTTAAACGTTTGTCACATATTAATGTTTTGGCGACAAACATATCAAATCGTAGTCCTATAAACCATTATATGCGACAAAGCTTTTGCGACAATGTTCAAATTTTGTCGCGTAGGATGTAAAATGGTGTAGTGTATTGATTTTAGGTTTCTCACAAATGGTATTAACATGTCTAAATCTATGTACTTCTAATTTTGCATCTATGGTTTTTTTTTCCACAAGTTCATGTGTATACATTATACATATGTTTTTCAACTAGAGAAATGTTATATTTTATTTTTTTCTATAAAAATTCTAAATCATTTTTGTGCCCTCCCATAGGAAAACCGACTGTCACTTTAAGTCACAATCAGCTACAAGGAACACCATGTTTGGTGACTTCGATTGAGGAAAGGTTGGGATAATTTCACTCTTATAATCTCTTTGAGGCAATCACATTAGCCGTATAGACCTATCTCTAATTTTTTTTTTTGATAGAAGAAAAGGCATACAAAGACCTGTAGCAAAAGAATAACAACAACAGCATAACAATCGACTAACAGGTACTGGACCAGAACATCCAAACATGAAAAGTAATCCAAGAAAAGTTAGGCAATCCTTCTGCTGCTAAGTTATCTTCACTCCAACGTCCAAGCCATGCCAAACTGGCCAAACAGAAGAAGTGACTCGTCAGTCAACTTCGAAACGACAATGAAGCCCTGACCAAATTTCCACTGAACACTGAACAAGGTCACAAGTGATCTTCAAAACCCGGCTTCCTGCCAATGGTAGCACGCCACCTGAACTCTAGAAAAGGCATCAAAGAGGACTTAAGAGCTATGACAAGTTAACTAGACGGGAACAGTGAGATGCTCCCCCCCCCCCTTTTTTTGATGTTATCCACAAAACCTTTGAGTTGATTCGTTTAGATAGTTTTTAAAATTCTGTTGTCTGTTCAAGACAGAATCCAGGAAGTGGTGTTCCAACTCCTTCTAGAACACTTCAGCAGCAACCAACCGAACATAAAAACTGGCACACACGATGTGAAACACAATTCGGCAACAAGCTTATTATGGGGGGCTTCCCAGGCTCTAAAGGGTAGCAAACCTTTATTAAGAGTTTAGAGCTACAAGTGAACTTACACTTACACTTACACAGCTCCCTCATTTGTAGTAGCTTAGCCTCTAACACCTCTTCTCATGTATTTGCAATCTAGGCTCCCCTTAGATTCCCAGTCGATGACCTTCTTCCTGAAGGTCAGTGAGTCTTCTCCCGAAGCTCAACCACTATCTCCCGACAACGCAGTGGTGATAACGTATGTGTGTGTGAAGCGAAATGTATCCCTCAGTCAGTCTGGAATAGCACACCTGAGCAGACTTACTCGCCTTAACTTTCCGATGTGAAAAGCTTCAGGCGATCGTTCCTCCTCCTCCTCTGCTGAATGTATGCTCGTGATTTTACTTCTACAACATCGATTACGGAATAAGAAACCCTAACCTTGTATTTATAGTACTAGGCTGGTTTCCAATTCTGTGAAAATAATCTTAACTTCCAAGATATTCTCGAATATAGTGGAAATATATTCGAATATCTTTTCCTATCTTTTCTCCCCAAGTTAGCTTCCTTAAATCTTCTCTTGATAATCTCAGCTCTTGATAATATTGATGGATATTTGATTACGTTCTCCAGAATATTCTCTTCGATCTTCTAGCCAACATGCAACAGCAAATTGGGAACTTTAATATTTGGAAACTCCGAAATATAGAAACTATCTTGCGCCATTTCTGTGCAGCGCCCGAGTTCTAACTTCCCTTGAACAACTACTTGACTTCCAGCTTGAACACTCTGAAGTCGTTTTGCCAAAACCCATGCCACCTAGGGAACAACAATCTCCCCATTGGCATTTTTTGGCAAACCCATCCATCTAGCTCACTAGAATTCAGAGGTCGTACACAGTAATTGAGAGGAACAAATCAACCTCCAAAATTACTCCCCTTTTTTTGCCACAAAATAGGCCAGCTAGTTCTGGAACAATCTCCACCGGTTCTGGAGTCTTCTCCTCCTCGGCATCAGGAACAACAGCTTGTGCCTCTATTCCAACCTTTGCTCTCTTCCACACGTCAACCTGTAAGTGTATATATGCTCAATCCTGCATAACGAGGCTCCGTTGGGACAGTCAGTTGTCAATGACACACAGACCCAGGAGGGATCTAATTGTCTCAAACTGATTAGTGTCCAGCGACTTGGTGAAGACAGCTACCAATTGTTTCTCTTGCAGTCCAGGAGAGTAGCTCTTCTCTCCCATCCTTTCAAAAAGCTAATTAACCTGCTTCCGATCCAGAGTTTAGCATCTTTACTGATCTCTTAAACTAATTTAGCTCGTCCAGTACTACCGCGTGGTCGTCCTTCTCCATCTCAATTTGTAATTTTAAGGACTTAACTTCTTTTAGAAGACGTATCTCTCTTTGGGTTAGGACACTGTATCGTTTCTTCAGCTCTTCCATCATGTCTTTAGAGCTTGATCTTTGGGTTAGGACACTGTATCGTATCTCAATCTACTAGTTCTTGTGCATATTTATCTCGGATTAAATTGCGAAGCTAAGTGGAGACCTGCAACGGTAAAGCTTAGCCAAGCAATTCAATCCCCATGTTTGCTGCTTGTTTGATACTAAACCGTTAGAACAAGTAGCTTGCACTTAATCTAATGGAACCTGAAACGGAGTATTAGGTTTGCTAGAACTAGAATTCTATAACCTGAAACGGAGTAGATTGTGGTGTAAGTGCTTGAAATGGCCTTACTTTAGGTTATAACCTAAAACGGAGTAACCACACTTAAGAACATAAGATCAGATAATTAGAAATCGATGATGAACGAAGTCACAATAGAAAACCCAAGACCGAATATTCTCTCTGATTGAAAACACCCGTCTTATTATTTTCTCTTGCACTTGTTTACACTCACTCACAAACCCCCAATTTCCTTTGTTTTACAGAACGACTTAGCCTCACTAGCTCTCTAGGGTTCGACCTTTGCTTGCCGCTATACTAGCCAAGAGTAAAGAAAATATAAATTTAAATTTGAGAGGTCTGATGACGCCTGTCAAATTTTGACTTGAAGAGCCTATTATAACATCGAGGGACAACTTGAATGTGACAAGCAGCTAGTGGCTATCGGTCGAGTCGTAAATGTTCACTTTGTTAACTTTTGATCAATACCTGAAGAGATCGTGAAAGTGAAGGTCGATATAGCACTTACTCGAGGTGCAGCATTTCCAACACCCCATCCAAAGCACTCGAATGTTCTAGATGCAGTTAAACATCATGTGGCATGGCCGAAAGACTTGGTCATTGTCAATAAAAGGGTGAGATAATCGGAAGATTATAACTTCATTTGCATCGTTGTGTTATATTAGACATAAAACAAGATTTTAAAACTTTTCTTAAATTTAACATGCACGCATATGTGTTATATTCCCGACTTTAGAAAGAAAAAAAATCATTAAAAAAAAGGTTAATATGATTAGAGACAAAACCTCGTCATAAGTTTATCTGATTTCCAAACTAAACCTACTTATATTGGGGTTAATTTTAGATATGCCATTTTCTGAGTTTCATATTTCACAGATGCCATAGGTTTGAGTTTTATTTCACAGATGTCATAGCTTTCATTTTTGTGCACATGTGGATGCTGAGTTGGATAAAATTGGGTCACATGGACCATAAAAATGATGATGTGGCAATGACGTGGAAAAAAATTTAATAAATTAATATAAAAATTCAAAAACTCAAAAAATTTATAAAAAGGAATATGTTTAAATTTGATGTTTAAAAAGGAATATGTCCAAATAAAAATTTATGTGTAGCATAAATTTGCAAAATAAAAATATATATTTCATTTTGTGTTTAAAATTTTTTAAAAATTGTATTTTTATAAATTTTTGCGTTTTTGAATTTTTACAAATTTATCTAACAAACTGATTCATTACAAACAGATAAGATAAAATTCAAACACTAATTTTTTTTATAAAAATACAAAAAAGGATATAAATTATTTGATAAATAAAAATTAGAAACTTTACAAAAATTTAAACAAAAATGAAAAATATTTTTATTTTATATTTGGCAAATTTCCCCTACAAATAAATTTTTATTTGGACATATTTCTTTTTAAAAATCAAATTTAAACATATTCCTTTTTATAATTTTTTGAGTTTTTGAATTTTTATATTAATTTATTAATTTTTTTCCACGTCATTGCCACATCATCAATTTTATGGTCCATGTGGCCCAATTTTATCCAACTCAGCATCCACATGTGCACAAACATGAAAGCTATGGCATCTGTGAAATAAAACTCAACCTATGGCATTTGTGAAATATAAAACTCAGAAAATGACATATCTAAAATTAACCCCTTATATTGTAACCGACCGTGTTAAGGGGCGTAAAAAGCAAAACCCTAGCACCCTCCTCTGCCACAAGCCCACAATCACCCTCCTCTTTAGATACGAATTTCTCAAGCAAAAGTTGTGGGCGTCATCTGTTGGATTCATCGTTTTAGACAATCGATTGGAAGGGGAAAAGCGGAGTAACTGGATTTGAATTGGAGATCTACAAAGTCGACGACAACCTTGGCAAACGGTGATCATCAAGAGGAGCTGCAGCTTTGTTGTGCTCAGTGAAACGCCAACTTGCAGGAAGGTGAGAAAATTTATCAAGAGTTTTGTGTTGAGAATACTAGATTGTTCTGTTGTTTGTAGAGGCGAACTGCCCAAAGGAGACGCTGAGCATTTGAAGTGTTTAGGTTGACAACAGATCATCAAGGTTCCGAATTACACGTATTTCTTATGTGTGTATTTTAAGGCAATACATTGATAGATGAAGCTTTAACAGGAATCTTGTCTCATATATTTATGGTAGTGGATTAGGACATGGGGAAAGAGTTGCTGCTGATATGCATAAATTGAAAGGAAGATGTGATATTCATGTCGATCATGGAGAAGTACTTGTGGTGGAATTGTGCTGCTGCTGTTATGCAGAAAAAGTGATTATTTATGTACGAGTCATCAGTCTAGAATTTGATGAGAAGTTTTAACGAGCATATGGACTGTGTATAGGGTTCAAGTTCACACACATAGTCTCAATGGCCTGTTTTAGTAGAAGTATATGGCAACGCACCAGATGCTACAACCTAGAGAGTCAATTAGAAACTCAAAGGTATGGACATGAGGCTGCGTTTTGGACATGAGGTGGTGCAAAGATTTATTTTCGCAATGGATTCGCAGGTGAGTAAATAATATGCTTATGTTTATTTTATATTATCTATATATTAGTACGTATAATACTACTTGGGTAAAAATAAGAGAAGTAGAGAAACAGTATTTTTCCCTCGTCTTTACAAAGACGTAAAATACGTTATGAGTATCAATATATAATAATATTACTACGTACTGATATACTTGTGGAGATGAGCTGATATTGCACATGCATCATTGCATTCACGACATACGCGACATGAGATGATTCTGGCAAGGCATGGCCCACACTCTGATATGATTCTGGCGAGGCATGGCCCGCACTCTGATATGATGGTCCGGACCGGCAGTGACGAGTGCCCACAGACTCTGTGCATTCACGCATCCACGCATTTACATACGCATGTGATATAATGAGTTATTGATGTGATACGAGTTTTTGAGCACATATGAAATGTTATGTATATAAGAATAATGGTGTGTGTTATTTACTCGCTGAGTCATTTCAACTCACTCTATTTTTACTCAAATAATTTCAGATCAACGTGCTGTTAGTTTGGGAGGTCATCAATCAGATTTGTCAGACGGGCACAGATCAACGTGCTGTCTTCTTTTTCATTCAAACATGTGCTAGTTTTTTATGTCAGTTGGTTCAGTCGCTCCGTAGTACTTGAGTAGGATTCTGGATTATATTATTTTGTTTTCGCTACATTATTGCTACTCAGTTATGTATTTCCTCGTAAATGATTCATCAGTTTCATTATCAATGCGTATATAGAGGCTTGCTTGGCAATCAGTATAGGTGTCAAGCGCCGATCTCGGCCTACATTAGCGGGTCATGACAAAGTTGGTATCAGAGCGCTAGGTTTCCTCATAGTACACGGAGCCAGGACTTAGTAGAATTTTGATTATGGTAGTGAAGCGTGCCACCGCCATAAACATCATTCTGCTAGGACCTTTAGGATTTTTTTTCCACTAGTTGTGTATTCAGCCTAATCTAAGTTGTGATGGCATCGATAGTTAAATTGAGTGACGTGTTTTTTCACCATTAGAGTTAGGCTCGTGTAGTAGAAAAGTGAAGTTTTATAAAAGCAAGTCTTTAATTTATCGAATTACAGAAGCTCTCTTTTGTGGCTGTTTAAAGATGCTTTATATTTTAAATTGTAAGTTACAAGATTAGAAAATAAGAAAAATATGGAAGCAGGTGGTTGTTTGGTTGGAGAATGAAAGTCGTAAGGAATCAATTAATAGTGCACGCATATATGCTTATGGTTAAAAATATGCACACCAAGTTTTGTAAATTAAAGAGTATACTTCGAGATATCAAGTAGCAGGCGTGAAAAATGAAGTTATGGAATATTTGAAATGCGGAGGTAGGTATATACGAGGTGGAAAATTTGCTAATAGAGTGCAAATGAAAAAGGAAGAAAAGATATAGGTATACAGGAATGGAAGATACTGCAGAGTTATAAAGTCGTGTTTCTAACTTTGAAGATCATTTGATTTACCAGTTCTTATTATTATATAAAGGACGACTAGATAATTTACGGTGGAAACGAGAAGAGAGGAAGAGGCCGTTGTTAATTATAATTATGATTGGGAAAAAAAGGATACATTATGGCGACTTAATGTGACAGTGGTGTCTAAATAAGGGGAAAACGGAATATGGAAGATGTTCATTGAAATGATGTGTGTTTCCACAAGTCGTCAAAGTTATACTTTGGAAGGTAAATATAAACGATAACCGAACAGTTAAGATTGTTAGCTTTATAAATTATATGAGATATGTGTAATGGCCCTAGATTTATGTGAGAAAACAATATTTGTATTATGAGATGAAGAATGATGAACTCTTCATTAGTGTGATCATAAGTTTATAGAGAACTTTAAATTGATCTGGAAAGAGCTCTGGGGTTAGGAGATGCGTACTTTGATATGGAGTTTTAAGCAAAGAATCGATGTTGCTGAAGGATTTCAAGGCACTGAAAAGGAACACAAAGAATATGTTTATTAGAAAGAGGGTATGATGTAAGTGATGTGAGGAGTACGAATGGCTCAACAAGTGTAGACTTGATTATGTTAGATGGGTTGAATTTTTGAGTCGCATGTGTTTTCCTTTTTAGATCTTGTACTTTGGTCAAGTTGTAGAGTGACGATAGTGGTCACAAAAGTATGAGCATTTTAACTATGTGAAGAGTAAGTTGATGGATGAAAATGTTATGGAAGTGAGTCGGTTTCTCTGAATTCAAGTCACAAGTTAAAATTATGAATCGAGCTGGATTTCAACCTTTTTAAAATTTAAGGTCAGTGCTTTTAAGTTTATGTTGATTTTTTTATGATCAGAATTACATGAGGATTTACGTTAGAAAACTATGGTTGGCGATTGTATTAGTTGGGTTATGCGCACCCGCACATTTTCAAAAGGTATCTAACATAGTATATGTCTTACATATGACTAAGAGTTGTCACCTATGTTATTTATGAAAAGTTGTGTGAAGTGTTTATGGAGCAGAAATTTTGAAGTTTATTTTGAAGTGAAGGATCTCAATCTCGGACAACGTAGATGAACGAAGCTTTTAAAAGATCATGATTGTACCATTTAATCAACTGGTGAAAGTGAAGGTCGTTAGTCATGAGTTTAGTAGGAAGTCAATTGACAACTTAGCACACATGCATGTGAATAAAGGAGCCTTTGTTAAAGGGTCATAAGAATTGGAGAAGAGTCGAGTTCATTTGGTGTAAGTGAGATAGAAAATTTTCTTGCATGTTTGCTGGTCGTGCCTACTATAGTTATACGGATCAGGTACTCCCATGTTGAGTAAGTAATTGCGGGAAGTTAGAGAAAGCAAGCATTGCAGACCTCGCAACTAGTAATGATGGTGTACCTTGATGACAAATTAGTTATGTGGCCAAATGATCAATGTTTCACCAAAAAAAGAGACATGCTCATACACGCAGGTTATGCATTTAGACTCTACAAAGATGGCTCGTGATCTTCAAGATGCGTATCAGTGAAATGGTGTGAAGCGTGTTTTATTGACATTGGTTCAAGATGCTTAACTTCTCAGCAAGTGAAAGGTGAATATCAGATACTAATTTCCTTACTTCAAACAGTTGAGATTTCAGAGTGAAAACTAGTATTATGATCTTGTTACTGAATATCCACTACTAGTAAAGGATATTACTCGATTTTGGACCATTGGTGATAGTTTCGCTAAGACTGCTCACTTTCTGTAGTGGAGACCGATCATACTGCAAAGCAATATTTATGTGTGTATTGATGAGATTGCGCATCTTCATGGTATATCAGCTTCCATCGTTTCTTATTGTGGTTCCTACTTTTTCATCTAAATTTTCGGGAATTTCTACAAGGGACTGTGAGATAAAAGTTATATCTGAGCACTACATTCCATCCTGCGATAGACAGACATTTGGAGATGACTATTCAAGCATTGGAAGATGTGTTGCGAGCTTTCATTAATAGACTTTGAAGGCAATTGGCTCAATACACCCTTGATGGTGTTTACTCATAATAAGAATTATTATTTAATCACACATATGACTCTTTGTAAGGTACTGTGGTAGAAAAAGTGGATCACCTATTTAGGTCACACATAGTTAAGGATGGTAACAACAAGATTTAGCTGCAGTGCAGAGCCGACAAAAGTTTTACACAGATCCCAAGAGCAGAGAGGCGATATTTAATCTCGTCTTCCTAAGAATGTCACTATACGTAAGAAAGGCCTAGAAGCTACCAAAATATTCCTTGGATCTGAATCACGTGTGAGAATATGAGCAAAATAGAGTTGAGGATACTTTGTCTTGTGATGAGCGATATATTGACATCCTAGACTGGCGAATCAAGAGACTGCGAAATGAGGAAGTAGCCTCTATCAAAGCCCTAGCGAAAGACCACACAACATGAGAAGGACATGAAGGTGAGATACTCTTATTTTTATTGAGTCTCAAGTATGATCAATTAAATTTGGAGACCAAATTTTTTTGAAGGAGGCCGGTAGAATGTTATATTCCCGACTTTTGAAAGACAAAAAATCATTAAAAAAAAGGTCAATATGGTTATCGACAAAACCTCGTCATAAGTTTATCTGATTTCCAAACTAAACCTACTTATATTGTAACCGACCGTGTTAAGGGGCGTAAAAAGCAAAACCCTAGCACCCTCCTCTGCCACAATCACCAACATCCCCCTCTTTAGATACGAATTTCTCAAGCAAAAGTTGTGGGCGTCATCTGTTGGATTCATCATTTTAGACAATCGATTGGAAGGGGAAAAGCGGAGTAACTGGATTTGAATTGGAGATCTACAAAGTCGACGACAACCTTGGCAAACGGTGATCATCAAGAGGAGCTGCAGCTTTGTTGTGCTCAGTGAAACGCCAACTTACAGGAAGGTGAGAAAATTTATCAAGAGTTTTGTGTTGAGAATACTAGATTGTTCTGTTGTTTGTAGAGGCGAACTGCCCAAAGGAGACGCTGAGCATTTGAAGTGTTTAGGTTGACAACAGATCATCAAGGTTCCGAATTACACGTATTTCTTATGTGTGTATTTTAAGGCAATACATTGATAGATGAAGCTTTAACAGGAATCTTGTCTCATATATTTATGGTAGTGGATTAGGACATGGGGAAAGAGTTGCTGCTGATATGCATAAATTGAAAGGAAGATGTGATATTCATGTCGATCATGGAGAAATACTTGTGGTGGAATTGTGCTGCTGCTGTTATGCAGAAAAAGTGATTATTTATGTACGAGTCATCAGTCTAGAATTTGATGAGAAGTTTTAACGAGCATATGGACTGTGTATAGGGTTCAAGTTCACACACATAGTCTCAATGGCCTGTTTTAGTAGAAGTATATGGCAACGCACCAGATGCTACAACCTAGAGAGTCAATTAGAAACTCAAAGGTATGGACATGAGGCTGCGTTTTGGACATGAGGTGGTGCAAAGATTTATTTTCGCGATGGATTCGCAGGTGAGTAAATAATATGCTTATGTTTATTTTATATTATCTATGTATTAGTACGTATAATACTACTTGGGTAAAAATAAGAGAAGTAGAGAAACAGTATTTTTCCCTCGTCTTTACAAAGACGTAAAACACGTTATGAGCATCGATATATGATAATATTACTACGTACTGATATACTTGTGGAGATGAGCTGATATTTCATTGCATTCACGACATACACGACATGAGATGATTCTTGCGAGGCATGGCCCGCACTCTGATATGATTCTGGCGAGGCATGGCCCACATTCTGAGATATTCTGGTGAGGCTAAGCCCGCACTCTGATATGATAAAGTCCGGACCGGCAGTGACGACTGTCCACAGACTCTGTGCATTCACGCATCCACGCATTTACATACGCATGTGATATAATGAGTTATTGATGTGATACGAGTTTTTGAGCACATACGAAATGTTATGTATATAAGAATAATGGTGTGTGTTATTTACTCGCTGAGTCATTTTGACTCACTCTATTTTTACCCAAATAATTTCAGATCAGCGTGCTGCTAGTTTGGGAGGTCATCAATCAGATTTGTCAGACGGGTACTGATTCACGTAGGGTGCCATCCAGCTGTCTTCTTTTTCATTCAAAGATGTGCTAGTTTATTATGTCAGTTAGTTCAGTCGCTCCGTAGTACTTCAGTAGGATTCTGGATTATATTATTCTGTTTCCGCTACATTATTGCTACTCAATTTTGTTATATCCTTATAAATGATTCATCAGTTTCATTATCAATGCGTTTATAAAGGCTTGCTTGGAAATCAGTATAGGTGTCAAGCGCCGGTCTCGGCCTACATTATTGGGTCGTGACAATATGACATAAACGTATACGAAAATTTGCCACTTACTGCCGAAGATGAAGTAGATGAAATGTCCGTGGACTGTTGACTTTTACATGAGGTGTGGACAAACCTGAGTAGAGATACGATTGTAGTACACCCCAACGCTAAAGTGTTTGGTGACGACTACGATATCGTAGTCGGTCAAGAGGAAGTCACGGATCTATTTAAGTTAAAAGCGTTGGGGAACTCAGCATCTGAGTTATATATAAGGTAATATTCATTTTTAAATCATTTGTTGCATTTGGTCTAACTAACACAAGTTTTTACTTTGTAGTTATTTATACAATCAGATGGTTGGTTCGAATATTAAGTTTGGTTTTTTTAATCTGTCTTTAATGACCCCGTCCATGGAGAAAAACGAGAGATTGGCATCATTTGTAGGAAGATTGAATATGCCAGACAAAGATCAAATTTTTGCTACTTCCTCCTTTATGTTGATCACGTATTGTGAGTTCATAACTTATAAGTTGTTAACTTCTTCTCTGAACACATTTTTCTTTAAGTTAGTGGATTCATTTTAGGTGGCATTGGATGTTATGCGTCATCTTTCCGAGACAACGTAAAGTCCGTTGGCTTGATTCATCATGAGAAAACGTTGACATAAACCCTGATGCAAAAGAGTTGGTGGACACGTAAGTTTGGAAATTACTTTTGTCTTATAACTTGTATTAAAAGTCACAAATTACATTATGGTGTTTGTTTTAGGGGATTGTATCGATACTACCAAGGATGTGTACCGAGGAGTACACGTAAAGTAGAGTGGAAGATAGTTATGGTATTCACAAATGGGACATTTTTATTAAATATTCGTGTACTTTTTTTCAATAATAAAGTGTGTGAATTGAGATTCTTGAACGTGCAGTATCCGAAACAACCACTTGGCCATTTATGTGGTTATTATGTCTTTAATTATATTCGGAACATTATAGCATTTGTACGGGCTAATAATGGTGCTAAGGTTGAAGATCTTAACCAAAAGAGCTTTTTAGAGATATATATCCATATATACATATGTGATTCATTTAACCGTTTAATCAATAAAAGTATGTGTAGTTATAACTTTTTGTTCATTTAATCGTTTTCACACTTTAATGGTTGATTTAGTTCTCTTGTTTTTTGTTACAGTGTTTTCCTAATGGAGTACTGTCATACAAAGACCGCAAGATTGTTGAAGTGCGGGATGAAACCGCCAGCTACCTACGTGACTATTTGACCAATCATTTCACGGTATAGGACATTAACTTAAACAGTTGTTATGTAGTATTTTGTTGCATTGTCAACATTGTACCAAAGACAAATTTTGTGTATGAATGATTGTATTCGGGAATCAGTACATTGATGTTTTAAATGTAAGAGCAGCATTGTATTTGAAAATTTGAACAGTAGTGTATCTTTTGATGTTTAATTTCAGGTGGATTGAGCTATTGTAAAGCAAATTTACCAGTTTTTTTTGAAAGATTATCCATCGGTTCAGGGAAAATAGTTGCATAATGTCCACCATTATGCAACTATTTTCCTTGAACCGATGAATAAGGTTCGGACATTATGCAACGATTGATTATGCATCGGACCCAGAACCGATGCATAATGTCTCGACTGTGGTAGTGGTTCCAGCATTTGATTTTGCTCTTGCGTTTCACAGGTTTATCATTCCCTCTGAACTTCGACTTGCCTTCGCATCCAACCTTCAAAGCCACTCCTGAAGTAGACTCTGACTCCTTGCGAGTTTCTTCGCTCACTACCAAGTCTCTTACTTTAGCCAAGCTTAAGTTTTTCCTTTCATGTTGTCGCATTACTGCTGTAAGCGTCCCGCTCCAAATCTCTAGCAAGAAAGATAATAAAATTAAGGCTTGTACCTCCGAATCAACTTTAATATTAACCAAACTCAACTGAGCGATTTTCATACTAAATTCACTTAGGTGTTTAGCCACCAAAGCACCCTCTACCATCCTGGTTATTGAAAAGTCTCCGCAACAGGTCAAACTAATCACCGCGGATGGTTTCTCGTACAATACCGACGATGTATCCAACATCTCCTTCGTCGTCTTTGCCTTGAATGTGTGGTAAGCTACGTATCTGGACATCGATAAATGGATCGCGCTCATCACCTTCATGTCCAACAGTTTCCGCTTGCCGTCTTTTATACCATCTGGTTTCTTACCGTCAATAGGTAAATGTAAATCATTACCATATAGGTAATCCTTAATCTGCATTTTCCAGAACTTGAAATCTGACCCATTGAATTTCTCACTGAATATTTTCCATCTCTCAGCATGACTGCGAGAATCCGAGGTCTGATACCAATTGTTATGATCACGCAAGCAGTGATGGTGGGAGAAAAACAAAGGAAATATGCGAGGACACCATGATTTGATACACAGTTGGTCACTATAACGTGAATATGTTTAGGGCACTATCAAGCCAGGGTTTTCATTATGGGGTGTTGGATACAACTACAATAATCAACGCGGGTATATATAGAGTGACATCTAAAGAAAAAAATTCCAATATACTCAAAACCCAAATTTGAGTTGCGTTCCTACTGAATCTCCCAAATTGGTTCCCAAATTACTCACTTTTCCTAAAGCGTTGTTGTCAATAGCGTATTAGATTTACTCCAGCCAACATCGCATTAGGTTGTGTGGCATTTAATTAAGGCGCCGCTAACGACATCGCTTAATATCGAAGACGGCTCCGATAATGAATCCGAAGGCTTCCATGACTCCGTCTCCTTCTCTTCTCCGACTGACTCTTGGACTTCCTCAAGGTAAAAATATATCATCATCTTATTCGCCGCATCCTCTCCTTTTGTAATTGTTTTTCATTAAACCTGAAATTCAATTTGATTACAATTACTCGCTTAAGCATCATGGGTAATGGTCTAGCGGTCACAGTTTTAGTCGAATGACCAGGAGGTCGACAGTTCGAACCCTCTCGGATGCACCAGCATGAGTTTGGGACTTGTCCATTCCTTGCTTATCATAGTAAAAAAACTTTTAAAAAAATTACTCGCTTAAGAACATCAGCTTCTAATTGCTTAGGGCTTGTAGAAACGGACATTCAACTACCAGCACCCATTGTTACACAACCTGAATAAATGAATGAACAACTGAGCAAATAATTCGTCATCGGAATCAAAGCATTGTTGGGAATTTTGGGGTTTTACCCAGTGAGGCCCGCGGGCTAAGCACACATAAGTGGCCCGAGTGTAGCATATACATTATATTAATGTGTATGTAGCGCGCGACCACTTAATGTGCACAGTGGGCGCACGGAAGTATATAACAGATGCAGCTTTTCGGCATAAGTCGTTACCTATGCTAGTATCCTTTCATCTTCTATATATATATGAGAATGCAATTCTCATGCGAGAGACCGAAAAATACGAAAAACAATCGTTTATTTTCCAGATTCCTCAAACTCTAAAGTAAGATTCTAGATTCTGAACCTGGATTAGAATTGTGATTGTCTTATCCCACTTCGGATTTCGTGGTAACCCTAGGCTATTGATAAAGGGTGAAATACCGATTTCATAAAGCAATTACGCAATGAATTGTGATTGTCTTATCCCACTTCGGATTTCGTGGTAACCCTAGGCTATTGATAAAGGGTGAAATACCGATTTCATAAAGCAATTTCGCAATTCAATCACTATATCCAAGTTAAGTTGTTATCGATCTTTCCTTAAAGGTCTTGTTCGAAAGATATATCCATTGAAGACGGTTGCAGCTGTGCAGACAAGTGCGAGGAAGCTGCTGATTTTAGCCTACTGCAAAGTTACTTACGTAGAAGACGCCAATTCACCAACAAGCATCACTCCCCTAGCTGACCAAACTCTGCCAAATCGGAATCAAATTGCACTTCAAGTTTAATAAAAAGCAATTAGTAAGATGATGAGATTTTCTTAACCTTGAGGAAGTCGCCGTCCACCACCGGAGAAGAGAAGGAGATGGATTCGTGCCTTCAGATTTGTCATGGGATCGGTCGTTGCTATTGCCGTTGAAGTAATTGCAGCGTTTGAGACCCTAATTTGCTATTGTTAACGACATCTTGATTAAATACGCCACACATGTTAAGATGTTATTGGCAGGAGCAACTTAAATCTAACACGTCGTTGTCAACAGTGCTTTAGAAGAAGTGAGTAAATTGAGAAACTATTTGAGAGATTGAAGAGTAGAAAAGAAACTCAAATTTAAATTTTGAGTATATTACAAAAAAAATCAGATCTTAACACTAAACTAATTAGAAAATAAGATTTCTAATCAGGTTATGAAATAGAAATCCTAAATCACTATTAAAAGTATGAACTTCCTAAACTGCACTAGCACAATAATTTAATCATGCTCCACAACTGGACACTTCAAAGCTTGAGGGAAAAAAAGTGATGATGAGATCGGGATACAAGATCCCTCAAAAGACATGAAGATGAAATAACCTTATACTAAGTAGTGTCTTATTCTTGAATGGGTAGTTGTAGAGCTTGAGCTCAGTTCTCAAAGATTGTGAGAGCATTGTTTTGTCTCGTTTCTAGAATCACCATCCTTTACTTTTACATCTAATCTACATAGGTAGACACCAGCTGTGATTTCAAGTTTTGGTTTTCACGACCAGGCCCGGGTGACTGTTTACCAAAAACACAGGTCTCCGCAAAGTCGTAAGACCATGTATGGGGTCTGACGCTTGCCCAGTGCCGGAAGGTCAAGGAAGTTGGTGACCTGATGACAGGGGAGCTGGCGACCGAAGCCCCGGTGAACGGCGGCTGTAACTATAACGGTCCTAAGGTAGCGAAATTCCTTGTCGGGTAAGTTCCGACCCGCACGAAAGGCGTAACGATCTGGGCACTGTCTCAGAGAGAGGCTCGATGAAATAGACATGTCTGTGAAGATGCGGACTACCTGTACCTGGACAGAAAGACCCTATGAAGCTTCAACTGTTCCCTGGGATTGGCTTTGGGCTTGTTTCCTAATGCTATGAGCAAGGATTATTATTGTCCAAAATTAAGGGACTTATTTATTATTTAAACACGAAAAACTAGAGGCAGACTCTTTGCTTTTTTTCTCTTTTAGACTTTACTTGTTCTGAGGACTGAACACAGCTGGTCGTCCTGCACCGACTGAACTAACCCATGTGGCTTTACAAGTACAGTGTTTTGGATGTCATAAGTTGAGTGACACACTGTTAAAATGTGGCCACTGGTGCAGCTACTGTGTTTTTTACACTGTTCAATGTTCATCTCTCCCTGTTATTGTCACTAGCAACATGTAGCTTTTCACTTACTCAATAGATATGACTTATGACTTATGAGTATGATGCCCTGAACTTTGAGGACTGTCTTGTGAATAAGACTAATGCTTGATGCACCCTCAGCTTTTCCCATATACAAGATTCCAAACCTTCAAGTCTGAGAGATTCCACTTCAATTTCTGGTGAGTGGTGACTTGTGTCATGGATCTCCCAACTCCAAAATTCAATCACTCTGAATCTCTCTTCTTCACACATGAGGTATTATTTCAGTTCATATGTTATAAAGATGTCAACTTTCTTGTCATTAAATTCATTTCCTGACTGGGTTTTCAGTTTCAGTTACTAGTTTCAAACACGCTGCATTTATTTTAACTTCTTTCAGTTGTGTTTAAAGAAATCAACAATGGAGGGAGCCACAAGGGGATTTGCAGACAGTTTCAGCAATGACCCATTTAACAGACCATTGCATAATATATCAACCACCAGCAGCAGCTCCATGGAGGTGAGGTCAGATATGCTCAACTTCTCAGCTCAGAGAAAGAAGCAGGAGAAGAAGATTGAGGCTCCATCAACACCAGGTAGACCAGGTTTCAGCTTCAGTGTAGCTAAAAAAGGGTTTCCTTCAAAATGGGACGATGCTGAAAAATGGCTTAGTAATGGCAGCCATGAATCTCCTGCTCATCCCATCAAGCCTTCACATTCTTCATCATCTGCTAGTATTGAGGTTGCTAGAGTTTCAGTTCAGAGCCATGTATTCAGGCAGCAAATGGATGAGTTTGCTGAGAAATGTAGGGTTAGTAGTAATCAGAAAGTTCCAAGCTTTACTGATTCTGTAGCTTTTGAGTTTAGACAGCAGCAGAAGAAGCTCAACCCCACCAGAGGTCATAGTGGGGCCTCTCCTTCAGGTGATGTCTTCCTTAAAGGTGAGACCTTTTCTTCAAATTTCACACCTTTTGGACTTCTGAATGTTTCCCCTTTTACCTGTAATTGTATCTGTTTTGATTAGGTCTGATGTTGGTTTGGACCATTTTGAGTCATATGCAGCTTCTAAGAGATGTTTGTTACTATTTGAACTTGAAGTTGAAATCTTGCTGTGGTTTCTTGTAGACAAGTTTACAGAAGAAGTGGAATCAGTTTATACCCAAACTAAGTACTCTGAGCCATCTAAAGAAGGCTTCATGTTCAAAAACTCAGCCTCCAAACAGTCTCAAGATGCATCGACTAAAGTGGTCCTGGAGGTCCAGCATCGCGACATTGGAACAGAAATGACACCCTTAGGAAGTTCGACAACCTCAAGATGTCCCACACCCTTTAAATCCTTATCCCCGGCTCGCCACAATACGCCTGCTGACCGGTCTGGTCCTCTCGCAATGAGCGATCCAAGCAGCAACAATAGTATAAGTAGCTCGGACATTTCACAGTTTCAGAAGTGCCATTTGGCAAAACTGCAGCTTGGATCTCAGTATAATTACTCGATGGTGTCGGACTGGAGCTCGAGGCAGGAGGAGGAGGAGGAGGTTTCAAAGAGTTTAAGGCATTTTGATAATGGGTTTAGAATGAGTTACTCGGAAACTAGGACTGCTGCATTGGAGGAAGAGGAAAAGACCAAGTGCTGCCTAAGGTTGGTTAAGCCTTTCATTTGAACCGCAGTTGGCATCATTAACAATTAAACTAACTAAATTTGAAATCAAAATTTTTCAAACTTTGAGTTGCAATTTTTATTTTTCTGCAGGTATCAGCGAGAAGAGGCAAAAATTCAAGCATGGATTAATCTCCAAAATGCGAAAGCTGAAGCTCAATCAAGGAAGCTTGAGGTTCGATTGGCTTACTCCAATCCCACTTTTGTCACATTACTTGAATTCATTACTCTACAATTCGGGGATTAGTGTTGAGTAAATTCAGTAGCTTGTGTCGTGTTACGGACCATATTTTGGAACTGGCAGCTGCATCGAACAAGCTGCTGTTTACAAAATTTGACGCCGCATTGTTTAGTGTCTTTATGTCAGCTACCTTATTCACTAGTGGCATCATTCCTCTCGAGCCGTTCCCTCACATACCTGTTAAATTAATCAATACACACCTCGGTCTTTTCCCATGCTATAAACGCGCCTTCTCTACTTTAATCGATTCCTAAATTATGCAGTGGGATGAAAAGTGTGGCATTTAATATGGTAACTAAGGCCCTGTCCACTTTGACTTGATTTTTTGACTTGTAAGTTAAGATAAGTTAATATCAATTACTATCAGTTAAGATCAATTAAGATAAGTTAAGTTAAGTTACTATCAGTTAAGATCAGTTAAGTTAAGTTTCAGTTAAGTTAAATTCGATTGTTCCACCACCACCACAACCATGCGCAACCTGCCATCGCCACTCTCCACCGTCCACCGTCCACGGCCGCCAGCCTCCGCCGGTCACCGCCAGTCAACGCCGCCACTGCCACCGGTCAACACCGGTCAACGCCGGTCAACGGCGTTGGTCTGCCGGTCAACGGCGTTGGTCAACGCCGGTCAACGGCGTTGGTCTGCCGGTCAACGGCGTTGGTCTGCCGGTCAACGGCGTTGGTCTGCCGGTCAACGGCGTTGGTCTGCCGGTCAACGGCGGTTCCGGCGTAGTAATGGCCGGCGGTAGGAGGAGGTCCAGTTGCGGAAGAAATATAACTTAACTTACATTTATAAGTTAACATAAGTTTCAGTGAAGTTAATATAAGTTAAGATCAGTCACTATAAGTTAAGATCAGTTAAGATCAATTAAGATAAGTTAAGATCAGTTAAGATCAATTAAGTTAAGTCAAATTTCAGTCAAAGTGGACGCACCCTAAGCCTCTTTTTTCAAACTTGGTTGTTGCCCAATGTGATGTTTTCGACTTGTATAATCCTAAGGGCATTCTTAATAGGATGAGTAAAGAAAGATTGTTGAAGCAATCTTTTAATTTTCTTTCTTAATAGTCAAAAATTAAAAGATCGAGTCATAAACGTTCGTGAAATGGTTGTATGGGACGATTCATTTTACGATTGATTGTGACCTTAGGAGACACCAGAGTGTGACAAGTGTCATGCTATGATAGGTTAATTGTATTTAACAAAAGTATTGATCTTGTGACTAATATAATTTAAAAAATACAAAGTATAAAATTATATAAACATAATCAACATTTATATTTTTCAAAGCTCTATGATTAGAGATACATTTTGCTATATTTTGAACATGTTTTTAATACTATGTTACTAACTTCTTCTAATTCTATATATAAATAGTATATGCATGATCTTTTCTTTCCTTGATCATTGTTAAGAAGAGAAATGAATAAAAGATTGTGAAGTGATCTTTTAGAGAATGAAATTGATAAAAATAGGTGATGATCTTTGTTTAAAGATCATGAATAAGGATGGCCTAAGAAGATAAGCTGGGTGTGCGTGTCTGTGGGCATGTTTTATTGTTGTCCATATATTATTTTTCACAAATAGTAGACCGATTAAATTTAATTTTTAATTTTAGACATGAATTTATTGACATTTGTTCAGGTGAAAATTGAGAAAATGAGATCAAACCTTGAGGAGAAGCTGATGAAGCAAATGGCAGAAGTTCACAGGAAGGCTGAGGAATGGCGAGCTGCGGCTCAGCTGCAGCACAGTGCTCAAACAAAAAAATCAAGTGATTTAGCTCGTAAGCTTCTCAACAGGCATCCACATTTTGCGACACACAAGTCTTCCTGTTGTTGCTTCCCTTGTCATGACAGCAACTTGTATCTTTGATCAACGTCATTGCTCATGCAATTGAATAAAATTTCTTCAACAAAAAAAACTCACTAAAAATTCAACTCAGAATTTCGTATTTATCTGACGTGGTTATAAAGAAAAAATGACGCACCAATTTTCAACTTCGCCTCTCGAGTCTTGGCACGCCACAACTTAGAGATGAAGTAGGTTACGAAATCCGTGAGTTGAACCGATTCAATCTGATCCGTGCAACTCAGTTGATTGGTTGAGAATGGTTGGTGCTGTTGGAGTATAAAGTGTCATCTAGGCAAAACACAAATCTGTGCAAGAAGAATTTAAAGTGATCTGTGCTAGCATCTGTGCAAGACATATCTTTCAGTTCCGAAAAATCTGCATTACTCCTAGATTTTCGGACTGATAGATTCCATTCCAATCTGTTCGACCGCCACATCATCAAACCGCCTCTTAAGAGATAAAGAGATGTGGATTCAGTTTAAATACGCAACAACAATTATCCATATCTCAGATTCGGATTAGGAGATCAAATCTAGGGTTTGTTTTGATCTTCAAACCACACGACTATATAAAGGAGGCTGGGTCTTCCTTTTCAGTGAGCAACACTTGAGAGACGCCGTGTGGAGGAGCTTCAATCTGCGAGCTAAATTCGCTTCATGTCGTCAAGCCATAATATAAGGATTGAAGCCGCAAGCTGGTAAGCCACTTGCTCTTGTTACTTGCACTCATACATTGTTGCTACACTCAACTACTTCCAGAGTTCAAGAAGGTGTCGTCGCTGCATTGTACCACGCTGGACTTGCAGATCGACTTACACGAAAGACGACCAATCACATCAAAGGAGTCTACGAGATAGATTCGATTAGATCAGTCTCGGGAGGAGGTCTTGTTGAACAGACGGGAGTCTCTGGATCTAAGGAAAGCTTAGATCACACAATTCACTCGAAAAGTAGTATAAGTGTATCAGTAGTTTGGAAGGCTGTTCAAACGTCAATTTGTACTATATACTGTGATAGTGAATTGTTTCTTGGACATGGGAGAAGTCCCCCAGACGTAGACTACATTGAGCCGAACTGGGTCACCAAGTGCTTTGCGTCGTCTTTACCGTTCTACATTTTATTTCATTTATCTTAGTCTGTGCAGGCAACTGTATCACACTCTGTGCTACACCTTGCTGATACAGTTGAGCTCATCTAACGCGTAGCTATTTCAGGTGCAATTCGTGGGTTGGTTGAGTTGATCAAAATTAAACTCAGCTCAATTCATGGGACGGACTTGACTATAAAGGCAAAAATTATATCATATTAACCCGTGGGTCAGCATGTCACTTCGACGAGTTCCACCCAAATGCCAAATTTTCAAAAATATCGTAGTTTTAAATTAAAATATAGTCGTTAGAATGATTATTCATTATCATTATTTTTCATTTTTTGAATATCTTTCAAGATGAATTGACCTTAGGCTTATAAAGTTGATCTATTTATAAAGTTTTGACTTGAGTTTATGTCAAAAAATTTCCTAAGTGTATTCACCGAGCCAAAAAGTTTGACTAGCATTTAATAAATAAACTAATTTTTTGAAAATGTAAAAATTTAAAGTGAAAATGAAAATGAAAAACTAATTTAATAAATAAACTAATTTAAAATGAAAATGAAAATGAAAAACTTATGTGAAGCTGTCGCTTTTTTTTACATAGATAATAATTACATTTAAATATAATTTACAAAAAAATTTTGATTAGTTAAAAATAATAATTTGTGGTCCAACCTAAGGGTCAAACACATGGGTTGAACCGATCGAACTCGACTCAGCTCATTTATGATGGATCCACTCTTAACCCGTGGATTGAGTATTTTCATCAACCGGACCCGTGAGTGAATTCTTTACTGTTTGAACCTAGCCTGACCCAGCTCGAATCTATAAAAACTACACTGTTTTAACCGAACCCGACTCATGGATCGACCCACTTCCATCTGTACGGCACAACTTGAATGAGCCTTTCATTTTAGTTGTGCAAGTCCACTTTTAGATGCACAAAGAGCATACTTAATCAACTCGCATGATAATTAAATGTCTCCTTATTAAACCTCTTGCTATTTTTAACTATAAAAAACGTCTTGCTATTAAATATATACAAGAACGGGTAGCAGCATGGATAGGGTACTCCGATCAAAAAACAAATACATGGATAGGGTAGAGCACTATTCGAATTTAGATTTATCGAAATAATTTGTTGTTCTAAATTTATTTCATTCAATAGAGTCGATAAAACTGATAATTTACCGATCTGTAAAATTATGTCGGTATATGGAATAGATTTCTAATTCGATAATTTACACCTATTTTAATTATATTTATTAAAAAATAACAAATAGCCGAATTATTTGCTTAAACATTATATTTATATTCAGCATTAACTTTTTGAGATATAATTGTTCATGATCATTTTTTTTGACTTTTTTATTATTTTTTGTTTAATTTTTGAAATTAGGCAGAAAAGTTTTCAAAAAATTATTCGGCAAATTCCAACAATTTATCGAATCGATCATTTTACCGAAATGTCGGTATATTTAGTTCGATAATCAGAATAAAAAATTGATTTTGTAAATTCGATAAATTACCGAATGCGATAGTTGTAATCGTTAAACATGGTTTAATTATTTAAACGATAATTTGGGACTAGAGTGGAGATCCCATGAGAAGAGCATCTTAGGTGAGATTTGAGAAATAATCTCATCCATCCGTTCTAATTAATGTAGGCCCAGATTAAACGTGATTTGTATTAAAATTCATAATTATTTAATGATTAATTAGAATTAAAGGTAAAATTTTGGAAAAGAAAAAAATCAATCAAAACAGTAATCCCGCGTTTCACTCGACCTAATCACTAAACCCACAAAAATCAAAACTGCAAAATCGATAGATCAAAAACTGCGACGGACTACGAAATCGGCAACTCTCCGCGACACTTCTACTACTCTGCGACCTAACTAAACAATGGCGGACAAAGCGAAGTAGACAAACCCGAAGACAGTTAACCAAGTTTAAGGTATGTGGTCTACGAATTGTAGAATTTGAAGCTTTCCGATTATAGTAGGTTGTACAAGTTTTAGGGTTTACGAAGATACTTGAAGGGGAACTTGAATGTGGTCTACGAATTTAAAGGTCTAAGATTTCGTTTGATGATTTCGGATATTGGTAGAACTAGAACCCTAATATTCGTAGTTTTGTGAATCAGAATTCGTAGCCATGTGCCGTGTTAAACTATTGTAGAAGCTTCGTGGAGTGTTTGATTCGTATTTTATGAAAAGCGGTGTTATGAGGCTTAATAGAGTGTATGATTCGTAATGTGAAGCATAACATTTGTAGTAACCGAAATTAAAATGCTTAGCATAATTTCATAGCTACTGAGTTAAAATGCGTACATAATATGCGTAGTAAATGAATCATGATGCATGACAGGCTGTCGTCGTGACCTGCAAATTTACATTTATATTTTCCACTACTTTAGTGGCTCACTAATGATAGCAAGCGGTAAGTAGGGGGGTCGAACCCAAGGGAAGTTGGTTGGAAACAGTTGTTCTTTAAAAGCAATAAATAAAGAAAAGACAATCGGGGTTTTTTTTGTTGAGGTTAAGTGCTGAAAATAAATACTTGAAAGGTAAATGACTGAAATTTAAGTGCGTAAATTAAAGTTGCTTGAAGGTCCAAGTCTTTACAGTGCTTGAAGGTCCAAGTCTTTACAGTGCTTGAAGGTCCAAGTCTTAAGAAAGTAACAACAGTAAATAAAAGTGCGGGGGTGTTTTCAAAAGAAGAGATTCGGTCTTGGGATCCTTATATTATGTCCCCGTTCATCATCGACCTCCAAGGATTTTACTGAGTGTCATAAGGAGTGAGTTACTCCATTTCAAGCTATAACTCCAAACAATGCCATTTCAAGCACTTGCTCCTCCAGCTAGTCCATTTCAAGACAAGCCTACTAGTTCTAACTAGGCTAATACCCTATTTCAAGGTATATTAACCTAAGTGCAATCGCTTGATCAGTCATTTCCGAACAAACCAAGCGACTATGGAGGGAATGAACTACTCGGAAGAGCTTTGCCATTTCAAGCATCCACTCAACCTCGTTGTGTTCACCCCAAAGGCATAAGAACTAGCGAAAACACTAAGTAACATGAAAATAAGGGTCTAGAACGGTTTCATAGCATAAGAACTCCCTTGACCGAATGGAAATTTAGCTACGAATACTCATGGGAGTGAATATCATAACCATTGGAACCAAAAGTAAACAAGAATGAGTAGAGGAGAATTGAGCTTTTGATTGCTAGCGCAAAGTACTACAAGTGTTTTCGACCCACAAATTCTCGTTTCCCTTCCTAAGTTTCTCTAAAGTTGTCACACAAATCCCTCCTATGAAAGGGATGGAGCTCTTCTATTTATAGACATGGGTGGGCGGTTGCTTCATGGAGAAGTAATGCTTCTCATTGGCTAGCCGTCTTTAAGCTAGCTGGTGCGTGTGGTCTTCTTATGGCTTCCTTCATCCTTAAGCAAACCGTAACAAGCAAGCTGGTGCCAAGTGGTGAGTTGTGGAGCTTTCCTCTTCACAAGGGTTAGCCGCAAATTGAGTTGGAAGCTTCGAAGGGCCAGCTGCTCATTGAGCAAGTTCCTTCCAAGGGCCAGCTGCTCTGTGAGCTGGTAGCTTCCAAAGGGCACCGGACCTAGCAAGTAGCTGGAATTTGGTCGGAGTTTTGATCGGAAGAAGTTCTACTCGGGCGCTTGGCCGGGCGCTTGCCTCGGATGCGCTCGGGCGCCTGTCTCGGATGCGCTCGGGCGCCTGTCTCGGATGCGCTCGGCATTCCTCGGTTATGAACCTCAGCGCGCCTGCGAGCACACAGCAGTGATGCCTGGCACTGTTCTGGGGCGCGCCCTTATTTCTTCGTTGTTGACTCTCGGGCCTCAGCCGAGACAGCTCGGATACCGACCTGGGACGCGACCCGGTATTTCTCGGTCGCGGCCCGGTACTGAAGCTCGGCCACGCCTGTGGCTTTCTCGGGCGCCGACTGGGTCCCTTGGTCACCGACTGGCCCGATCAACTTGTAATTTGTTTCTGGCATAAAACTCCTCTTTTAAGCTGGTTTCTTCCCTAAACCTCAACATAGCCTGTAGAGCAAAATGGGACTAACAAGTGAAAGATGTCAAGATAAATTGTCTAATTTAGTGGGTTTAACTGATTCAACGAGTCATATAAATATGCCCCATCAGATCACCCCACACTTATACTTGGTCATCCCGAACAAGGCTAGTGAGAAGAAGCAACTAAACATTTAAAAATCCTAGACATGAATGTTAGAGTGCTAGTCTAGACTTTTCCTATTCATGCATCACTTGATGTCAAAATAAAGTGTGTTTAAAATTTAGAAGATAACTTGATACTTGTACCTCCGAGCCGTGATGCAAACCAATTTGGATGTATTGGAGATAGCCCTTTTTAGGTTCTTGTACGCACTCTTCGGACCGGACTCGGCTATATGGTTATCTTCCGTAGCTTTCTCTAGCACATGATTTATTCGGGCTAAATGGGTCGAGACTTTTACATTGTTTGGAAGAACAGCATTTGTAGTGACTTGGCCTTCGGCCTTTGATATTGAATTTGGATCCTTCACTTTTGCCTTGGTTAAAACCTTCACAATTTGGCCTTTGGCCTTTGATTTCTCGAGCTTTGCTCTTTTGTGAACTGCTTGTTCATTTTCACTCTTGGGAGGTCCAATCATTGCCGGAGAGCATATGGAAATGCCTCCCCGCTCTTTCTCATCCTTGTCCTTTCGCGCGGGTCAAGACGAGGGTCGCCCGGCTATTTTCGCGGCTACTCGAACTAGAGATAGGACGGTTTGATTCCCGTCCCGCCTCTTGCATAAACGCTGCATGGCGGAGTCTACTCGAAACCCAAGTAACCCGAAGTGCTAACCTCCACTAACTTCGGATAACCATATAGTGAGACCCGGCCCTTCGAGTGCTTGTCAAACCTCTCTAGGGCGTTTTTTGTCAACTCCACATCCCTATTTATCTCGGCACGTAGGGACAAATAAGAAGTTAAGTTCTAAAGTTTTAACGCAATTTAGATCTCACAAGGACATGCATGAATTTGGATCCATCTATTTCACATCATGAAGCTTATATTCAAGAGTTACAAAAAGATAAAAATTAAGAAAAAAAGGAAAACATGCTGACTACTATGTGCAATGACTCACCCCACACTTTTGAACAAAGCCGTGCCTCGCGACACGACTTGGTTGAAAAGTCAAAAAGAATAAGGGGACTTGGAAAGGAAATGACATAAGAGGAAAAGAGTCGAACTCCCTTGTGGTGTTGTTGCTGCCAAGTCATGGACATAGGAGCGAACGGCAAGCCCTTGGTTCGGCCGGATTCGGTTGAAGCTCGAGGAAGTTCGGCAGGGAAACTGGATTTCTCGGGCGCGCCTCGGTGTTCCTCGGGCGCGTCCCCGGTACTTTTTGGTCGCGACTCGGTCTTTCCCGGGCGAAGCCCGGTCATTCTCGAGCGCGAATCCTGTTCCTGCACAAAAGATCAAATTCCTTCCAAATGCGAGGGGATGAGTACGATTTAAACCTAAATTAAAAGAAAATGTCGTATGAAACCAAAAAATGTGCCGGGTTACCTCCCAGCAAGTGCCTTTGTTTAACGTCGTTGGCTCGACGATACCTTGCTTATGTCGGGTCTGGTGGCTCGGCTAGGTCGAAGTGTTGAGGTGTTAAATCCACCTCGCCATGGTAGTGTTTGACCCGCTGCCCATTTACCGTGAATTGGCTTCCATTCTCCGGATTTTCCAGCTCGAGAGCCCCATGATTGAGTACCTTAATCACAGTGAAGGGGCCAGTCCATCTAGATTTTAGCTTGTCGGGCATCACCTTCAGTCGTGAGGAGAAAACCAATACTTTTTGTCCTTCTTTAAATTGTCGCCGAAGAATGAACTTATCATGGTAGATCTTTGTTCGTGCCTTGTAGTCGGTTTGGTTCTCATAGGCCTCGAGACGCAACTCCTCGAGCTCGCACTGTTGAAGCTTTCTATCCAGCTCGGCTGCCCTTAGATCCGGATTACATCGTTTGAGAGCCCAGTAGGCCTTATGTTCTAACTCCACCGGGAGGTGGCATGCCTTTCCATAGACTAGCCGAAAGGGAGAGGTCCCTATCGGTGTTTTGTACGCCGTTCGGTAAGCCCATAGGGCCTCATCCACCCTTTTGCTCCAGTCCATTTTTGTCGGTTTTACCATTTTTCTAAGATCCCCTTGATCTCGCGGTTGGAGATCTCCGCTTGTCCGTTGGTTTGAGGGTGGTAGGCTGTGGATGTCCGGTGGTGCACATGGTAGTGTTTCAAGGTAGTGGTCATCATGCGGTTGCAAAAATGCGCGCCTTGGTCGCTGATTATTGCCTTGGGTACTCCGTATCTGCAAAAAATGTTAGAGCGTAAAAAATCTACCACAGTCTTTGCATCGTCGTTCTTAGTGGCCTTAGCCTCTACCCATTTTGATACATAATCAACGGCAACTAGAATGTATGTATTCCCGCGTGATATAGGGAAAGGCCCCATGAAATCAATGCCCCATATGTCAAACACATCATTGACCAAGATAGGCACTTGAGGCATTTCATTTCTAGCTGTCACATTTCCTACCCGTTGGCATCTATCGCATTTTCTACACTTCTCATAGGCATCTCTAAATATACTTGGCCAGAAGAAGCCGCTATCTAGGATTTTTCTAGCAGTTCTTCTAGGCCCGAAGTGTCCTCCGCATGCAAATTCATGGCAAAAGCTAAGCACAGAATCTACTTCATTATCGGGTATGCATCTCCTAAGCAACTGATCTGCTCCTATTTTCCATAAATAGGGATCATCCCACAAGTAGAATCTAGCATCGTGTTTAAGTTTCATGCCTTGTGCTTTAGTAAATGAGGGAGGGAATATACCTCCTACAAGGTAGTTGACGATAGGAGCATACCATGGCACTTTGTTTGAGATTGCATAGAGATGCTCATCCGGGAACGTCTCGGTGATGTGCCCTTCCTCTTCTCCTCGGACAATCCGGCTCAAATGGCCGGCCACTGTGTTCTCAATCCCTTTCTTGTCTCTTATTTCCACATCGAACTCTTGGAGTAACAAGATCCATCATATCAGTCGTGGTTTGGCCTCTTTTTTCTTCATTAAGTACTGGATGGCCGCATGATCCGAGTAGACAATTACTTTTGCCCCGAGCAAATATGACCAGAATTTTTCTAGTGCAAACACCACAGCCAAGAGCTCCTTTTCAGTGGTGGAGTAATTTCCTTGGGCGGCATCTAAGGTCCTTGAGGCGTAGTAAATAGCCACCGGTTTCTTGTCCATCCGTTGGCCCAGCACAGCACCGATAGCATAGTCGCTCGCGTCGCACATGATTTCAAATGGCTGGGTCCAGTCTGGCGCCCGGATGATAGGTGTGCTAGTGAGCGCCCGCTTTAGCTCGTCGAAGGCTTCTCGGCACGCGGCTGTGAACTCGAAGGGAACATCTTTTTGTAGCAGTTTTGATAGAGGCAATGCCTTTTTTGAGAAGTCTTGGATGAACCTCCTGTAGAATCCAGCGTGTCCAAGGAAGGACTTAATGTCGCGCACAGTTGTGGGGTAGGGAAGAGTCATGATTACGTCGACCTTTGCTTTGTCGACCTCTATCCCCTTGTGTGAGACAACGTCCCCCAGGACTACCCCATGAGTTACCATGAAATGGCACTTCTCGTAGTTAAGCACTAGGTTCATCGAGACACATCGAGCCAACACGGCGCTCAGGTTGTCCAGGCAAACGTCGAAGGTGTCCCCATAATTGTGAAGTCGTCCATGAACACCTCGATCATTGTGCCAATCATGTCCGAGAAGATGCTCGTGACTACCCGCTGGAATGTGCCGGGCGCATTGCATAGGCCGAAGGACATGCGGCGAAACGCAAAAGTTCCGAACGGACAAGTGAATGTGGTCTTGTCCTGGTCCTCGGGCGCTATAGGAATTTGATTGTACCCCGAGAATCCATCAAGAAAGCAGAAGTGAGGCTTGCCCGCCAGTCGGTCCAGCATTTGGTCGATGAACGGTAGAGGGAAATGATCCTTCCTTGTGACGACATTTAATTTCCGGTAGTCGATGCACATCCTCCACCCATTCTTAACCCGTGTCGTCACCATCTTTCCTTCGGCTTCTTCGACTGTGATCCCAGTCTTCTTTGGTACCACATGGACCGGGCTCACCCATCGGCTATCTGAGATTGGATAGATTACATCCGCGTCGAGTAGTTTTTGTATCTCCTTCCTAACGATCTCCATCATGATTGGGTTGAGTCGACGTTGAGGCTCCCTCGATGGCCTGGCTCCGTCCTCGAGCAAGATGCAATGCATGCACACCACCGGGCTCACTCCCCTTAAGTCGGCCAAAGTCCATCCAATTGCCAATTTGTGCCGACTTAGCACCTCCACCAAGCGACGTTCCTGGTCAATTTCCAGGCCACTTTTGATGATTACCGGGAGTGTTTTATTTTCCCCTAGGAATGCATACTTGAGATGTCCCGGTAGGGGTTTTAACTCCACTTCAGGCGCCTGCATAATTGAAGGTAGAAAAACATTAGATTTAAACAATCGTACTTCATTTACTTCATACCTTAGTGCTAGAGGCTCTGAAATCATCAAGTGGGGTAGCGCCTCATGAACGCCTTTGGTCAACGACTCCTCGTGCGAGTAGATGGCTTCATTGAGTGTGAGTTCTAGAGGGTCCATCCTTAGCTCTGGCTGAATCTCTTGGACGAGGTCGTCCAAAGTGTCAAGAGCATGCACCTCTTCAAACTCCATGGGGTGCTTCATCGCCCTGAATATATCGAAGCTAAATACTTCTCCCTCAACTTCCATGGATAGTGTGCCACTATCGCAATCGATCTTCATTTTGGATGTCTTGAGGAACGGTCGGCCTAACAAGATGGGTGCATGGTCAGTTGGCCCGCAGTTTTCCATTTTCAAAACGTAGAAGTCCGCCGGGAAAACCAGCTCTCCCACTTGAACTAGCACGTCTTCGATCTTCCCCTCCGGTTGTTTGCACGACCGGTCCGCCAGTTGGATTGTGAGGCCGGTGGGTTCGAGAGGCCCAATCCGTAGGCATGAGTAAATTGAGTAGGGCAAAACATTGATTGAGGCCCCTAGATCTAGCATGCAGTTCTCGAGTCGTATGTTGCCTATTGTGCATGGTATAGTATAGGTTCCTGGGTCGCCACATTTGGGGGGCACTTTCCATTGTAAGACGGCTGAGACGTTCCTACTCATCAGCTCTTGATCTACTCGAGCCCCTCTCCTTCGATTGGTGCAAAGCTCCTTCAAGAATTTTGCATATTTTGGTATTTGCTTGATGGCTTCTAAGAGAGGGATGTTGATCTCCACTTTGCTGAATAGTTTGAAAACGTCCTTATCCATTACGTGCTTTTTTGGAACTCGGGCCGGCACTGGGAACGGAAGAGAGGTGCTGGCCCTGGATTTCTCGGTTCTGGGCACAGGGCGCGACCTGGTTCCTTCGGTCGCTGGCACCGGGCGCGTCTCGCGTGCTTCGGTTGCTGGTACCGGGCGCGATCGGGGCTCACCGGGCGCGTCCTGATCGGAGGTCTCGGGCGTCTCGGATCCTTCCTGGTCTTCTTCGGACATCTCCGGGTCCTCTTCTTCCTCCGGCTCTACTGGTTCAACGACACGCCTTTGCTCACTCCTAAGTGTCACGACATTCACATTTTCCTTCGGGTCTTGTAGGATATGCAAAGGAAGCCGACCGGGTTTATTTTTGTACTCGGAGACCTCGGTGGCCAGCTGGGACATTTGCTTGCCCAAGTCTGCTATTGCTCCATCGGTTTTTGTAATGTATTGATGCACCGTGTTGGACAGGTCCTTCACAATTTCCTCGAGCGGCTTACTCGGGCCTTGCTGGCTCGGACCGGCCTGGTACTGATTCGGTCCCTTCGGTTGATATTGGCCTGGTCCGCCCTGGTTGTATTACCGGTGAGGCGGTTGATAGAATTGCTGAGCCGGTTAAGGCGCGGCCTGTTGCGTTCTCCTCGGGGCGTTGTTGTCGTATCGCCAGTTTTGTCCGGGTGCCTGCCCGAACTGCCTTGAGTCGCTCGGCCAGTTTTGTCCGGGAGCCAGCCCAAACTACCGACTCGGTCCCGCTCGGTCGCTGTTGTTGTACCCTTGAAATCCACCTATTGCGTTCACTTCCTCCGGGTCATTCTCCATCAACGTCGGGCAAGTGTCGGTTTTATGGTCCAAAGCACCACAAAACTCACAAGGCCTCATCTGAGCTGGCTGCCTTCGTAGGAGCTGAATCATCATCTCCTTCATCTGCTTCATTTCCTCGGGCAAGGAACTCATTGGTACCTCGGCCTTTGCCACGTTCTTGGTGCGGGAAAACTCTTCTTGCCGAGTCGTCTCTTCCCTAAACCGGGCGTTCTCCGCAACACTGGTGACAAGCTCCCTGATGCCGCTTAATGATAGGTTCATCATCGACCCTCCAGCCGAGGCATCTAGGAGCCTTTTGTCGAGAGGCTTTAGTCCATCAAGTAGGTACTCGATGATGAGTTTCTCGGGTAGCCCAAGAGTGCAGCAACTTCGCTCCATGTGGTTGAACTTTTCTAGGTACTCGTACATGGTCTCATTGGGCCCTTGTCTTATCTCTTGTAATTGTCTCCTCACTTGCATCGCCCTTCCTGCTGGATAATACTTATCCAAGAATTTCTTTTGCATTTGGGCCCATGTTCGAATGCTACCTGAAGGTAAGGAGAGGAACCAATCGTTAGCCGAGTCACTAAGGGAGAAATAAAATGCTTTTAATTTAAAATCATCCACATCTACTCCATAAGGTTTTAAATTTTGGCAAATGCCATGTAAACGTTGAAGATGAGTAGTAGCAGATTCTCCCTGATTTCCCGAGAACTTTGGCAAGTTATGGACCACCGATGTGTTTATAGCAATGTTCTCTAGCTCCGGGCCTTCGTCTATGCACCACGGCTGAGTCCTGAAATCGGGCGCCGAGAGCTCTCCCATGGTAGGTTCACGGAGAACTTCGTCCGCAAAGTATTCGTCGAAGACTGGGTGTTGCCTCGGCATTTGCCGATGTAACGGTGGCTGTCTCGGGTGTTGCCTCGGCGCGGCTCCAACTCTGCCTTCGGGCATCCTTTGATTTACCCGGGCTGCTTCCCTAATCACTCGGTTGTGGTTCCGGATGAGCTGTTTCGGGTCGTCTATAAATGGGGGCAGTCCCTCGTTTTCTCGGACAACCTGGTTCACCTCATCATCAATTTCTTCGTCCTCGTGATGACTTCCTATACGAGACATGGTTAACGAGCAAAAACTAAAGAAAAAGAAGAACAACTATCCGATACACTACTTCCCCGGCAACGGCGCCAAAATTTGACAGGCTGTCGTCGTGACCTGCAAATTTACATTTATATTTTCCACTACTTCAGTGGCTCACTAATGATAGCAAGCGGTAAGTAGGGGTCGAACCCAAGGGAAGTTGGTTGGAAACAGTTGTTCTTTAAAAGCAATAAATAAAGAAATGACAATTGGGGTTTTTTTGTTGAGGTTAAGTGCTGAAAATAAATACTTGAAAGGTAAATGACTGAAAGTTAAGTGCGTAAATTAAAGTTGCTTGAAGGTCCAAGTCTTTACAGTGCTTGAAGGTCCAAGTCTTTACAGTGCTTGAAGGTCCAAGTCTTAAGAAAGTAACAACAGTAAATAAAAGTGCGGGGGTGTTTTCAAAAGAAGAGATTCGGTCTTGGGATCCTTATATTATGTCCCCGTTCATCATCGACCTCCAAGGATTTTACTGAGTGTCATAAGGAGTGAGTTACTCCATTTCAAGCTATAACTCCAAACAATGCCATTTCAAGCACTTGCTCCTCCAGCTAGTCCATTTCAAGACAAGCCTACTAGTTCTAACTAGGCTAATACCCTATTTCAAGGTATATTAACCTAAGTGCAATCGCTTGATCAGTCATTTCCGAACAAACCAAGCGACTATGGAGGGAATGAACTACTCGGAAGAGCTTTGCCATTTCAAGCATTCACTCAACCTCGGTGTGTTCACCCCAAAGGCATAAGAACTAGCGAAAACACTAAGTAACATGAAAACAAGGGTCTAGAACGGTTTCAAAGCATAAGAACTCCCTTGACCGAATGGAAATTTAGGTACGAATACTCATGGGAGTGAATATCATAACCATTGGAACCAAAAAGTAAACAAGAATGAGTAGAGGAGAATTGAGCTTTTGATTGCTAGCGCAAAGTACTACAAGTGTTTTCGACCCACAAATTCTCGTTTCCCTTCCTAAGTTTCTCTAAAGTTGTCACACAAATCCCTCCTATGAAAGGGATGGAGCTCTTCTATTTATAGACATGGGTGGGCGGTTGCTTCATGGAGAAGTAATGCTTCTCATTGGCTAGCCGTCTTTAAGCTAGCTGGTGCGTGTGGTCTTCTTATGGCTTCCTTCATCCTTAAGCAAACCGTAACAAGCAAGCTGGTGCCAAGTGGTGAGTTGTGGAGCTTTCCTCTTCACAAGGGTTAGCCGCAAATTGAGTTGGAAGCTTTGAAGGGCCAGCTGCTCATTGAGCAAGTTGCTTCCAAGGGCCAGTTGCTCTGTGAGCTGGTAGCTTCCAAAGGGCACCGGACCTAGCAAGTAGCTGGAATTTGGCCGGAGTTTTGATCGGAAAAAGTTCTACTCGGGCGCTTGGCCGGGCGCTTGCCTCGGATGCGCTCGGGCGCTTGTCTCGGATGCGCTCGGGCGCCTGTCTCGGATGCGCTCGGCATTCCTCGGTTATGAACCTCAGCGCGCCTGCGAGCACACAGCAGTGATGCCTGGCACTGTTCTGGGGCGCGTCCTTATTTCTTCGGTGTTGACTCTCGGGCCTCAGCCGAGATAGCTCGGATACCGACCTGGGACGCGACCCGGTATTTCTCGGTCGCGGCCCGGTACTGAAGCTCGGCCACGCCTGGGGCTTTCTCGGGCGCCGACTGGGTCCCTCGGTCACCGACTGGCCTGATCAACTTGTAATTTGTTTCTGGCATAAAACTCCTCTTTTAAGCTGGTTTCTTCCCTAAACCTCAACATAGCCTGTAGAGCAAAATGGGACTAACAAGTGAAAGATGTCAAGATAAATTGTCTAATTTGGTGGGTTTAACTGATTCCACGAGTCATATAAATATGCCCCATCAATGCATAACTTTATAACTATGAATTGAGCTTCGAATTGAGCTTTATAACTGTTTTAAGTGACAGACTACGAATTTTAATTTTAAGCTACGAATTATAAGTGACAGACTACGAGTTTTTTGTTGCTTGCTTTTATGTACAAGTGTGAGCTTTATAAATGTTTATTTCATCTGTCAATATGTATAATTCCTAACTGCAATTGTGATATACTAAATAGTTCAATTCTTGTTTATTAGAGCAAAAGAGGAAGAAGAACGCAAATGTGGTTAATCCAACCACAGAAGATGCGTGTCAGATATACAACCACCTCCCAAAAAATCAAAGGTGTTGCGTATCAAACAAGCACGCAAACACTGAAGCGTAAAGTAATTTTTTGAAAACAATTAATCATGCTATGTAAATGATAAATTACATACTTTGTGATAATGTGTTGGATTTAAACTCATCACAATTGGTGGTTATGCTTCTTCTACCAAAAGAAAAAATCCACAAAGAACTAGAAAAGAATCTTCACCGTAAAAAAAATCAGATACATAGTGATCCTACAAATTCGTAGTTTTTTATTTAAAATGCGTAGAGATAAGGTTGTTTCATAAACATGGTGATGCATATGTTTTTTAACTATTACTGAAAATCACAAATTTATAATACGTAGTTTTCTCTTTAAAATTGGTAGGTTATGCACACATTTATAATGCGTACTATTTTATAAAAATTGGTAGAGTATCATAATTAAAATTTGTAAAATCCTATTTAAAATTCGTAGAACAGCAATTCACATCCATTGATAATGTTTTACTCATCCTTTTTTGTAGCTGTAAAAACACAACCACCAAGTAACAGCAAAGACAGCAACAACAAGCAACAACTTACAAATCGTCTTGTCACATGGGATTCCGAAAGAGCAACCCAAACATTCTAAATCCACAAAGCCAGGATACTCAGGCTTTGAGCCAAGAACTAATCCAAAGCCACTCAATGACGGTGTAATGTCCCTTAATGAAGACTAATAGTTAGATGTGGCTTCAATGGGTTTAGGAGCCATGCTAGATCTGAGAATCAACATAATGAGTGCCGATTTGGCGGAATAGCTGCTGGATTCATTCAACTCCAAAACTCGCATGCTCGTGACTGACAGAGGGGGGCGTTGAAATATTACCAAGAGATGTTCATTACACTCTTGGACTACTATTAGGCAGACGAATTATAAAACTGCCAAAAAGGACAAACTCAGAAGGTCCGCTTGTTCAGAAATTTAGACTCTAATATGGTGGTCCAATTGACTCGACACTCAGTTGCAAGACGATCATGGAGAAGATACAAGAGTCTAGAGCAGCGGACGATACCTTCAAGCTCAATTTTCTGGTGCTATTCTTCTCGTCAATGGTAAAGAGCACTAAGTAGGGGACTTCCAACCAAAGAATTCTAAACTGAATTGAGGGCACTGATGACATACATACACTAAACTGGTGCGAGTACATAATCAAGTGCCTGCGCGATACAAAAGATTAATGGGAGAAGAACCGCAGAAGTTTGTATAACGGGCCAATAACATTTCCAATTGTAAGTGTCTTTTTATAATTCGTTGATTTTAGTAAAAAATTCGTATCAATCTAGGAGACTAAGTTCAATAATCTTATTTTGCAGGCAGTGTACATCGATAGATTTGAGGACATACTCTATAAGATAAGCAGACATTTCTCTTTGAAAAGCAATCGATGATGTTGTAATTGGGAAGAGGATCAAATTAGAGAATAAACAAGGAAGGTTTGGTAAATGTACTATAATGCTAAAACGAAACGCACCTGCTGGTATTGCTCAGTCATTAGAGGAGGTGTCAGATGAGGACGAAAAAGAACAAGTAGGGATTGGCATCAAGAAAACACCTTTCGTAAGTTTTCTCACAAGCTTTTAAGTTTTGTCAAGTAAGCAGTTAAAATTCGTATTTTTCTACTTCAAATGCGTAGAAGTGACTTTATTTCATAAAAAGTATGATGTGACAGGCGGGAATACTTACCACTATGTTTTTCAGACAACTATAAAGGGTTGAAAATACAACTGTCAAAATGGCGTCGTTGCCGGGGAGCAGCGTTTAGTGTGATATTAGATTTAACGTGTGTAGTTTAGACTATTCCACCTTGTTCGTTACTTGACTTTTTCTATTTTTTCTTGCTACATTCACTATTCATATCGCTTTTTGCAGATACTGCTTAGTACATGCCACGGAAAACACCCAGGCAGATGAAGAAGGTTCGGGTATCAGACGAGAACTCACCAGACCAATGAAGAACTCTTCGTAGGGTCCAAAACGAAGCTCGACAACTCCGAGCTCTGAATAGCAATTTCGCAGCACTCAATATGAATCAGAATCAAGCATTGATGAATGAGGTAGTCGACAATGACCAGCAGCGTCCCGTGCAACAACAAGTGCGCAGGACCCTTGGAGATTACACTGATCCACGTGTCTCAGGATTCCAATCTGCCATTGCACCACCTGGTATAGCCAATAACACCTGGGAACTCAAAAAGTGACTCATTCAGATGGTGCAAAATAATCAGGTTTCGGGAAGGATGAATGAGGACCCTCACCAACACCTTAAGCGGTTTGTCCAGATGTGCAACACAGTGAAGACTAATGGTGTCCCTCCAGAGTCCTACTACATGAGGCTAATCCCATTCTCACTTTCTGACAAGGCTAGTAGGCGGCTAGACAGTCATGCAGATGGCACTTTCACTACATGGGATAAATTGGCTGAGGCATTCCTCCAGCAGTACTTCCCGCCATCATAGACAGCACATTTCAGGAACAAGATCATCTCGTTCCGTTTTATGGATGGTGAGACTCTCTACGAAGCTTGGGAGAGATACAAAGAGCTGATGAGACTGTGCCCTCATAACAATCTAGAGCTGTGGCAGATTATAGACACTTTTACCAAGGAATTGACCAGGGGGTGCGCACCTTGATAAATCAAGCAGCTGGTGGAGGACTCAATGGAGTCTCGCTAGAAGAGACCTATGATATCATTGAAAAGGAAGCTCAAGACTATCACCTCTGGACGAGTGATCGAGGTAATCCGAAGGATAAGAAGGGTGTGCAAGATCTCTACCTCGCTGATAGCACCAACGCCGTAGCTGAGTTGATCAACAAGGTGAAGATGCTTGCAGCTGAAGTAAAAAATCTGAAGACAGACTCCTCTATAAAATCCTCTGTTGTTGCTAATATGGCTGTCTACTGTCAGATATGTGGCTCTCCTTCTCATTTCACAGATAGCTGTCCAGTGATGGGATAAGATAATAACGGTAAAACCAGGAGGATGCTAATTATGTAGGGCAATACAATCAAGGAAATAGTTTCTCCACCGGTTCAGGCATGAATAGGTGGGACAACCAGAACAGGAACAATCCTAGCCTCTCTTATAAGCCGCAGAATCAGGTAGCACAAGGATTCCATTACAGACAGCAGCAAGACAATGCTCCCTACCAACCGAGGAATCAATACAATAACCAAGCTCAACAATAACAAAATTAGAATTCAGGGAGCCATAACAATCCAACTTAGCCACAGCAAGCTCAGAACTTCGGGTCGACGTCAAACATAGAAGCCATTCTAGCTAGCTTCATAACGGAACAGCGAAAGACGTCTGAGCATCAGCAAATGGCATATGAGCAAACCATCGCTGAGGTAAGAAACCTGCAAAAGACTGTAGAGCATCTCGCTATTCATGGCAGAATGTTGGAAAATTAGATAGCTCAGCAAGCAGGGAGCATGGGAAACTCCCATCGAAACTAGATCCGAATCTTAGGGAGTCAGTGAATGCCATCATACTCCGAGGAGGAAAACATATTGAGATGCTGCCAGCTCAAGCCACTCGATCTCCCGCTGCAAAATCAGCATCTGATTCTACACCTGCTGAAGAGGAAACATCGAAGGAAGCTGAAAACCGAGCTAAAAATTCTATGCAGACAGTGGATCCAGCTCCTTATAGACCGCCAGTCCCATTCCCTCAGCGTCTTAAAGACACAAGAAGAGACAAAGAATTCAAGTAGTTCGTGGATAAGATTTGTACTCTGTACATCACTCTGCCACTCACCAATGCCATCACCCAGATTCCCACTTATGCCCAATTCATGAAGGAGATTCTGACTGGGAAAAGAAAAATTGACGGGACTGAGACTGTGGCTCTGAGTGAGGAGTGCAGTGCAGCCATGCACCAGCCCATGCCACCCAAACTTCAAGACTCAGGGAGTTTTTCTATCCCTTGTGATATTGCACCCTGCACAGAGTCAAAATTTGACAGGTGTCGTTTGACCTGCAAATTTAAATTTATAATTTCCTGGCTGTAGACTGTGGGTTAGCACAATGGCAAGCAAGGGTCGAACCCAAGGGAGCTGGATTGGTTACTACTTTGTTCTGGAAAAGGAAAGAAATAAGAAACGATTTGTGAGAGTAAAGGTCAGTATAAAACCGAAATAGCCGAAATAAGCAATAAGAAAAAGTGACGTGTGGAATAATATGATGAGAATATTCAGGTTAGGGTTTCTTAATTGTGACTTGTTTTATCATTAACTTCTAAATATCATATTTCTAATTCCTAAGTGTGGTTACTTCCATTCCAAGTTATAACCTAAAGTGGTGTCTTTCCGGACGCCTACATCACGAATTAAACCTAGCAATTCAATACTCCATTCCAAGATATATTGAATTAGTGCTCTACTTGTTTTCAATGTTCTAGTATCAAACAAATAGTAATAGGGGATTTGAACTCGGTCAAACTATGTTCCAAAACCCTTAAGCCATCTAGATCCTTCTTGAATGTTCCAAAACCCTAGATGTAGGTTTGCCCTAAATATGACATTGGGCTGGACGAATTTGGGCTTTGAACTCGGTCAAACTCGGTGCAACTCGGACTCAACTCGGCTGGAACTCGCTGCTAGGGCTGATCAGGCTCTGTACTTTGGGGCCGGTTTGACTCGCCTTCGGACACTCTTCTGGCCGGGCTCTTGGTCCAGGGCACTAGCTAGACATGCATACTTGATGTCTAGACATTGAAATAGGACATTTGAATGGACATTGAAGCTCGGGCGGTCCTTGAAGTTGGTGTCTCAGTCAGCCAGAACAGGATTCGGCCAGGGACGCGTCTGGGCGCTGGGCGCTGATCGTGCTCATGGGTTCTTGCTCCGGTCGTTTCTTGGTCGTGGGTCGAAAACCGACATGGCCTAGCCTGAGATGTAGCCTAGCATATGGCCTACAACCTGATGGACTCCGATCTTGCATTGAGTCCTCCTGTGTCAAACGACGCATGGGCCATTCCCTGAGCACGGCCAGCTTTCTCGGGCGCAGGGGCGCCTGGGACGCGGCCTGGTTCCTTCGACCATCCCTTGATTTCCTCGAGCCATTCTCCATTTTTCTCGGCCATTCTTCATCTCATATGCATGTGGACCGGTTGAGAACTCCTTGTGATGTTTTAGGCTCCAAAAACCGCCTGTTGAGTATGATTCCCCTTAGAGCCTCCAAATTACCTGAAATGCGAAACAACACTAAGAAGTAACTGTTTGCATATAAAAGTACTGGAAATGGTGGGATTTGATGACTCGATGAGTCGTATAAATATGGCTCATCAAACCACCCCACACTTAAACTTGTTCGTCCCGAACAAGAACTATGTCATAAGAGGAATGAATAATGTAAACACCACAATGCTTCGGGCATCCTAGACGTGCTACATGGACATGAATCGATTACTCTAGATCTCGCCTGTTATGCATGCTTGCTACTAATATCTTTGTGCGAAAACATGGGTTAAAGATACGTGTTACCTTTGGATCGAGATGCAAATCAATTCGGATGTCTCGGGAGATAGCCCTTTTAGACCCATGAACCCTCATTCTCGGACTCAAACTCGCTGCTATATGGTTATGCTTTGCCGCTTTTTCTTGCACGTGATTGATTCGAGCTTCAAAGTGTTGAGTGCTTTTCGGCCAGCTATAGATGATTTCAGTTTTGGTGCTTCAAAGGCGCTCTACACTTGATTTCGGTGAAACTATCACAATGATGGTGGATTATTGCTTTGAGGTGCGGATTGTGACTAGCTCGAACCGTGATTCCTCTTCCTTTCGACGCGAGTCAAGCCAAGGGTCGCTTGTCTATTTTCCCGGCTACTTGGACTAGGAACCTTCTTGCTCTCACTCATCTTCGCCCTTTTGACACGGGTCAAGTCAAGGGTCGCTTGCCTATTTTCCCGGCTACTCGGACTAGAGCTTGGATGGTGTGAAGTATTCCCGTCCCGACCAACCGCAAGGGTGCCGCAGTGGTGGAGCAGACTCGTACTATGTCGCCTCGAAGTGCTAGCCTCCACGAACTCCACATAACCATACATCCTGAGTTCGGTCTTTGAATGATCTGTCAAGTCTCTCTAGGGCATTTCTATCAACTCCACATCCCTGTTTATCTCAACTAACAAAGGCACGCAAAAATTTTAAAATCACATGTTAGTCGCCCAAGTCAATTTTCACCAAAGACATACATGTAATCGACTCTATCTATTTCACCTAATCATTGTCCAATACTGCAAGTCTAGGAAATAGTGAAGTGTCATGTACAAAAATTTTAAAAATCATGGGAAACGTGCTGACTCTGTGCAGGGTGCAAGAAAATAAACGTGCTGACTCGATAACTGACTCTCCCACCCCACACTGTTGAAATAAGCCGTGTCCTCACGGCACGACTTAGATCTAGACTCACAATGCATGCACTAAACGAAAGGGAAATAAGAATAGAGTAAGGTTGGACAGGCACTTCCCTCGTGCGGTGCGTGACGATCAGAAACAACTGATTATTCTCCTCTGAGTCCTCGAAGAGCACCATTGGAGCTTGTATCGCAGCGTGAGTTCGTCACACAATGACAGGGCTGCGTCAATAACATTAAGACAAATAAAAGATTCCCAAGAGGTTGGAGGAGTCACAATGGTCTCACTTAAAACCCAACCTCCTTAGACTCGTAAGTCTTTGTGACAGAATCTTTAAACGCTCATGTTTCTTGACACAGTTTATTCAAGGCGTGAACTACTCACGTTGGATACAGTCTTATGCTAATGTTCCGGATACGTTCGCCTCTGTCCCTGCATGAAAACCATCTTCTTTCCCAAGTACAATGTGATGATAAGACTCAAGACTCAGACAAACATAACAAGTAAAGAAACTGAAAAGTGAAAAGTGCAGGGCTGCCTCCCTGCGAGCGCCTTTGTTTAACGTTGTTGGCTCGACAGTACCTCCTCTATGTGTTGGGAGTCTCGTCTAGGTCAAATTCCTGTGCGGGTGCCTCGATCTCTCCATGGTAGTGCTTCACCCTCTGGCCATTGATCTTAAAGCGCCGGCCATCTGTAGGGCACTCTAGCTCGAGCGACCCATAGTTGAAAACTCTCGTCACTGTGTATGGCCCTGTCCATCTCGATCGCAACTTGCCGGGCATCAATCGTAGGCGTGATGAAAAAACCAAAACCTGTTGGCCAACCTCGAAATTGCGCCTAAGGATGAATTTGTCATGATAGAGCTTGGTCCGCGCCTTGTAGTCTGTTTGGCTCTCATAAGCCTCGAGGCGCAGCTCCTCAAGCTCACATAGCTGCAATATCTTGTCTAGCCCGGCTGCCTGTAAGTCTGGGTTGCACTTCTTCAGTGCCCAATACGCCTTGTGCTCGAGCTCAATCGGCAAGTGACATGCCTTCCCATAGACCAGTCGAAAAGGCGAGGTGCCTATCGGTGTCTTGTAGGCTGTCCGGTTCGCCCATAGGGCCTCATCTAACCGCTGGCTCCAATCCTTCCTGGTCGGTCCTACCATCTTCTCCAGAATTCCCTTAATTTCGCGGTTGGAGATCTCCGCTTGCCCATTCGTCTGGGGGTGATATGCAGTGGAAGTTCGGTGGTGAACATGGTAGTGCTTCAGTGTGGAAGCCATCATTCGGTTGCAGAAGTGTGTCCCCTGATCGCTGATAATGGCCTTAGGTACTCCGTACCTACAAAAGATGTTAGTGCGCAAAAAGTCTATGACAGTTTTAGCATCATCACACCTAGTGGCCTTGGCCTCTACCCACTTGGACACATAGTCAACTGCAACTAAGATATACGAATAACCACATGACACAGGAAAAGGGCCCATAAAGTCTATCCCCGAAATGTCAAACACATCATTCACTAATATGGGGACCTGTGGCATCTCCTGTCTGGCCGAAATATTACCTACACGCTGGCATTTATCACATCTCTTACAATGGTTGTAGGCATCTCTAAAAACATGCGGCCAAAAGAAACCACTATCTAAAATCTTCCTAGCCGTCCTCCGAGGGCCGAAATGGCCACCACATGCAAGCTCATGGCAGAAACTAATAACTGAAGCAATCTCATCATCGGGGATGCGCCATCTAAGAACCTGATCTACACCAGTTTTCCACAAGTACGGATCATCCCACACATAGTATTTAGCATCATGCTTCAATTTCAAACACTGAGCCCTAGAATATGAGGGCGGGAACTTACCTCCTACCAAGTAGTTCACTAGGGGAGCGAACCATGGCATCTTACCCGAAATAGCATACAAGTGCTCATCTGGAAACGTCTCGGTAATCTGCCCGGCATCCTCCTCTCGGACAAGGCGGCTCAAGTGATCTGCCACTGTGTTCTCGATGCCCTTCTTATCCCTTATCTCTACATCAAACTCCTGTAGGAGCAGGATCCACCTAATGAGCCTCGGCTTTGCCTCCTTCTTCGTCATCAAGTATCTAATAGCTGCATGGTCAGAATAGACAACAACTTTAGTACATAGCAAATAAGACCTAAACTTCTCCAAGGCAAAGACCACGGCTAGCAGCTCCTTCTCTGTGGTCGAATAGTTCTTCTGGGCCACGTCTAGTGTCCTCGAAGCGTAGTAGATCACCACGGGCTTCTTGTCCATCTTCTGACCGAGAACTGCTCCTACAGCATAATTGCTCGCGTCACACATAATCTCGAAGGGCTGAGTCCAGTCCGGAGCTCTAATGATGGGCGTGCTGGTGAGGGCCTCCTTCAGCTCGTCAAATGCTGCCCTGCACTGATCTGTAAACTCAAAAGGAACATCTTTCTGCAAGAGGTTAGATAAAGGCAGTGCCTTTTTAGAGAAATCCTTTATGAACCTACGATAGAAACCAGCATGCCCTAGAAACGACTTAATATCACGGACTGTGGAGGGATATGGCAGAGTAACAATCAAGTCTATCTTAGCTTTGTCTACCTCTATACCCTCATGTGAGACTATATGACCGAGTACTACTCCATGAGTAACCATAAAGTGACACTTTTCATAATTGAGTACCAAATTCATAGAAACACAACGTGCTAAAACTGTACTCAAATTATCTAAGCATGCATCAAAAGTGTCACCATGCACAGTAAAATCATCCATGAACACCTCAATAAACGAACCTATCATGTCAGAAAAGATACTAGTAACGACCCGCTGAAAAGTGCCGGGTGCGTTACACAAGCCAAAGGACATCCGGCGAAAAGCAAACGTACCAAATGGACATGTGAAGGTCGTCTTTTCCTGATCCTCGGGTGCTATGGGAATCTGATTATAGCCTGAAAATCCATCTAGAAAGCAAAAGTAAGGCTTACATGCCAAGCGGTCGAGCATCTGATCAATGAATGGGAGAGGAAAGTGATCCTTGCGCGTAACTGCGTTCAGCTTCCTGTAGTCTATGCACATGCGCCATCCATTCTTGACTCGTGTCGTGACCATCTCGCCCTCGGCGTTCTTTTCCACCGTGATCCCTGTCTTCTTCGGTACAACATGCACCGGACTCACCCACTGACTAACTGAGATCGGGTAGATCACATCTGCATCCAACAGCTTCTGAATTTCCTTCTGGACCAACTCCATCATAATAGGATTCAATCTGCGTTGAGGTTCCCTCGAAGGCTTGGCTCCATCATCCAGTAAGATCCGGTGCATACAAACTGCCGGGCTGATTCCTTTGATGTCGGCTAATGTCCATCCAATGGCCAGTTTGTGCTTGGTCAGCACTCCAATCAACCTATGCTCCTGATCTGCCTCTAGACCGCTCTTGATGATGACTGGCAGCGTGCTATTTGCCCCTAAGAATGCATACTTCAAGTGACTAGGTAGAGGCTTCAACTCAACTGTAGGTGCCTGCACAATAGAAGGCAAACACACTTGTGATTTAAATAACCGAATTGTATTAACCTCATACCTTGGTGTGAGTGGCTGGGCGATCTCTAGCTGATCTAGGGCATCCATGATCGCCTCTGTATGCTCATATGAATCCTTGGGCGAGTACACTGCCTCCTCGATCACCTGCTCTAGTGGGTCGGTCCCTCTCTCTGGATGTACCTCCTGGACAAGGTCGTCCAGGGTGTCCAAGGCATGGACCGTCTCGTACTCTGTGGGATGCTTCATGGCCCTGAAGATGTCGAAGCTGAATACCTCCCCCTCGACTTCCATGGATAGTGTCCCACTATCGCAATCTATCTTCATCTTCGAGGTCTTGAGGAACGGCCGGCCGAGTAGAATCGGTGCATGGTCTGTCGGGCCGCTGACAGAACCGCTCGTCGTCAAAGCGATTTGTGCAAATAAATTTATAAGTCCGCTACTCGCGACTTAACTACTGGGTAGCAAGTGGTAAGTAGGGGTCGAACCCAGAGGAATTAGGGGGATAGGTTATTCTTTAAGGGATTTGTTCAGCGAAGGAGCGTGTTTTAGGTTGGTTGAGGTTTTAGTTCTAACAACTACGTGACTTTTTAGTTGGTTTTGGTTTTGAGTGCTGAAAAGTAAATTACAGAAAAGTAAATACTGAAATTAAAAGCGAAGACTTACAGTGGGTGATGCGTGAATTGCAAGTCCTCCGGATTGTGAGCGGTTGATGGTTGCAGTTGATTAAATAATAAAAGTAAAGACAAAGGGGATTCTGTGATTGCAAGAGAAGTATTCGGTCTTAGGGGGCCTTGTATTATATCCTGTTCATTCTTTTAGTAACCCTTCTGAGTATTCAAACGTGTATCGAGGCCCTTTCGTAGCGCTCAATTTGCCACACTATTTGTAAACCCTTGTTCTACTTCAGACTAATTCCTCCTTTCGAAGTATCTTAGCCTTTTGTGCATCCATTTGGTCCCTTTGGTCCAGTTTCCAAATGGTTTTAAAGATAGATCGAACTGCTCAGATAAGCTTTGCCCTTTCGTAGCATCCACTTACCCGAGTATGTTCACGACTTCCCACAGAAGAGTTTTGCCCTTTCGTAGCTTCCACTCAACCTTGGAAAGTCTGACCTTATAAATGGCACATAGAACAAGTTTTGAATACAGAGAAAAGAAACTAAACGAAGTAAAACATTTTATAAAACAAGAACTCCCCTTCAACCGAATGAAGAGTTTAGTTACGAATATCCATAGAGTTGGACATCATAACTAAATACTTGGGGATTTGGAAAAGAATACTCAAGAACCGACAAGAGTAAAGAGAGAAGAGAAAGAGATTACTCAAGAACAAACAGGAGTAACTCTTGAACTGTAACTGAAAGCTTGAGTACTCAAGAACAAACAGGAGTACTCAAGATCGAACTAAAGTATTTGAGAACAAACTGAACTTTTATTTATATCAAAACCAAACTTTACAAAGTAACAAACTTAGAGAGAGAAGTGGAGTGTGGTGTGTTGTGATTGCTTATGGCTTATGAAATGAGGAGGGATGGCTTGGTATTTATAGCCATGGAGGAGAGGAATGGATGGCCAAGATGAGGGCATGTGGTTTAGCATCCAAGGGTGGAGAGGAGGGGAAGAGGAGAGGAAGACAAGTGTCACAAGGGGAGAGGAGAAGGCAAAGCCGCCGGCGGCATTTGGTGTGGATGGAGGAGGATGTGACATGTGGTGGTGTGGGAGAGGAGGAGGGGTGGATGTGAGGAGAAAGCCGCCGGTCCATGTGGCATGAGGAGAGTGGTTGTGAGTTTTGTGCAGTTTGCACAAAACTATCGGTGTATTCCAGCTCCGGATTGTCTTCGGTTTCTCTTCGGTTTGATTTGTTTTGAATGATTCCATGTCAGGATCTTTAGATTTCTTCATTCAGCGTCTGATCTTGACCTTGGATTGTCTCCTGATATCTTTTCTGTGCTAAAAGCTCTTCCTTAGCGTGTATTCTCTCTAAGCTCTGAAATACCCTGTAGAAATGTATCGGGACTAAAACATCGAAGTTAGATAGACAAACAGTCTAATTTGGTGGGGTTAACTGTGTTTATGATTCATACAATTGTGGTCCATCAGCCGCAGCTCTCCATCTTGAGCACATAGAAGTCGGCTGGGAACACTAGCTCTCCCACCTGCACTAGCACATCCTCAATCTTGCCCTCGGGCTGCTTGCACGACCTGTCCGCCAGCTGTATGGTGAGACCTGCAGGTTCTAGAGGGCCAATACGCAAATAGGAGTATATAGAGTACGGTAAAACATTGATAGAAGCGTCGAGATCTAGCATGCAATTCTCTATCCTAATGTTACCGATCGTGCAGGGAATGGTGTATGTGCCTGGATCACCACACTTTGGTGGCACCTTGCGCTGAATAACTGCTGAAACATTCCTACTCATAAGCTCCTGGTCTAGCTGGGTTCCCCTTCGTCTGTTTGTGCACAACTCCTTCAGAAACTTGGAGTACCTCGGAATCTGCTTAATGGCCTCAAGGAGTGGGATATTGATTTCCACCTTGCTGAATAGCTCCCACACTTCCCTGTCCATCACATACTTCTTTGGAGCTCGAACCTGCACAGGAAAAGGCAGAGGTACCTGGACGTTAGAATTCTCGGTGATAGGAACCGGCCCTGGCTGAGAGATCTCGGCTGATGGGATCAGGTCTGGTCCGATCTCGTCCTGGCCGAAGGTACTAGACTCGGCTGCTTCGTCCTCGGGCTTTTGTTGATTCTCGTCCTCTGATGGTCCTGATGCCCTTCGTGCACTCCTTAATGTCACTGCACTGACGTTCCCTTTTGGATTTTGAACTGTCTGAGAGGGAAGTCGTCCTGCGCTCACACTGTTTGCGAGATCCGAGACTAGCGTAGTAAGCTGGGACATCTATTTCTTTAAGTCTGCAATGTCTCCCTTGGTCGTGGCTGCCAGTTCTTCTACTATCTTTTCAAGAGGTTTGTTGGAGCTGTGATTGCTCGGGCCTGGCTGATTATTGATCGGTCCTCGGTGTTGGTACTGACTAGGCCCGTTTTGTTGGTACTGACGATAAGGAGGCTGGTAGGGCTGCTGATTCTGCTGAGGCGCATTCTGTCGTACCGGCTCTCTCTGTGCCTGATGTTGCTGATTATTGCTCTTCCAGGGCTGTCCGTTGACTCCTTGATTGGTTGTGGCTGCGCCATATTGTCGGACTGGCCCTGGTCTGTTGCCATAACTCTGATAATCGCCCACTGCATTGACATCAGCCTGGTCGTCTGCTACTAAGGTAGGGCACTCGTCTGTCTTGTGGTCTGTAGCTGCACAGAACTCGCATGGCTTGGTCTGGACTGGTTGCCTCCGGATGACATGCTGCATCAGCTCCTTAAGCTCCTTGATCTCTACGGCCATGGTACTGGATGGGCGCTTGGCCCTTGAGACATTCCTGGTCCGGGTGTATTCTTCTTCTTTGGTGGACTCATCTTGGAACCGCTCGCTCTCGGCCACTGCCATTATCTTTCGTCGGACTCCGGCTGGGGATAAGTCCATAAGATTGCCTCCAGCTGAGGTGTCTAAGAGCTTCCTGTCGAGCTTGCGAAGACCGTCTAGCATGTACTCCACGAGCAACTTCTCTGGTAGGCCTAGATTGCAGCAGCTCTTTTCCAAGGCGATGAATTTCTCCACGTACTCGTACATGGTCTCGTTTGGTCCCTGCCTAAGCTCTTGCAGCTGCCTTCGGACTTGCATGGCCCGTCCTGCTGGGTAGTTCTTGGTGAGAAACTGTCTCTGCATCTCCTCCCATGTATAGATGCTGTCTGAGGGCAGAGATAAAAACCAGTCTGTAGCGGAGTCAGTGAGTGAGAAGTAGAATGCCTTGAGTTTGAAGTCGTCCACTGAAGCTCCGTAGGGTTTGAGATTATGGCAACTGCCATGATAGCGTTTCAAGTGCCCTGTAGCTGATTCTCCCCTTGCTCCCGAGAATTTGGGAAGGTGATGGACGATTGAGGTGCTGATAGCTATTTCCTCGAGTTCTGGTCCTTCATAGATGGGCCAGGACTGGTCTTTGAAGTCGAGGACCGAGAGCTCTCCCATGGATGGCTCCTCATTGTGATAATAAGCTTCTTCCTCGTACACCGGCTGTCTGAGTCGTCTGATGGGCGGTTGGGGCTGGACCTGATGTTGAACTTGTTGATGTGGTCGGACCTGTGGTCGAGCCTGAACTTGTTGTTGGACTGGTTGTCTAGCTGCAACCTGTTGTCGGGCTGGGACTTGTTGTTGTCGGGCTGGGACCTGTTCTCGGACCGTTCCTCCTTGTTGTTGTACTCCGGCTGCTGCTTGGTTTTGCCGGGCTGCTTCGCGTTGTGCTCGCCTTTGATCACGGATTAGCTGTTCCGGATCGTCGTAGATCACTTGTTCTCCGAAGTTGTTGTTGTCGATTGGGGGGTTGTCATGGTTTTCCAGCTCGAACTGTTCATCCTCGTATTGTTCTCCATCACCAACTCTACTACCTGCGCGAGACATAGCACACGAAATAGCAAGCACCGAATAGCAATACACCGAAATAGCAAGAACAGACTAGCAGCAAAGGATCCCCAGGAGATTGGAGGAGTCACAGCGGTCTCACTTAAAACCCAATCTCCTTAGACTCGTGAGTCTTGGTGACAGAACCCTCCAAAAGCTAGAAATTGGAAATCGAAAGAATCGGAAATCGGAAAACAAGCAGTTGAAAATAACGAACTAGAAAATCACCGAATAGCAAGAAATAACGAAATAACAGAAAAAAGAAGAAGGAAATAAATGAAAATTTGGAAATTTCTAAAAACACTAAAAATTCAAAATAAAATACTAAACGATCTCCGATGGCCGAAAAACAGCGTACATCACGAGCGACAGCTGGTGATTCCTGATCTACTCGTCGTTCCGCTCAGAATAAGGTATTATGGGCTGGAATCGGACACCGGGAGCACCAATCCTGAGAACTTTTTGCAAAACTACAAAAACAGTGAAAAAGCACTAAACCGAAAAAAACAAAAAACAGAACAAATATTTCACCTTGCGTAGCTCCCCGGCAACGGCGCCAAAATTTGACAGGCGTCGTTTGACCTGCAAATTTAAATTTATAATTTCCTGGCTGTAGACTGTGGGTTAGCACAATGGCAAGCAAGGGTCGAACCCAAGGGAGCTGGATTGGTTACTACTTTGTTCTGGAAAAGGAAAGAAATAAGAAACGATTTGTGAGAGTAAAGGTCAGTGTAAAACCGAAATAGCCGAAATAAGCAATAAGAAAAAGTGACGTGTGGAATAATATGATGAGAATATTCAGGTTAGGGTTTCTTAATTGTGACTTGTTTTATCATTGACTTCTAAATATCATATTTCTAATTCCTAAGTGTGGTTACTTCCATTCCAAGTTATAACCTAAAGTGGTGTCTTTCCGGACGCCTACATCACGAATTAAACCTAGCAATTCAATACTCCATTCCAAGATATATTGAATTAGTGCTCTACTTGTTTTCAATGGTCTAGTATCAAACAAATAGTAATAGGGGATTTATACTGTTCAACTAAGTCTAACCTTTCCGAGTATCAACTTAGTATCACAATATTAATCGAGATAATTAGCACAAGGATTAATGGAACAATGAAATAAGCATTACGAATCAAGTCTCAAAAACATAAGTCACAATATTTAAAACCCTAACCCGAATAAGGGTTTTAGTTACACATGGCCATTAATAACAATGCAAGTAAATAAAAGGAACAAGACACTTCACTCAAAACCGAGTAACAAAGCTGGCCGTGAGTCACGGAGGAGATGGGCGGCGCACGGCAGAACTCGGCGGAGCAAGGCGGCGGAATGAGGAACTTAGGGCTTGGACGTGTGATGTAGAGAGAGCATTCGAATGAGAGTGTATGAGGGATGATTTCGAATGCTGCATTGCTCTCCTATTTATAGAGTTTGAGAATGCCCCAAAGTTCCCTAAATAATCCCAAAATATTATTTAGGAAATATTCCCATATCTTCCTTGTTTTATCTCTTTGCTTGGGGATTAAGCCATCTAGATCCTTCTTGAATGTTCCAAAACCCTAGATGTAGGTTTGCCCTAAATATGACATTGGGCTGGACGAATTTGGGCTTTGAACTCGGTCAAACTCGGTGCAACTCGGACTCAACTCGGCTGGAACTCGCTGCTACGGCTGATCAGGCTCTGTACTTTGGGGTCGGTTTGACTCGCCTTCGGACACTCTTCTGGCCGGGCTCTTGGTCCAGGGCACTAGCTAGACATGCATACTTGATGTCTAGACCTTGAAATAGGACATTTGAATGGACATTGAAGCTCGGGCGGTCCTTGAAGTTGGTGTCTCAGTCAGCCAGAATAGGATTCGGCCAGGGACGCGTCTGGGCGCTGGGCGCTGATCGTGCTCATGGGTTCTTGCTCCGGTCGTTTCTTGGTCGTGGGTCGAAAACCGACATGGCCTGGCCTGAGATGTAGCCTAGCATATGGCCTACAACCTGATGGACTCCGATCTTGCATTGAGTCCTCCTGTGTCAAACGACGCATGGGCCATTCCCTGAGCACGGCCAGCTTTCTCGGGCGCAGGGGCGCCTGGGACGCGACCTGGTTCCTTCGGCCATCCCTTGATTTCCTCGGGCCATTCTCCATTTTTCTCGGCCATTCTTCATCTCATATGCATGTGGACCGGTTGAGAACTCCTTGTGATGTTTTAGGCTCCAAAAACCGCCTTTTTGAGTATGATTCCCCTTAGAGCCTCCAAATTACCTGAAATGCGAAACAACACTAAGAAGTAACTGTTTGCATATAAAAGTACTGGAAATGGTGGGATTTGATGACTCGATGAGTCGTATAAATATGGCTCATCAGTGGTATTACTGTTCATCGTGCTCTATGTGATCTAGGTGCTAGTGTGTCTATCATGCCATATTCTTTGTATGCTAAACTAAATTTGGGTGATCTCTGTCCTACTAATGTCACTATTCGCCTTGCGGATCGTTCTTGTAGACTCCCGAGAGGGGTTCTAAAGGATGTACCCGTCAAGGTGAAGCACATTTACCTTCCAGTTGATTTTATAGTGCTGGACATCTCTGAGGACGTAGATATCCCAATTATTCTTGGTAGGCCATTTCTTTACACGGCCAAGGCAGTCATTGACATGGATAGAGGTTCCTTAGCCTTGCGAGTAGGCAGCGAAAGAGTTGTTTTTAATTTGCCATACATGTCTAAGAGTCCTAGTCTGTTTGCTGACTGTGATATACCAGACTCTGCAGTTATTGATGATCCTATTACAGTGACCTCTATTGAGCCTTACAGAGTTGTACCAGGCTGCCCAATACCGATGAATATATGCGCATCGAGCATTGAGGAAGCAACTGAAGCTGAACAGGCCACCGGCTCCGGTAAGGAACCTTGCAAGGTAGAGCTGAAACCTCCTCTTGACCTCAGAGATATCTATAAGGAGATGATGAAGACCTGGCATGATAAGCGAATGGTGCGCAAAACATTCAGTCGAGGCGAGCGAGTACTTCTCTACAACTCACACCTTAGATTATTTCCTGGGAAGCTGCGCACCAAGTGGAGTGGTCCATACACAGTGGAGAGAGCATACCCAGACGGCCACGTGGAGCTTAGCACCAAGGGAGGAAAAAATCAATGGTGGTCGACGGGGAACTCCTTAAGCATTATCAAATCCTGAAGCACCGGGAACCACCTGACGACATTGATGATAACATGCTTCCCGGAAAGGGATCTCAGCAAGGGACTTCCCAAGAATGTTTCTAGTCCTACCTCCCCCGCTATGTCTGGCCAAGATGTTAAACTAGGCCTCTTCGGGGAGTAACCCGCGCTGTAATTAATATTTCCTTGTATTTTTCATTTGCATTGTGTGCTTTGTTTGTGTGCTCATTGCAGGAATCTAAGTGTGGAGTGTGACACGCTCCGACCAGAAAAAAGAGTTCTGGAACAACAAATAACTACTAGGAGTATTGGTGCCGTGACACCCGTGACACTGTGGATCTGTCACGGCTGTCACGGCAGGACAAAAGCGCAGTGAGTTCATGAAGGGGCCGTGACACCCGTGACACAATGAAGCTGTCACGGCTGGCTTATTCCTTAGTCAGTTTTGGGGGGTGCCATGACACCCGTAACATTCTCGGATGTCACGGCCAAATCAGTCTCTTCTTCCCCAAAAATTCAAACCAGAACCCTATCACTTGCCTTGTTCCTCCACAATTTTTGATGCTAACCTATCACTTGTGATGCTTTATGTTCTTATTTATATATCTACCAGCTCATGAGTCACATTTCACTCCCCGGGCATCGCTTAATCTCCATGGATATCGCGCCATCACACACGAGTGAAGTTCCTATACTCTTTTTCTTATCTTTTATTTCTTTGCTTAGGGACTAAGCTCATTTTTAAGTGTGGAGTGGGTAGCGCATAGTCACACACATCGCATATCACATTCACTCTTGCATATGCTCAACAGTCTATGTATTGCGATTGAAATCCTCATTTTCTACGATACTCCTCGATTGATTGTCATTCTTTTGGATTCAAAGTCTAGGACTTGAAATAGTTTTATTCATGTGTGTATTCTCTCGAGTCAGTATCATTGCTAGCATTTGCCTACCACATGTTTTACGTATTTCTTGAAGCATGTTTGAGACTTGATATTAGTAGGCACCGGTACAAAATGTCAAAAACTTAAATTGCATCTCTTTTTCTAGGTGACATTAGTACTAGTATGTGCTTCTCTATACTTGTTGTGATCTGCATGCACCCACCTTTATTCATACACTATGTCAAGCTTTAAGTGTGGAGTTAGAAAAATATGGTTTTCAATCAAGAATAAAGTTCTGAATTTTCAAAAGAGGGTGAAAAATTGACCCTAAGCATAGTTGTTTTTTAAGAAAAAAAAGAGAGCAGAAAAATACCAAGGGAAAAGTGAGAAAAGTTACCCCTTGTGTATGAAAAGAAAAAAAAAATAGAAAAATAATACCAAGGGCAAAGTGAGAAAAGTCACCCTTTGTGTATGAAAAAAAAATTTCTGCCCCCTTTTGCTTGATGTAGTGTAATTTCCATCTTTTCACTGCGTGCAGTCATGACTTGTTTTGAGAATTCATGTACTAGCATTGAAGGGACGATACTTGTGCTTGCATTGAAATTTTGATGTGATCTTCGTACTATTTTCAGAAAAATTCTTTAGCCGGGCTCTTCTTCTCTTACGGGTCATTGCTTAGTCCTTGGCACTTGAGAATGAGCTTTGCGCCAAGATCCCGTGGACTATCCCTAGATAGCATAGGTGAATGGCGAGCATGTTTTGTGTAACTATTCATGTTCTTATTATGTTGCTATAGAACAATTTAGAACATGTGATGAGTCACTTGCTAGCCGTGTGTACTGATCGTTTAAATGTATAACTCGTTTAATCTATGATTGTCTGACAACTTTGATGAAGATGTTTGACCTAAAGTCGAGGTAACACGATGAGTTCGAGGTATGACATGACTTTACTGTGACTCGTTGAGCATCATTCATGCATACACGTTAGTTAGTTGTACAAGGGATTTGTAGGTAGTCTCATTCCTGAAAATATTCACGAGACTATATCGTTCTACTAGGGCAGCCTAGGGGTTTAAAGGCTTGATGCATATGCTAAATGCATTCGTGCCCTCTACGACAGTGAGTTATCTTTTTATTTTTATTTCAGTTAGAATTGATCACATGATACTTGAGTGGGAAACTATTCTGCGATTTATTGACTTGTGCTTAAAGTTTGTTCGGGACGAACAAATCCTAAGTGTGGAGTGTTTTGATCAGTCGAATTCTTGACCTATTATTCCCTTCATTAGATGATGGATTAGGTTTGTTTTCTGGATATTTTGTTATCATTTAAACTCTTATCTAGTGTTTCAGGTCACATATCACATTCCTAATACTTTTGGATTGATCTGAAGCAAAACAAAGCATTTAGTAGAGATTTGGGTAAAAACTGGGCAAATTGACCTTTTCGACTTATTTTGCACGCACAGATTGCATATGGTGTCCAAATTGATTGATTCAAAGCTTGTTGGGAAGCTAATTCAAAGGGCTACAACTTTTTAGTTTACGCCAAGATCAAATTCGGAGGTTAACACCATGAAAACGCCACCCGAATTCTCTGCCATTTTTCATGGCCGTGACAGCCGTGCCAAATCAGTATGTCACGGGTGTAACGGCTCCTAAATAGCCCAGAGAGTTTTAGGGGATCGTGACGGCCGTGACAGCCATGACAAATTCGTATGTCACAACCCCAACGGATATTTTGAGCCATAAATAGCAGTTTCGGACTAGATTTTGAGTACACTGACTTTGGGGATCGATCTTGAACTAAATTGAAGAAAGAGGACGACTAAGAGCTCAAGAAAGACCAAGATTCGAGGCTACACTTCATCAAAACACAAGTGTCATGGCCCCATCGAAGACAGTTTCTAAAAACGATTTTTGGACAAATTTTTTGACTTATTTCCTAATTTCGTTTTTGGGCTTTTTGGCCTTTTGGAAAGCTTTAAAGAGGGCAACGACCAGAGTATTCGAGGGATGCTTTATTTTTGAGATTGAAGAACCCTAACTTGGGAAAGAAGACAAACATCGCGAGAGATTGAGGATCATCGAGCTACATCGTCTATGGTTAACTCGTCCTTAATTTCTATCATTACACTATTTGTGGTTAACTTACCATGAATAGTGAGTAGTCTTCTTTATTCTGGGATCCTACAGATCCCGTGCTATGTACCCAACTCTCATATGATCAATTAACGTTTTTATCTATGCGATTCGAATATTCAATTTCATTGTGCTTAATTTATCGTTCTTACAAGTTTCACATTGAATGAGATGTTTACATGCTAGAACATATTTAGGTTAATTACCGAAAGATGGATGGGTCCTAGGTATTAGCCGGATGGTATGAAATTGGATGAAAACCTTTAGTTTAATAAATTGATATCGTTGATAATCCGTGGATGGGCGGCGTTCAACGATTGAGATTAATCTAGATAATGATCCGTGGATGGGCGGCTTATCTAGTGTTATTTTGGTTTATTTCGATATTCGTTAGCATGATGAATTACATGATAATGATTGCATGATTAGTGGGGTTAGCACGGGTGAAGTATGGTCCTGGAATTCTTTCTCTGATAAGTACAAACATTTATTTTTCTGCAATTTAATTTCTGTTATTCTTCACAACAAAACCTTTCATCAATCAGAATAGCTAAATAGGTCACTAGTTAACTAGTATTCACACACCTATTCCTTGGATCGACCCTTGGCTTACCAAGGTTTATAAATTTTGTTTGACTGCAATTTGACCCCTAAAACTCATAATTTGACAACTATAAAGGGTTAAAAATACGCTTGTCATGATGCATATGTTTTTTAAACTAGTACTTACAATGACAAATTTATAATGCGTAGGTTTCTATTTAAAATTGGTAGCATAGCTGCTATTTTCATACTAACACGAGGATATCTGAAAACGTATTGCTAGTTACAAGGGAAATAAAATAAAAGAAAAAAGGTCAATATTCTTCAAAGGCACCATTATTGGAAAAGGTGGATAAACTTTAAGAACCTATCCTCGGTGCAAACACCACACGAGATTCCCGAATGAGAAATAGAAAGAATGGCAGCGCCAAAAAAACAACCATCTCCTATGGACCAGTGCCAACCATCACCTACGGAAAGTCCCACCATCTCCTATGGAACAATGCCAACCAGTGGACAAAAATCCAACAGAGGTGTTTAAAACACCAGCTACTAATTGTAGCGAGTCGTTCATCCAAAAAACATAACTTCCAGATATCCAGCAGCAGCAATCTACGACCGAACAACCTACAAACCATGCAACAGAACCGCATGCAAAGTTTGTAGACACATCTGTTGCACTGCACACAAATGAGACAAGAGTGCAAGAAAAAGTTCAAAATAATTTCGAACTACCAAATTTGCCTCTACTCAGTCTGGTTGATCTTATGGACCTCCCAACTCAAGTTCTTGAAGCGGCTGCGAGGTTGTGTGACAAACAAAGTAGTAAGGTCCTAGATCCTAAACCCATTACTTGTCCTGAACCAGTTTAAAGATCTAAGAGAGAAATAGTACCAGGACCGCAACTAAAATCACCGTTCATGTAGCGAGTTATAACACTGAAGGTACTGGCAGCACAAGCTTAGATGGACTTCTGTGAGTGGGTGTACAAGGGCAACTATAAAGATGGGTAATGTGTTTCTCCAATTTCTCATATGATAGTGATCTATAATTCGTAGTTTGGTGTTTAAAATTGGTAACTCATATGGACATAATGTTGTGTTCTCCTTTTTCAGTGAGATCTTATTTGAGTATGGCGTAGACGCTGGTGAACGATAGGATTTTAAATCCCTCCATCCACGAACATACATCACCAGCCCATCGTTGACTTGTGGGCACTATTGCTCAACGATAATGAAAAATACATATCCAACAATACCGGGCTTAGATTTGTTTTCCTCCACGAAGCTAGCAGTAAGTGTCAAATAATTATTCAAACATATGGGTTGTCCACTGAGCTACACGTGTCAAATACCATTGATTGCACTGCAGATAAGGTCCACGGGAAATGGAGGGACGAAGGAAAGTTGGGCAGCCAACTTCAAAACGCTATTTGAAGAGGAACTCGCTAAATTTCCAAGAGTAAATGTACATGAAGTGAGCCTGTTTAGTCTTTGTTTTCTCAACCTACAATAGTCAATTGGTTTTCAAAATTGTCTAACTGAATGTAATTTTGCTCTTGCAGTTCGTGTTCCCAATTTGTCACCAAGAACATTACTATTTGATATGTTTTGACATGTTCCAAGGTAAAATAGATCTCATTGACAACTCAAAGAGAGGAAAGTTCCAAAACAAGTATGTATACACATCACATAACCTGGTACTAAACTTCCTAATCTTGTAAACTTTGTAATCTATAGTATAAAATGCGTAGTACTTCAATTAAAATTCGTAGTCTGTCACTTAAAATTCGTAGGGTAATACTAATCTATTATTTAAATTTTGTAGTGTTTCCTCTAATAATGTAACGTTCATGCAAATATAAAACTTCTTGGCTTATTTGAAGGAAATCAGACACAAGAAGTTATACATGTTTGCCAACGAAAAACCAAAATGAATGAATATGAGTTACCAAACAAAAGACAATGGAGTCGATTGTGGGGTTTTCGCCATGCGACACATGGAAACTTACAAAGGTAGAGGTGCTACAAACTGGAAATGTGACCTTGTTGACGAAAGTGAAGAGGTAGGTGAGTACAACCAATTAATATTTCAATGTTCATGATGATTGTTATAGAATTAAAAATAAGTCTTTATCTGTTGATTAACATTTCTATTGTAATGCAGCAACGGCAACAAACGGAGGGACTACATTTACTTGAACGTTATTATAAGATCACCCCTGAATGCGAGAAGAGAAGAAGTGTTAAAACGCGCAGACGAAAGGATGAAAATAAAAGATGAGTTAGAATACGCGTTAGACTATGCAGCTAAAAATGAATAGATTACCATTTCAACCTGCTTTAACCTCTAATTTTCTTATATGTTGCTCAACTTTTGAATAGCGTAATTACATTGAGGATGTTGTCTGTTTTTGTATCCCACTACAAATTATACTGGTTATGTACCACGAATATTATGTAATTGGCAGTTTATAATTCGTAGTCTACCGTTGTGCAGTAAATAAGCACGACTACGAATTAAGTGAACCAGAGTACGAATTATATGAGAGGGACTTGACAGACGTCGTCGGTACCTGCAAATTTAAATTTATAATTCCTTACTCCTGGCTATGGGTTAGTACAGCGGCAAGCAAGGGTCGAACCCTAGAGAGCTAGATGGTTTCTTGTTGTTCTGTAAAAAGGAAACAATTGGGTTTGTAAGAGATTTGGAAACAAGTGTGAGAATAGGAAATAAACGAGATATGTCAATCAGAGGGAATATTCAGACTAGGGTTTCTATTGTGACTTGTTATCCTTGACTACTAACGATCTAATTCAATGTTTCTAAGTGTGGTCGTCCCGACAAAGATGACTTCCCAAATAACTCGACAAAGGTGTTATGCCACAACCTATCCCGACAAAGGTGATGTTTAACCTAGATGTGCTATCTACCCAAACGACAAAGTATTAGGCAGATAATAATGATAGAAATATTGATCAACTAAGCTTTGCGACAAAGCATCCACCTAGTCTAGCAATAATTCATGGAATATATGCACGAGAATTAGTAAAACATGAAATAGCATTAAGGAAAAAGTCTGAAACAATAGTCACAATGTATGAAACCCTAGCCCGAATAAAGGGCTTAGCTACACATGGTAATTGAAACAAAGCAATAATTAAAAGGAAAGATTTCTTCTCTATTGCCGAACGAAGGAGAAGGAGGGGCCGGAATGGTGTTGATCGCCGAGGAAGAGGAGGGAGCTCAGGTCTTCGAGTGAGGGATGAGACTCTCGAATTTTGGATCATTTGAAACCCTTGAGGAGAGGTCTTATTTTTAGAGTTGGATGAGGGCCTCGAGATTTCCTATTTGAAATTGGCCCATAAACGGTTTTAGGAAACATGTCCAAAAACCAACTTTGCTTGGCTTGCAAGCAAACTTAGCTAGTAAGTTTACTTGGACAACAAGTCTTCAAGAAGCTTCCAGAGCCTTCTCAAACCGCCATGCCTGGAAGAGAAACGAGCCGAGATTTGTGGTCTTGAACTCGGCTTGGGCCGGCCTTGGACCGAACTGGGCACTCCTCGGGCATGTGCTGGTTCCACTCGGGTGTTTTGTCTGGAAAGTGAGATCGTCCAACTTTTTGGGTATTTCAAACAACTTGGTCGAGCCGGATTTGCCAGATTCGCCCGTCTGGTTGAGCAACTCAGTTTCGGTGCTTATCAGCGCGCGGGGTCTTTGCTTAGAATCGGGCCAACTACAATTCTGCTCGGGAGTTCTCCTTGGTTTCTGACATTTTCCACCTTATTTGCTATTTTGATCACTTTGCTCGAGGCAGAATCATCAGATCAGCTCGTTTGCCCGAGTAACTTGAATTTGGTGCTAGACTGCTCAGTTGGGGCCTGATTTGCTCGGGCGCGGCCTGGTCCTGCTCGGGCCAGAGTGGCCAAAAACTGCCTTGCGATGTCTTTTTGCACAAAATGATATCTTTAATGCGTGTTTCCTCCTAGAGCTTCCAAAACACTTGAAATGCAAAACAACACTAAGAAGTAACTGTTCGCATAATAAAGTGCCGAAATTGGTGGGATTTGATGACTCGATGAGTCGTATAAATACGGCTCATCAAACCACCCCACACTTAAACTTGTTCGTCCCGAACAAGGACTAGGTCATAAGAGGAAAAATACTGAAACATCACAATTTCTTTAGCATCCTAGACATTGCTACATGAACATGACTTGTTAATCTAGACTTCACCTTTCCACGCATATCTTGTTATTAAAAGCATCATACTCAAACATGGAAATAATTTGATACGTGTTACCTTTGGGCCGAGATGCAAATTAATTCAGATGTCTGGGAGATAGTCCTTTTAGACCCATGAACTGCACTCTTGGTCCCGAACTCTTGCTATATGGTTATACTTCATTGCTTTTTCTTGCACGTGATTGATTCGAGCTTCAAGGTGTTTGAGTTCTTTTGGGACAGCTTTTGTAGTGACTTGACTTTTGATGTAACAGTGGTGTACTTCACTTTTGTTGCGTGTAAAACATCACAATTGACTAATTTTTTCTCTTTTGGCTACTGATTGTGAACTGCTCGTCTGTGATTCCTTCTCTTTGACGAAGGTTAAATCATCACCCACAAGCATATGGAAGTACCTTCCTGCTCTCACTCATCCTCGTCCTTTTGACGCGAGTCAAGCCGAGGGTCACTCGTCTATTTTCCCGGCTACTTGGACTAGAGATTGGATGGTGTGTTGTTTTCCCATCCCACCTTACCGCATAAGTACCGCAGTGGCGGAGCAGACTCTTAACCATGTTGCCTTGAAGTGCTAGCCTCCACGAAATCCACATAACCATATAGTTTGAATCCGGTCCTTTGAGTGCTTTGTCAAGTCTCTCTAGGACGTTTCTTTCAACTCCACATCCCTGTTTATCTCAACTTACAAAGGCACGTAAAGGGTTAAGTTCACATGTAATCGCACAATTCTAATTTCACAAGAGACATGCATGTAATTGGCTCTATCTATTTCACATCATCAAGATTCAATACCGCAAGTCTAGGAAAATAGAGAGAAATCTGTACAAAAAATTTAAAATTTTAAGGGAAACATGCTGACTCTTATGCAAGGTGCAGAAAGTAAACGTGCTGACACAACGACTGACTCTCCCACCCCACACTTTTGAAATAAGCCGTGTCTTCACGGCACGACTTAGACTCTAGACTCACAATGCATGCAAATAACATGGAAAAGTAGAGAAAAGGGTTGGAACAATACTCCCCCTGGGTAGTCGTGGCCTGGTGTGTGGCAATGTCTTGGCCCGGACTGGTCTGGTCGAGGCTCGGCTTTGGTGTGCCGGAGGCCATGCGCTCGCATGGTGCACCCTGTGCGCTCGCACAATCCTGACCAGTCGCATGAAATCTTGTGCGCTCGCATGAATGGCCTTGTGCGTTCGCACAGCTCTTCTTGTGCGTTCGCACAACATAGACCAGTCGCATGAAATTCTTGTGCGCTCGCATGAATGGCCTTGTGCGCTCGCATGGCTCCCTTTGTGCGATCACACAATTGCGACCAGTCGCATGAAATGCTTGTGCGATCTCACGACTTACCCTGCGCGCTCGCATGGAGCTCATCTGTTCCCTGCATAGAAATCATCTCCTTTTCCAAGTACAATGTGACGAATGTGACTTAAACATAAAATAAAAAATAAGTAAATAGACTGAAAAGTAATGCCGGGCTGCCTCCCTGTGAGCGTCTTTGATTTACGTCGTTGGCTCGACGTTACCTCTTTAGGGATCACAAGTTCCGATCCCATGGGCGTGTGAGGTCAAATTTCACCTCATCTACTCCTTCAATCTACCCAAGATCACCGTGTAATGATGTGCTCGTGTCTGCTCTCCATCGATCAGGCAGGTTCGCCTTCACATACTCCCGAGTTGGTGAGGACATCTTGCTCATAGCTACTGTACCATTCGTATGCACGGTCTCTTCTGGTAGGTCAGGAACAAGGGCACCAAGATCAGATGTGTGCACTATGTCCGGTGGTTTCTTTGCGCATGGACGGTCATCATCCCCGTAGATGTAGAAATCTGATATTTTGCCACCGAATGCAAGTGACAGCGAGCCCGTGCCCATGTCAATATTGGTCTTGGTGGTGAAGAGGAATGGCCGTCCCAAAATGAGTGCTGGAGGATTGTCGTTTCTAGCATCTCCCATCTGCAAGACATAGAAATCTGTAGGAACAACAAGATCTCCTACTCGGAGGGTTAGGTTTTCAAGCAAGCCAATAGGACGAATACATGATTTATCCCTAACTCTATCAACAATCTAGGTAGTTTCAATGGGCCAAGTTTCAATGAACAATATAGAGAATATGGCATAACATTAATGGCAGCACCAAGATTGATCAAACAGTGATGTATCTGAGTCTCACCGATACCACAGGTGATCGTGAAGGCACCTGGGTCCTTACTCTTTTCAAGCGGTGCTTCGTGACTTGCTGAAACTGGGCGCTCCATCATTGGGTCGTTCAGCTCATGCCTTGCTTCCAATTTGCCTCCTAGCTCATCCTTGTCGATTATATGGTCTTCAGGAGCAATAACCTGCATGGAAAACGAAGGAGAAGGATCAGTTCTGGAATGTGTATCAATATGTACCGCGTCTCGTTCAGATGTTTGTGTCAGACCCCATATTCTGCTTCTCCAATGACCCCAAACCCTAGGAGGAAGGTTTACCATAGCTTCACGCACCAATTGCTCGTTGAACGGCTTGCATCTGTCCAACGTCCAGAACAGATCAGATTCCTTGAGCACCTCAATCACTTCCTTTCCCTTGTATCGGGACTCATCTAGTAACCTCTCAGGAATGATTTTCCTTTTTAGCACACAACTCCATTTCAACGCAGTGTCTTTATTAAGGAACCACACTCCTTTCTTGACCTTACCCACTGGGACAGTCTCAGACTCAGGGGCCGGGACTTCGCATCTCCCAGCATCTTCAGAGACGGGAACCGCAGCATCGCGCTTCCTTTTCTTGGAAGAGTCGGCTCCTCCTGCACCAATGCTGACCTCAGCAGCCTTCTGAACTGATCCCTTTGTGGATTTTGCAAAAACTACCTTCTTCTTTTCCTTGTCCTTCTTTGTCCTTTTGAGATTGACAAGAGGAACACTGTCTTGGTCATCTTCTGAAAGAGTAGCATCCTTCGATACTTGCTTCGCAGTGTCCTTACGAACTGATGTACCATCCTCCTCCATATGATCATTACGAAGATCACCTTGAATGACTACTGGTACAGCCATTGTCTCCCTATCCACAACTTCCTCTGAAGCTGGTGTAGTCTTAGTGTCAGTCTGAACACTTGGTTCCACTGTTGGAACACTTGTAGCTTTCTCTGCAACTCCTCCAGTCTCAACACCAGACTGAACACTCGTTCCACAGTTCGAACACTTGAAGCTTTCTCTACAACACACTCTTCTGCCCCAACGGCCTGATCACGTGGAACTTCCTCTGAACTTGCCACTCCTCTATCCTTTTCCTTTTCCAGATCTTTCATGACATCATCAATGTCTTTGTACATCTTCTCCAACTCCTCATCCTTTTCTGCTGGGTCTGATTCTTCTGGTATGGATTCTTCCAGCACACCCGACTTCCCTGACAGATTAATCTCCTCTGACACAGTCTCAGCATGCTTACCGGAACGCTCATTAATGACTCCTTCTTGATTCTTAGACGGCTCAGCATCATTAATCACCAAATTTCTCTTCCCCGAGGTCTCAATGAATTTCTCTGATTCTTCATCGGACATTGCAATCTTCCGACCTCTAGTGGCATATATCTGAGCTAGGTATTTTCTGGGAGAGTCACGAGCCCGCTTAGTCTTCTTTCTGTGACCAGCCTTTGGAGGTACGTATCCGGTGGCAAAAATCTTCTCTCTCCATGATGTTGAGCCACCAACCGCTTTGCTGGGCTCGCTGCTTTTCACAATCTTGTCAGGATTGTTTTCAGTAACAGAACTACCGCCCTTGTCGCCAACAATCCCCTTATCACTAATAGCACCACTACTAGAATCATCACCAATAACAGCCCTACTGACTTCATTATATTCAACAGACTTCCCCTCCTTCTCGACACCCACATTCAGATCTTTCTTCACAAAATTTTCAATAACCGTAGTATTTACAGAATCAGAAAGAACAGTTGGAATTACCTCAGATTGGGGACGGATTTCTTGAGACGTACCAGCATCTATTGAGACGGACAAGTCCACGGTGGTCGACTGAGGGATTTTAACTGTTACTCCTCCGGCAGACTTCTTTGATTCGGTCAAAGATTCGGTGACGGAGCGTAAAGGCTACGCCTTTTTCTCCTTCGGAGCTTTTGCTTTGGGAATTAGGGGTTTTGCTGCCATAGCCTTTGAGGACTGCATGTTCTTCTTCTCAGTGGATTTGATGCCGGTCTTAGAAGATTTCCTTGTGTTCACCATCGCGGTTTGGAGAAGGAGCGGTTGAAAAAAATCGCCGAGAGTCGTTCTAGGGTTTGTACGAGAGAGAGAGAGAGAATAAACAATTGAACACACTCAACTGTTTTGTGTTTCAAAAAAAATATCTTCATGCCTTTCAACTTCCCAAATTGGTCAACTCTCGATTCAAATAACGGCAGGAAAAATCTTCGAGAATATTCAAAAATATTGGTCTTCACGCGCTGTGCATTCTATTCCAGCTCCCTTCCTTAGGTGGTCAGTCCAACTGTTCAGCTGGAGATTCAACTTTGACTAACCACCGTCGGATGCATTCAGTGGTGGACACCACATGGACCCACTGGGGATCTGGGTGTTCCACTCCGTAACCTGCCATAGGGGTTAACAAAGATCTTGGTATGCCTCAGAGTTATCATCTTCTGGTTCCCTTCATATTCATATTTTCTTGTTTGGCTCCAGGCATATTTCTGTGGGCATTGTACGAACTCAGTCCGTAACTGTGACACCTTCTGATTCAACAGTTTCCTGGGACAGTTGTCAACATGGATTTGTGCGCATCTCCAATCAGGCCTTGTGTGCAAGGTCTTATCCACTCCCCCTCGCAGAAATCTATGTTGAGCGTTTGCACAGGTAAGAGCAACCGGTTGCTTGCCATGGTTCTCGTCGTTCATTGATCCCATCTGACCCATCCCAATGGTGTAGCAGTTGTTGGCATCCCTTCTTCCTTTCATCAGTGTATCGCCATTCTTGTCTAGAACAAGGCATGAGTAGCTAGAGAATGACACATAATGTCCATCGTCGCACAGATGACTGATGCTGATAAGATTCCTTGTCAGACCTTCGACAAGGAGGGTGTTCTTGAGTGCAGGGAGATCCGGAACCATCAATGTCCCACAGCCGATCACTTGACCCTTTCCACCATCCCCGAAGGTGACAAACCACATCTGCTCAACAAGTCTAATATGGGTAAGATATTGAGAGTTACCTGTCATGTGGGCGGAGCATCCACTGTCGAGATGCCGACTATCTTGCGCTGTGTAGCTTGAGGAGTAACAGGCCACCATGCAGACGGTTTGGTCTGCCTTTTGAACCCAGACTTGTTTCCATCGCGGTATGGTCTGGTGTTGGAAGGCACGTCGTTCAGCAAGAAATAGGCGACACTTCAGTTTGATGTGTCCCATCTGGTTGCAGTACCAGCATGTGCGCCGATCAATCCTTTGTTTTACTGGTGAGTAGTTTCAGCTTTGGACGGGTGTTGCACGGGTCTTCCCACCACCGAGTGTTCCATGCGTCTCCTTGTGATCAGCTCGGTTCTTTCCTTTGGACTGTTCTTGGGACAAATCCACTTTCTGTCTGGGGTGCTGTCTCACCTTCTGTTCTGGCTGGTGTTCAGACACTGGTCTTGTGTTAACAAACGCAGTTCCTTTAGAGGTACCTTCTTTTGTAAACCCCAGGCCTCGATGTCCAGACTCCATCCTCTGAGATCTGAGAATATTGTTTAAGTCGTCAGTGCCAGAGTTTAGCATCCTTATCGACTGTTTGAGATGATTGAGCTCCTTCTCAGTGTTTGAGTGATCCATCTTCTCAGATTCTAGCTGAAGTTCCAGCTGTTCTATCCTCCTTAGTTGGAACACTTCCTTGCGCTTCAGATCTGTGATGGTTTTTCTTAGACCCGCCATGCCTACAGGATGAGTGTCACGGTCCCCTTCCATGTCGATTTTTAGTGAAGAAACGATACCCAAAAGTTTTGTTTTCTGAGCAAGAAGACTCAATCTTTCCTGTTTCATCTCAGCCAGTTGATAATTTAGTGAGTCAATTGTACCTTCCAGTTCCACCTTTAGTGTAAGCAGTATCTCGACCTCCTGCCAGACCTTGTCCTTTTCCATAGTGATGCTTGCAACTGTGTCATTCAGCTTCTTGTTGATCTTGATCAGAAGTAACCACTTCTCATACAGATCTTTATATGTCTGGGCCAGAGAATCCTGCGTGAGTTCTTCATTGTCACTGTCTGAGAGGTCTTCACTTGGGAGTTCTAGCTGAGATGGAACTGTGTCACTGGTGTTGCTGCACTCACCCAGAGTTGTGACGAAGGCCACAAAGTTGGTGGTTTCACCTCCTTCTTTCTCTTCGTCTGACTCACTGTCGCTGAAGCTGGCGACCATTGCCTTCTTCTTCATGAGAGTGTTTGCACATTGTGAGGCAATGTGACCGAAGCCCCTGCATTCATGACACTGAATCTCTTCTTTTCCTTTGTCAGACAAGTCTTGTCTTGAATCACTGGACCTTGGTGATGGACCATAATTATACGAATCAAATACACAGTAAAACCCACCAAATTAGACTGTTTGTCTATCTAACTTCTACTTGTTAGTCCCGATATATTTCTACAGGGTATTTTGGACACTAGAGAGAAAACACGCTAAGGAGAGGATTTTACGCTGAAAAGATATTACGAGTCAGTCCGAGGTCACGATCAGACGCTGAATGCAGAAATCACAAGATCCTGACATTGAATTACTCAAAGCAAATCCAACCGAGGAGCAACCAAAGTCAGACCGGAGCGAAATTGGACTGTTGGTTTTGTGAAAATTGCACAAAACTACACAAACCTCCTCTTTCCTTCTAGAAGGGGCGGTTATGGGGAGGATAAGGATGAGGATGACTCATCTCCTCCATCCTCAGCCATAAGTGTCGGCTAAATGAACTCCCCACAAGGTGGTGCCAAGTGTCTCCTCCTCCTCCACAACCTCATCTCCTCCTCCTCTTCCCTTGGATGCAACCCATCTCCACCCTCCATTTCCTCCTCCTTAGCCTATAAATAGAAGCCTCATTCACTTGTAAAAAATCCATCCACCACAAATCACAAATGTTTTAGAGAGATAGAGGGCTTAACCCTCTTCTCTTCACTTTTAATAAATATTGTTCTTCATTTTGGAGCTACTTTTGGCGCTTGGATCTTGCCTAGGAGCTCCTCTCCTCTGCTTATTGTAAGGTATAAAATTACTTTCAAGTATTATTTGTTTTTACTTTAAAGTTATTTTATTATTCGGTACCCTTGTTCAAGACAATAGTTTGCTTGTATTCCTTGACATGAATACAAGCAGCTAAAAGCTTGTACTCGGTCGCAGGGGTGTACTTGTATTATAAATGTTTTAGACTCTACTCTTAGAGTATCTCTGTATTCAAAACTTGTTCTATGTGCCATATATTAGGTTAGAACTTCCAAGGTTGAGTGGATGCTTGGAATGACAAAGCTCTTCCGTGGGGTTCGTAAACATACTCGGATAAGTGGATGCTTGGAATGGCAAAGCTTATCTGAGGAGTTTGACCTTTCTAAAACACCATTTGGTTTCTCGGGAATGAAAGACCAAATGGATGCACACAGGCTAATATACCTTGGAATGGGGTATTAGTCTAAATAGAACAAGTGTTTTAAATGGTGTTGCAAGTCTTGCGCTAGAAATAGCCTCGATTCATCTTTGAATGCTTAGATGATCATTTCAAGTGTTCTACGCGATGTTGCAAGTCTTGTGTTAGGAATAGCCTCGATTCATCTTCCAACACTTGGTATGATCATTAGCGGTCAATGATAAACAAATATGATACAAGGCCCCTAAAACCGAATCCTTAAATGCGATTGGGGTTGAGTTTGAGTGTGATTTGAGAACTGAAAGTAAATTACAATAATAGACTGTAAGGAAATTTCTGCATAAGCTTCATTAAAGAACAACTAATCCACACTGACTCCCTTGGGTTCGACCCCTACTTACCACTTGCTACCCAGTAGTAAAGTCGCGAGTAGCGGAAAAATATAAATTTATTTGTACAGAGAACATTGCACCTTAACGACAGTGCAGTGGGCTCCGTCACTTGGCCTGCAGGATTTCCAGTTTCAGAAGCTATTTGACGAGGGCTGGCCTTGTTCTGGTCCACGTCTGTTGATTTTCTGCACCATTTTGCCAAAGTTCTGAGCCATCATGGCCAGTTGTTCAGTAGTGCAGCTACCATCCAGTTTATCTTCAGACATGTCCGCCTTTAGGGCGATTCCCTTCACTTCCACAGGTTGAAAATCATGATTGATCTCGTAGATTCTGAGAGAACCCATCAGCTCGTCCAGTTTTAGTTTGGCGATGTCGTGCATTTCTTCTATGGTCGTGACCTTCATCGCAAATCTCGGAGGGAGTGATCTCAGGACTTTACTGGCAAATCTTTCTTCATCAATGGGTTTTCCGAGTGCAGACGCCTCGTTGGACAGCTCCAGAACTTTGGTGTTGTACTCAGTGATGGTTTCTCTCTACTTCATCTTCATCTCTTTGAACCTGGTTGTGACAGCCTGCATGCGAGAGTTGCGAACTTTGTCTGTACCTTCAAAGGCTGTTTGGAGGATGTCCCATGCTTCCTTGGCCACTTCACAGTTGATGATTAGCTTCATGACGTTTTCATCTACGGTCGAAAAAATTGCGTTCATAGCCTTTGAGTTTCCCATAGAAGCTTTGTCCTCCTCTTTTGTCCGCAGTGCTTCTGGTTTTGCGATCGGTTCTCCAATGAGATTGTTCATCATGGGTTCCGTCCACCCTTTCAGAACAGCCTTCCATGCTTTTTCATCTAGAGATTTCAGAAAGGATCTCATCACGGGCTTCCAAGTGGCCTAGTTCGATCCTTCGAGTAGCGGGGGTCTAGTGATGCTTTGTCCTTCCTTCAGAGTCATCTTGAACAGTTCAGGATCCCACTCAGTGTGTCGAGTGTCGGCTCTGATACCAATTGAAATTATATCCCCTATTCAAGCTTGTGTCCAAGTTACAGTTGTGACAGATCTTGAACTCTTGTCACAACAGTTCAGCAGTTAGTTCAAGGTACAGTTGCGACAGACCTTGAACTCGTATCACAACAGTTCAGGCAACAGAATAAAAGTAGAAGGACGCACAGAATGATAACCCAGTTCGGCCACACCTACTCTGGGGGGTTTCCCACACCCTAGAAGGGACAACAAATCTTTATTACGAGTTAGAGCTACAAGTGGACTTACGCTTACACCTTGTAATCGCCTAGCCTCTAACACTACATCTCTCAGATTTGCAACCGAGGTTTACAGCAGTTAACCTCGATCCCCTTCGTTCGAACCTGCAGTCCGAACGTTCTCGACCTTCTCCTGAAGCTCGGATGCTTTCTTTCGAAAGCTTGTTCACCTTTGTTGTGTGCGGCAATTTGATCGCTTCCAGGCAGTCTCAGTTGCACTTCGACAAGACTGCTCTTGCACGGATGAGTTTCCAATGGGGAAACACAGCCGGCCGTCGCTTTCTTCCTTCCCAATCGATAGTGTATGCTCGTGTATGTTTGATCTTGAAAGCGATGTAGAATAAGGGTGCCTTAGCATTGTATTTATATGCTTGGACGAAACCCTACTTTGCACAAGATAATCCCATCAAATATTTAGGAAATATTCCTAGATATTTGATGTATATCTTTTTCAAATCGGTTGGAAGAATATACGAAGTCTTCTTGACCAAGTAAGCAGCGCCGCCTTCAATGTGGATATTCAATCGAATATCTTCTGCTCGAATAAGTCGCTGGCCGACTTAACTTAGCGATATCTTCGCTGTCCAATATCCTTCCAGAAAATATCCTTGCGTCTGCTCCACGCTGTATGTGAGTACTAGGATATGTTCGAACTCCCCCTGAACTCCTGCTCGAACTGTCTAAGCTACGTTTTGCCAAATACATGTCACTCAAGGGAACATCACATTCTCCACAACAAACTAAGATATCCGATCATGGAATCTTCACAAGCGGTCAACATCACCCTCGAAACTATGTATACCGATATTAACATGGGACCATATTGCTGAAGCTAACATTATTTGTTCCCATGTTTGTATAGAAGATTCGGCATGAACAACAAACAAACCAGGATTGTGCCTCCGAGATGCCTCCTTATGCCATCTAGGCTTCACCATAAAGTCAAGAATTCTGTCTAATGTGAGAAAGAACATAACTTTAAACAAGTGTCGGCATATAAAGCCACAAGAGGCAACTTCTTGCAGCTGCTATTCAAATTGTCAGTAATTCTATGAACTTCACCTACAAAATGGACATGACAATACGAATTTAATTGTAAGGAACAACAGGATGACATAAAGTCAAAATAAGCATTAAAACAATTTGAACTTACCTAAAACAGTTTGTTTTTCCTTTCAGCATCATTTATAATCTACAAATACCATCTTCAGAGTCATTCATCGTCTGAATTACGCATGTATATGCAGTAGCCGACATCTCAGTTTGCATTTTCTTAAAAACAAATAGTGTGAATATCAGATGCATGCGTCTCCAATTTATGAGTAGAACAAAGAGAAGGTGTGGAACTTCTTGATTCGTTGTAAAGTCTCACTCTAGTATGTCTCTGTAGGTCCATATCATTGTTAAAACTCCTCTGAAATTCTACAAGAGTCATGTATCCGTGAATATTGACGGGCGTCGTCGTACCCGTCAAAAATAATTATTTCTTATCTCCGACTAGCTTGTGGTAAGTCGGGTCGTATCCACAGAGATCGGTGTGAGAACCTGTTTACTAAGTACAAAAAGTAACAATGGGGGAGGTAAATTCCAAACGAGTTAAATAAAACGCAAGTATCAATAAGAATAGTCACACGAATTCAAGTATCAAGTATCAAAGAGAAGTGCAAGCTAGAACTTTCGATTGTGATGCAAGACTAAATCATTAACCCAACCGTTTTGATTTCTAATGTTTTACAACTTATAGCTCCCCGCTAGGTTGCACTACAAGTTGTCCTAGGGCGTCAATCCTAGTGGTATATTACTCGTGTCCTAGTTCACTATCCCCGCTAGGTTGCTAGTAAACTTGACAATAGAAATCAACAAACTAACAAGAACTCCCCCGCTAGGGTTCCATTCATGCTAGCACATCAATTCCATGAACATAGCATAGTAATATGACACAAAAGATAGAAATTCAATATGAGTCTCAAGTCAATACATCACAATTTCAAGTTCTAGCCTACACAAATGAGTTTAGCTACTCATGTTAATAGAATACATCATGAAGTTTTGAATAAACTGAAATAGAGAGTACTAATGATGATTGGAACAATAGGACGTGTGTGTCTCCCCTCCTGGGATGAATATGCTGCTGGAATGATGATGTCGACAATTGCTTCACAGGACCAATCTGTTTTCCCCCAAGTCACACGGCCAAAAAAAGATGATGATTTCTTCTTTTCTCTTTTCTTTTATCTCCCTTCGATTCCAACTCCTCGAATTCCCTTCTGCCATTCCCCCAATGCGGCTCTTCGATCTTTTCTGTGTTTTCTCTCGACAATGCAGATCAAAAATTTAGGAAATTTGACAGCTGTCGTTACGCACGGACGCCTCTTGCATTTTGTCACCCGCGGACGTCTTCATATTATTGACAAATCAGGAGACCTCCGCGCCCTTAATCCTTGAGCCGTCCGCGGTCTGCGCTGATGAAAGTTCCAAAGTGCTTCGGTCTTCTTTTCTTTCCGCGCGAAACATCTTCTAATAGGCTCTCTTTAGCCGGTATTCCTTCTAGGGTCTCCGAATGTACCTGAGAATGAAAACTACACACAGGTAGTGAAATAATATACAGATAATATTAAGAGACGGGGTTTAAACATATAAAATAGTCGTACAACTACGACTTATCAAATATACCAACCAAAAAAAGAGTTCTCGCTTTCCGATCGCGAAGTTGTCCTCAAAAGGGCACCCATCGTTACATTCCGGAAATAAACTGGAATTCACCGAGACCTTAAATCATACATGTCAGCTAAACATTTGTTGCATTGAAGGTCGTATTTTGTAATCACCTCCCACCATCCATCTTCAAATTCTTTCGGATCATTATGATTGCCCCATATGACACATTTAATGTTACTTTAAAACCCAGTATTTCTGCATAATGATATGCCCACTTATTTGATGAAAACATTTATTAAACAAAATGTTAATTGTAGAGAAATAAACAACATGAAAAATAAAACATGCCTAGAGATTTATTTCTAAGGATACGAATTATAAATATTCCACTATGAATTATAAATACTATCCTATAGAAACATGCACTTGTAAGATCATTTCGATTAATAACATACTATGTACGAATTATACTCTAAATAAAGAGATAGCACGATTCATTTTAAAATATAACAATTTCTACGAATTATAAACACATGCCAACGAGATACCTTAGATTAGAATTTTTCATTGATGTGCCACATGCAAAACCTATGTCGACTTGATGGAAATACTCAGGAAATGGCAACCTATTCATTGTGGAGTCTTGGTCCATCACAATTATGGGGTTCGCGTTCCATCAAATTATTGAAGCACGTGAGTAACCATCTGTAAGAATCAACATCCTCCATTGATATCAGCCCAACTGCTAGTGTCACACTTCTGTGATAGTTGTCTATGCCGGTGAAAGGTACAAACACCAAATTTTATCTGTAAATAACAATTTTAATGAATTATAACTTTAAACATATATTTGTACCCATATTCAGTTATGTTGCATCAAATGAAACAACATCGCCACATATAATGCAGTCCCTCCTTCCTATCTGATCGGACCAGAACAATCTAGAGGGTGCCATGCTCGTCTGCATAGAACTCAAAAGAATACCCTTCACAAGTATTTTTGTTGTTCGATACACTATCAACTACCATTTGAGCATCACTAAGTCTGATATACAACTTCAAGTCCCTCTTGCAATTCTGGAAATCATTAACGGTTGCCCCAACATTCATGAACCCCCACATAAATCTTTTTCATTGTGGTGAGCTTTGATAGCCCCAACACGGTATTTACAACATTGCATGAGAATATTTTGGTGAACAACAGACAACTGCCGACTTGCATTTAAAAACTGTTTACCAATATCTGACGCCAAACAATGATTATGAGCCTCCTCAAACGAGTAAACACGGTATATACCACCATCAATTATATTTAAAAGTAGTCTATGAAAACAGCCACACCTACTGTCCCTTCTATGCCTCTCATTGTGTTCTATCGACTTTAATATGTCCACAACTGTAGACTTCTCTTTCTACCCCTCCATGTAGCACACCATATACTTATGGGTAACAATACCATCTGACCTTGTGCTGGTGGTCGACAAACGCACTAAAAAACCAGTAATGTATGCATAATGTTTGTAAAACATAATAGCATCTTCAATGTTTTGAAAGACCATCCCAAGCCGATGTTTAAATTCATCTGAACAATTTGGAATCCAATATCTAATACCGGAATCTGATACAAAAGATTTAGAATCATCATCGCAGAAATCAGCGTCACCATTGGAGTGACCTATTTTAACACAAACATCGATAAGTTACAAATTATGTGTTAAAACTACGAATGATATACACATATCAATATTGCAAATGTGATAGAAAAATACTTACAAGTCATTTATTAAGAATTATGTATTACGTGCTAGGAATTATGTTATACATGCTACAAATTTTTAATTTCTTCAGTTACTACAATTCTATAATTACGATGCCAATTTTATGTTCAAATCTACGCATTTTACTCAATGTATTAAATACATGTTGTGATAAATATGCATGAACGATGACGATGAATTTAGAGCGTCGTGAACTTCGAATTACAAATTAGTAATAAGCATCAGACTGCTATGAATCGGAACAACCAGAATAAAAAATCATGCTCAAATTAGTTACGTACTATGAAAGAGAACGAACACAAACTAATTGATTACCTGCATTGTTGTCGACTTATATACTCATCGCTCACTCAGTATCGGAAGAAAATAGGCAGAGTTGGAGATAAAATCGACGAACGACGATTTTTAGATTACGAGGACAAACGTGGGGATTGAAACAAACCGCACGTATGTGTTTGACGTGTAGTATTTTGAGCGTCAAAAACAATTTATAAAATTGGTAATTACCGAGTTGTCCAAGGGAGCAATTGTAAACTTGCGCACTATATAAGGTTATGCTTCTATTTATCCTAGTCTGAAACGAGTGTTTGTTTTGGTTTTAAAATCAAAAATAAACAAGTAGGAAAATGTTTTGACAAATTTCGAGAAGTATTTTGGGGAACTACTTCACTTACCCAACATTAGAATCGAATTTATTAACTAGCATGCAAGGATTTGCTTATATTTATTAGAACCGCACAATCCAAGTAAGACCCTCACACCCTTTCGGCGCTATTGGTTTAAATTGAAATTATACCTTTAACTACAAACCTCACCCTTTCGGCACTATTCGTTCAAATCAAGTAACTTGCTGATGTTTACCAACTATCGTTGCATAAACATAGGGAGTCCTTGTCATAATCCTAGCCTTTCCAGTTACAATTTCGGGCCACTCTCATAGTCACTAAGTTCATAACATGTATTTTACTTAATAGTCGGACGTTTAGCCTCACCCTTTCGGCGCTATTGGCTTAACGTCTCAAAGCTATGCACTCAGGCATTTTCTCAAACACCTAGTATGCATCGCTGAGTTTTAAGCACTAAGTAAAATACAAATCATACAAACATTAATTTATTAAACGATTCATGGTCGAGTAAGGTATGTAGGACCCCAAAATATGGGTCACTACTCACTATCCATCATCATAGAAATACAATTCATGTTCGTGAACAGGACCAGAATTACAAAACGAGAAAAAAGAATTACTACACCCTTCGATGATGTTGATAACTCCCTTTAATCTAAATCCTTGATCCGATCATAAATCCTTGCGTTTTTGTTCCCCTCATCTCTTTTCCGTCGTCTCCAAGTGTGTGAAATGAATATGTGCATGTGTATGTGACGATTGAAAACTGCTCTCTCCCTTTTGTTAAACTCAGTTTTTGCCCTTCTTCCAAACCCTAGCGAAATTTGCGTTTTTGGCCGACTTTGCCTATGTGTCCCTAGTGTCAACAGTGTCCTTAGTTAAGTGACACGAAAAAATCTAGAGAGCTGAAATTTGCTGATCAGTGTCACCAGTGTCACCTAATTAGGCGACACCGGCAACACTGACGCATAATGAGATAATCTTTTTGGCTCAAACTTTGACCCCTTTAACGACTGAAACATCTCTGGGTCCATACTACAAAGTTGTAGGCAATCAATTCAGCTTTCTAGCATACTATATATCAATGGATTCGGACACTAAATGAGCTCTCAGCGTGCGCAACAAGTAGGGAGGTCAATCCACCTACTTTTATCCTATTATCGTCCATATTTCCACAAAATGCTTAGTTTTGTTTTGGAATCATTTTTCACCTAAAAAGCATTGAAACATAAAGTGAGAGCTCATATAAATAAGGAAAATGATCAAAAATCAACTAAATGTGGAGCATAAATATAGTACAAATATAGGCTCATCAGAGTGCGAGAAACACTATCTCGGACTAAAATTACGCGGGCTAAATGACGAATATACCCCAATGTTGAATTTAATGTGAAAATATATACAAATCAATTGACTAAATCAAACCCGTTCTATTGTATATCGAACAAGTGTCATTTTTCTCATTTCTCAACAATTACACTATTTATCATTTGATCCGTTCTCTCTAGGGGTGAGCAGGCTCCGTCCCAAATCCGGTGACCCGTTCCAATCCGATCGAAAATTAGACAAATTTGAACCCGGTCCGGTACTAAATAAGTCAAATTTGGGTTGCTCCTCAGGTTACCCGTCCCTATAACCATATTAATATCGAATAAAATAATTTAGTTTTATAAGAAAAGTGTATCAGCCGGCCCTGTAATTACTTGAACAATTTTTATAAATGTCTTTCAGGTTCGGGTCGACTTAAATGACCCGATCATCATTTCGAATCGGATTAAGGACGAACCTAGCCCGTCCTAACTCATCTCATGATCACCCCTGGTTCTCTTTGCGACTATCAGAAGTTTAGGTACGCGGCCGTTCTGAAGGTATTAAAGCAGCGAGATTTGGAGTTGAATAGCCTCAGACCTCCGAGTGGACCTCCGAGCTAGCACCCGAGCGGACCTCCGAGCGGACCTCCGAGCGGGCATCCAGGCATCCATCCGTTTGTGCTCCCCTCCAGCCGATCGCATGGCCGACCGCATGCGCCCCTCCAGCCGATCGCATAGCCGGTCGCATGGCCGACCGGGCACCCGTTCGTGCGTCTGAGTTTCCTGCGTCCGTGCGCCCGAGCGGCTGTTACTCTCGTTGCTATTTCTTCTCGTTGCTGTTGCTCCTGGAGTTCGTTGCTAAAGATCTAAAGGCCGTTGTTGATGAGCTGGAGTTCGTTTCAAGCCGTTGGCGATCAGCGAATGAAAGCGCGACACGTCAGCCCAATCCGTGGCGCGAGTTTGATTCGAAATGGACGGACAAGATTAGATGGAACAGACGGCTGTGATTGCATCTGGGCAGATTAGTATTTAAGTTGTGTTTCGAGCAGTTAGGGTTAATCTTTGCGAAGAAACACAAATCAAGTTCAGTCGAAGTCCAGGAGAGATTCGGTCAAGAAATTGATTGAGGGCTTTCAGTCGCAAGAGGATTCCGCATCATTTGGCGTTCGATCAAGGCTGGTGAATCGGTCCACAGAGAGATCACAGTTCGTAGCTTTGGTGTTCTCCATTGTAACCCAGATTTTGTATTCCGGCGACTTAAGGTCAATTCCGACGTTCTTCATAGTGAAACCGGCGGAGCTAGTGAGCTCAAGTGGAGTACCTTCTCACCTAGAGGGGAACCACTATAAATCTGGTGTGTCACTTTACTTTCCGCAAATTATCAATTCTCTAATTGAATTTAGGGTTCGATAATTGAACAACAACAATATAATTGGATTAAGATTTAGTCCTGAATTACAACAGTGGTATCAGAGCTGATTTGAATTATTCTTGGCTATTGTTGTTGTTGATTCTGCAAATTCTTGTTGAATTTGATACTTTGCGTTACTGTTTTTGCTTTCGAGGTAAAAATGGTGCAAGAAAGAATAGAGATTGCTCCTTATGATGGGAAAGGTGACTTTCATAAGATGAAGGCTGTGTTGTCCCAGCATAAGGTATTGGTTGCCCTAGAAGAGGAAACCACTAAGTGGTCTGAAGATGAGAAGAAGAGGAAGTCTGATATAGAGGTTGAAGCATACAACTTGATCATACTGAGCCTTGGGGACAGTATCATCAGAAAGGTATGTGATTGTAAAACTCCTCTTGCAATGTGGAAAAAGTTAGAAACATTGCATGCTAATCAGATTGCTCCTAACTTGTCATATGTGAAAGCATCTATGTTTGCATATAAGATGAATGCTGCTAGAACTATAGATGAAAATCTTGATGAGTTCTTGAAAATGTCTTTGATGCTTAGAGATACACCACATGCTCTTGATGAGACTAGTCTTGTGATGATTTTGATGAATGCTATACCTGAGTCTTATCATGTGGTGAAAGATGCTTTCCAATATACTGGTGATGTGCCTTCTTATGATAGATTTTGCACTGCTTTGAAAACCAGGGAGTTAGAACTTAAAAGTCAAAAATCTAAATCTGCTTCTGGTTTGTTTGTTAAGTCTAACAAGTCTTCTTTTGGGAATAACAAACATAAGTTCAAGCCTAAGTCTAAGTCTGATGGGAATGATAATAACTCAAATGATAACAGTTCCAAACAAGGTCAGTCCTCACAAACTAAGTGTTATCATTGTGGAAAGGTTGGTCATTTAAGGAAAAATTGTTATAAATGGTTAGCCAAGTCTAAGACCAATGGGAACTCTGAAACTAACTTAGCCCTGACGTCTGATAAGGCCAGTTCATCATCTGAGGTTCTAAATGTCACCAGTGGGGATCTCAATGATGAATGGGTTTTGGATTCAGGCTGTTCTTTTCATATGTGCCCCAATAAAAATTGGTTCAAAGACTTGGCTCACACTGCCAGTGAAAATGTGTACATGGGAAATAACAATGTGTGTAAAGTCATGGGAATGGGTAGTATAAACCTGAAATTAACTAATGGAAAATTAGTGACCTTAACTAAGGTAAGATATGTCCCTGGCTTGAGAAGAAACTTGATTTCCCTTGGTGCTCTTGATGATTCTGGTTGCTCTTATAATGCTAAGAATGGTGTGCTTGCTGTGTGTAAAAATGATAGGCAAGTATTAACTGGAAATAAGACCGGCAGTGTGTATATTCTTGATGGTTCATACCATGGTGGAACTAAGGAAGCTTGCCCTGCTGTTTGTGAAGATGCAACTGTAAGGTGGCATCTTAGACTAGGTCACATGAGCCAAAAGGGGCTTGAGTGCCTGAATAAGCAGGGGATCCTTGCTGAAAAGGTCACTCAATTACCCTTTTGTGAGCCTTGTGTCCTGGCCAAACAGCACAGGCTGAAGTTCACCATTGGAGTTCACTCAAGCAAGACAATCCTAGAATATTTACATGCTGATTTGTGGGGACCAGAGTCTAATGAAACTCATGGTGGGAATAAATATTTTCTGAGCATTGTAGATGATTACTCTAGGAGAGTTTGGACCTTCCTGTTAAAAACAAAAGATGAAGCTTTCACTAAGTTTAAGGACTGGAAATTGTTAGAAGAAAATCAGACTGGGAAAAAGGTTAAGGCATTAAGAACTGATAATGGTTTGGAATTCTGCAATGCTGAGTTTGATAATTTCTACATTTATCATGGTATTTTGAGACATAAGACTGTTAGATTAACTCCTCAACAAAATGGAGTGGCTGAAAGAATGAATAGAACATTGCTTGATAAACTGAGATGCTTATTGTTCACTTCTGGTTTACCTAAGTCTTTTTGGGGTGAAGCTCTTTATACTGCTACTTATCTTGTCAATAGAAGTCCTAATAGGATGCTTGACTTTAAATGTCCTATGGAAATGTGGAATGGCAAGAAACCTGATTTGCATGAACTGAAAATTTTTGGATGTGCTGCTTATGCTCATACTAGGGAGGGAAAATTAGATCCTAGATCAACCAAGTGTATTTTCTTAGTTTATCAAAGATCAATGGGAACTAAGGGCTATAGATTGTGGGATATGAATGCTAGGGGAATTAAAATACTGATTAGTAGAGATGTTATTTTTGATGAGAACACTTTCCCATATAAGAATAACATGGTAACCAACTCTGATAGTTCCCCTGCACCACCATCTGATAGAACTTTATTTGATATAGATCCTCCTATAGACAATGAGCAGCCAGATCAGGTAGAAAACCATGTAGAACAAGATGAACCTCAACTAGAACCAGGCAATGACCAAAATGAACATAATGATCATAATGAACAATCTGAGAACTTAGATCAGGTGGAGGAGCATGAGATAGCTACCCAAGATGTGTTAGCAAATTGGCAACTTGCCAGAGATAGGCCTAGAAGAGTGCCTAGAGCTCCCACTAGATATTCAGAAGCTGATCTAGTATCCACTGCCCTAATAGCTGCTAAGGAAATTAAAAATGAACCTGACACTTACCAGGAAGCCATTGAGGGTAGGGATAGTGAGAAATGGAAAACTGCTATGCTTGATGAGATGGAGTCTCATAAGACTAACCAAACTTGGGTTCTGGTCAAAAAGCCAGAACACCACAAACTGGTTGATTGCAGGTGGCTGTTCAGGATCAAGGATGAGGATCCACCAAGGTACAAAGCAAGGTTGGTTGCTAAGGGATTTTCCCAAAAGGAAGGTATTGATTACCATGAAATTTTTGCTCCAGTTGTTAAGTTTAAGACCATTAGAATCATGCTTGCATTGGTTGCTATTAATGACTTAGAACTTGAACAACTTGATGTTAAAACTGCTTTCCTTCATGGAGAGTTAGATGAGCAAATTTATATGAAGCAACCTCCTGGATTTGTTGATAAAAAGTACCCTGAACATGCATGTTATTTGAAAAAATCTTTGTATGGATTAAAACAAAGTCCCAGACTTTGGGTATAAAAGATTTGACTCTTATGTGCTGAAACTTGGTTATGTGAGAAGTAATTTTGATCCATGCTTTTATTATGCATCTGTGGATGAGTGCCCTGTTTATATGCTGTTATATGTGGATGATATATTGTTGATAAGCAAGTCTGTTGATAAGGTGAATGTGTTGAAATCACAGTTGAGTTCAGAATTTGACATGAAGGATCTAGGAAAAGCTAAGAAAATATTGGGCATGGTTATTGATAGAGATAGGAGTAAATGCTTTCTAAAATTACATCAAAGGCCTTACTTAGAGAAGATAGTATCTAAGTTTAGTAGTCTTGATTGTAAACCTGTTCAAGTGCCATTAGCTCCTCACTTTATTCTGTCCAAGTCACAAAGTCCTAAATCTGATGTTGAATTTGCTAAAATGGAACAAGTGCCTTATGCTAATGCTATAGGATCAGTCATGTATGCCATGATTAGTTCTAGACCTGACTTGTCTTATGCCATATCTTTGTTAAGTAGATTTATGTCAAATCCTAGACATGAACATTGGTTGGCTTTGAAACATGTATTTGCATATATCAGGAGTACTTTAGATGTTGGTTTGTGCTATAAGAAAAGGCAGGATGAGTTTAAATTAACTGGATATGTTGATGCTGATTTTGGTGGTGATAGAGACACTAGAAAATCTACAACTGCTATATATTATACTCTTGGTGATTGCTGTGTTTCTTGGAAGGCTCAACTTCAGTCTATAGTCACTATTTCTTCTACTGAATCTGAATACATTGCTTTGTGTGATGCTGTGAAAGAGGCTATGTGGTTGCAGGGTATGCTTAGTGAAGCTAAATTGTTTAATGGAACTGCTGTGATTAAATGTGATAGTCAGTCTGCCATTTGTTTAAGTAAAAATCCTGTCTACCATGAAAGGTCTAAGCACATTGATATTAAGTATCACTTTGTTAGAGATAAAGTAGAGAATGGTGATGTTGTGATTGAGAAAGTAGGAACTGAGTCTAATCCTGCTGATATGGGCACCAAAATTGTCACTAACACCAAGTTCAAGCTTTGCTTGAAACTTTTGCATTTGGAGTGATTTGTTTTGCAGGAATGAGCAATGAATGGGTTCTGTTGGTTTTCACTATGTAAGAATTGTTTGGGATCAAGTTGAAGGCCTAAAGTGGCTTAAAGGAATAGCTGCTTTAGGTGGAGGATTGAAGGTATTAAAGCAGCGAGATTTGGAGTTGAATAGCCTCGGACCTCCGAGTGGACCTCCGAGCTAGCACCCGAGCGGACCTCCGAGCGGACCTCCGAGCGGGCATCCAGGCATCCATCCGTTTGTGCTCCCCTCCAGCCGATCGCATGGCCAACCGCATGCGCCCCTCCAGCCGATCGCATAGCCGGTCGCATGGCCGACCGGGCACCCGTTCGTGCGTCCGAGTTTCCTGCGTCCGTGCGCCCGAGCGGCTGTTGCTCTCGTTGCTATTTCTTCTCGTTGCTGTTGCTCCTGGAGTTCGTTGCTAAAGATCTAAAGTCCGTTGTTGATGAGCTGGAGTTCGTTTCAAGCCGTTGGCGATCAGCGAATGAAAGCGCGACACGTCAGCCCAATCCGTGGCGCGAGTTTGATTCGAAATGGACGGACAAGATTAGATGGAACAGACGGCTGTGATTGCTTATAGGTAGATTAGTATTTAAGTTGTGTTTCGAGCAGTTAGGGTTAATCTTTGCGAAGAAACACAAATCAAGTTCAGTCGAAGTCCAGGAGAGATTCGTTCAAGAAATTGATTGAGGGCTTTCAGTCGCAAGAGGATTCCGCATCATTTGGCGTTCGATCAAGGCTGGTGAATCGGTCCACAGAGAGATCGCAGTTCGTAGCTTTGGTGTTCTCCATTGTAACCCAGATTTTGTATTCCGGCGACTTAAGGTCGATTCCGACGTTCTTCATAGTGAAACCGGCGGAGCTAGTGAGCTCAAGTGGAGTACCTTCTCACCTAGAGGGGAACCACTATAAATCTGGTGTGTCACTTTACTTTCCGCAAATTATCAATTCTCTAATTGAATTTAGGGTTCGATAATTGAACAACAACAATATAATTGGATTAAGATTTAGTCCTGAATTACAACACGTTCCTTTTTTGGGCTTCTAGAGAGCTGAAGCTCTTATTCCGTTGGTTGATGGGCCGAGATGTGATCAAATTATTTGGCTTGCTTCTCAAGAAGGACTATTTTTGCTACGAAATACCTCCCGGATCTTCATCTGACTTTGGTCGACATTGCATCACTGCTGATTATTGGAGCTGAGGTACGATGAAGTTTTGCGGAATCTAACTTTCCAATTGTCTAATTTTGAGGTTGATTTTGACTGGAAAAAAAGTGTAAAGTTGTGATTTGTTGGAATGAATTTTGAAGTGGATTTTCCCTTTTCTGTTATAGATTATTGAGTGATTGATTGGACTGAAGATGTTTCTCACTAGGTATGTTGAGCAACTATCTATTTAGGAGATATATGGGTTTTTGTTTCTTTGTGTGTTTTCTGATTTGTATTCTCTTTGAGGTGTCATTGAAGGACTGAGTATGACAGAGGTGTGAACACCTTCTCGCCCGAGGGGCGATTGTTTCAGGTTGAATATGCAATCGAGGCTATCAAGGTAAGAGTATGACATGCGCTTTTTTTGGGGTGAGATTCTTTCTTAATAGATGATGGTTTAGTGATGCTAATGTGGAGCTAAATGACTGTCTAGTTGGGTTCCACTGCCATTGGGTTGAAGACCAAGGAGGGTGTTGTACTGGCCGTTGAGAAGAGGATCACTTCGCCTCTACTTGCGTGCTTTCATTATCGACTCATTTTACTATTTTATTTTTATTTAAGGTTCCTGAGTTTTGTTCTGCGTCGAGAATGTGTTTAATTTTGGATGCACATCTTATTAGGAGCCAAGTAGTGTTGAAAAGATCATGGAAATTGATGATCATATTGGATGTGCGATGAGCGGGTTGATTGCTGATGCTCGTACTCTAGTTGAACATGCACGAGTTGAAACTCAGGTAGTATGTTTGTACTGCGAAGACAATGTATTAACTCCATAATTTCCTTATGAATTATTTCTTATACTGATTGCAAATGTATGGACCAAATTTTGAGTTTCTAGAACCATAGGTTCTCGTACGGTGAGCCAATGACAGTTGAATCTACCACCCAAGCTCTCTGCGACCTGGCACTGAGATTCGGAGAAGGAGATGAAGAATCCATGGTGACAAGCTGAACTCTTTAACTGAAATTGGTGTCTTCCTTTCTGGCATTGGTTTACAATTATGTTCTGGATTTATAAAAATGATGTTCAGATTGTTGGCCTTGTTTGTTTGTTTTGATATCTGTAAATTGCATTGCAGTCCCGACCATTTGGGGTGTCTCTTCTCATTGCCGGCCATGATGAGAATGGACCTAGCTTGTAAGTACTAAGTTAATCATTAATAGATATGATGTCTATACTTTCTAGTTGTGTTAGTTCAGACGAGGAAGACATAGTGCTCCAAAGATGTTACTTTATGAGAACACTTTATAAATGTGTTGTTAGAGCGAGAAAAAGTAGGATTTCTGCGCTCCGTTTTGTTAACTAACTTTGTGCCGCAGGTACTATACCGACCCATCTGGAACCTTCTGGCAGTGCAATGCCAAAGCTATAGGCTCAGGCTCCGAGGGCGCTGATAGTTCATTACAGGAGCAATACAACAAGGTGGGTTTTGCCCGATTCGTCATAAATTAATCATACGCATTAGTATCTCGTACTGTTTCTGTTTGCAGGATTTAACCCTCAAGGAGGCAGAGAAAATTGCACTTTCAATTCTCAAGCAAGTTATGGAAGAGAAGGTAAACAATCACACCTTGGCATTACAATGTCACCCGGCTCATCTGCACAAGTTTACATCATCTTGGCTAATGACCAGCTCACTCTTTGGTGATTCAAACACAGGTAACCTCTAACAATGTTGACATTGCAAAAGTGGCACCTAATTACCATCTATACACCCCAGCCGAGGTGGAGGAAGTCATTACTCGTCTATGATGTAACAGTGTTATTGAAAAGCACCTCAAGGTTCCATTTTAGCGGTTACTGATAACTTGGGATGAGATGCTTGAGGCATCAAACAGTTACAGATACTGGTGATTGGATCTACTGCAATGACAAGCAGTCTGATGCTGCCTTTCCTTTCTCATATTGATCTATGTTATCAATACTTGGAATTCAATGTTCAACTTCTCCAACATTGCTTCATGACATGTTGCAATTTTAACAAATCACAGGGTAATTTACATTGTAAGCAAAATGTCTAACTGTGCATGCAACTTTAATACATAGTGGACCGACTTAAATAAATCTAAGGGATATTCTTTTGAGTGTAATTTAATTTAAGTTAATTTAAATACACTGAATTTAACTTAATTTAATTATACTGAATTTAATTTAACTGGATTGAACTATATTGAAAACTTTATGTCTGAACTATAAAGTCATATATCAACATACCGGAAAAATATCAGGTGAGAAGTATGTGATTAGGTGAGAAATAAGAATTTAAATTAGCCATTAGATTTAAGATCCTATGGTTGTTAATATTTAATTAATTGCTAATTATGGTGTAAATGGTATTTTCGGAAGCACAACTTAGTGAGAAATCAAGATCCGTTCAATCACCGGTCCTCTTCAATTTTTGATTTCACATCATCCGCAGCTCCGTCGCCGATTTGATCAGCAACCGGACGATTTTAATTCTGCAATGATATGACGCGCTCCGACTTTCCACCCATGTTGATCTCAAACCAGCATGGATGCCATTGAGTTTGGCTTTGAACCAATTTCGGTCTCCGAAAATCATACCGAAACGTCGACATCTGGCGAAACAAAATTGAAATCTTCCCCTGGTAGATAAGATGTTGTTCTGGTCGGGTGCAGAACAATATCTAGAACAACTTATGTGAAATATAAATGCAGTGCAGAAAATAAACGACACGCAAAGTTGTTACCCAGTTCGGCGTTAACGAGCCTACATCTGGGGGGCCGTCTCCTAGCCCGGTGGATAGCAATTCACTATTAGTCGAGTATTGCGAGTACAGGATTTACCGTTTACAGAATCCCTCTTAAACAACCTGAGCCTCGGACACTCTAGCAATTGCAATCTAGGTCTCCCCCTAGATCTTTGCTCCCGCTCCGTATCCACCAATATGATTCTCCGTGAGGATCAGCGCCTTCTCCCGAATGCGCAGATCAGAACAGCGGTGCTTGAGCCTTCAGCTTGTTCCACGATCAATTTGCTGAGCACCAACACAGATTGATTCCGAGCACCTTTGAGTAACCAGTGACGATTAACTCTCCGGTCGATTACGTGCGTCGTGAAATAACCAGTTACGATTAGTTCACCGCCGTTTGCCTCCTCCTCCCTTCAGTGAGTATGAGCGTGAATTATATCTCCGTAAGTGCTGGCTAATAGCTGAGTATTAGCCCTCCTTATATAGAGCGGTAGAAACCCTAGGATGATTAGGATTTCCGAACTTAAACCGACTCTAATCTTAGGAAACATTTCCTAATCTTTTGCGCGTATCTTCGAAGATAATCCTATGTTTGAATCTTCAATCTTGATTAGGCAATCTTCGAATATCTTATCGAATAAGATATCTTCAAGCGCAAGTAACCGACTTCAAGGATGTCTTCAATTATCCATAAGCACCGACTTGCCAAAAACTGATCTCGGAAATATCCTCAGGCGAAGTTGTGCTACGTCGGCTGAGACAAGTTTCCAAATCTGAATTTGGAAACTTCCAACTTCTGTCCATTTATGTGCAACCGCCTTGCTCTTCCAACGGTCGGCTAGGTTTCCTAATTTGAATTAGGAAACACTTCGTTTGCTTCAACTTTTTCTAGGGACAGTTGTCTCATCTAGTCTAGAACAACAGCTTGAACAACTATTCTAAGTTTTGCCAAACTACATGCCATAAAACTAACAATCTCCCCCTTGGCATTTTTTGGCAAAACTACCTACTGTAATCTACCTGTACTACTATTACAGTTGAATCTTTGAGGAGATTTCAAACTCCCAAGCTGTGCTACTAACTAAGCAACCAAACGAATCTTTGAGGAGATTTCAAACTCCGAACCAAATATAAGCACACGATGAATCTTTTAAAGAGATTTCAAACTCTAAAACATGTCCAACAAAACAGCACAACTGAATCTTTTAAGGAGCTTTCAAACTCCGAAACTACTCCCCCTTTTTGCCATAAAGTGACAAGGGAGTGAAAAAAAAGCATTACCTCATAGTCTTTTATTCTCTGTGAACCTTTGACCAAACATTCTTCATCAATTCCAAAGTTTGAGTCGTTCGCCCTTCCTTCAGGGTCAACCCTTTAATCATGAGATACGCACGCTCCGATTGACCACCTGGTACTGGAGCAACTTAGTTGTCAACGACACACAGACCTAGTGAGGATCTAAGTGTCTCGAACTGAAGATTGTCCAACGCTTTTGTGAAGATGTCTGCCAGCTGCTTCTCAGTTGATACGTGTGTCAAGGTGATAATTTTCTTCTCAACTAAATCTCGAATGAAATGATGCCTGATGTCAATATGCTTTGTTCTGGAATGTTGCACCGGATTCTTGGATATTTTGATGGCACTCATGTTGTCATAGTAGAGAGTCATCACATCTTGTTTTACTCTATATTCCTCTAGCATCTGTTTCATCCATAACATCTGGGTGCAAGAACTTCCGGCCGCAATATATTCTGCCTCAGCAGTAGATAGAGAAATACTGTTCTGCTTCTTATTGAACCAAGAGACCAGATTGTTTCCAAGAAAGAAACATCCTCCAGATGTACTTTTGCGGTCCTCTGCATTGCCAGCCCAATCTGCATCGCAATAGCCTACTAAGCATGAGTTGGTATCCTTAGTGTACCACAACCCATAGTCGGCTGTTCCACAAACATATCTGATAATTCTCTTCACATTCATCAGGTGACTTTCATTGGGATTAGCTTGATATCTGGCGCAGACTCCAACTGCATGAGCAATGTCCGGTCTACTGGCTGTAAAATATAACAAACTTCCAATCATACTACGGTACAGGGTTAGGTCCACCTTTGAACCGGCTTCATCCTTTGTAACCTTTACATGAGTTGCAGCGGGAGTTCTCTTATGAGTTGCTTTTTTGAGATCAAACTTCTTGATCAGGTTCCTAGCATATTTGCTTTGGGAAATAAAGATACCATCCGCCTTCTGTTTGACTTGTAAGCCCAGGAAGAAACACATCTCTCCTACCATGCTCATCTGGAATTCGCTCTGCATTTGTTTGACAAACTTGTCTACCAGCTTCTGATTGCTAGAGCCGAACACAATATCATCCACATAAATTTGAGCAATAATAAAATCTGAACCTGTGTGTTTCACAAACAGCGTTTTGTCGACTCCCCCTCGCACATAGCCATGGTTTAGTAAGAATTCCGTAAGCCGCTCGTACCATGCTCTGGGTGCCTGTTTGAGACCATAAAGTGCCTTCTTCAGGCGATAAACATACTCCGGATAATGAGGATCTTCGAAACCCTTTGGTTGTGCCACATACACTTCTTCATTCAGCAGCCCATTTAGGAATGCACTTTTGACATCCATCTGGAACAACTTGAACTTTAGGTAACAAGCAAGGGCAAGAAGCAATCAAATGGCTTCTAACCGAGCAACAGGTGCAAAAGTCTCATCAAAATCCACTCCCTCAATCTGTGTGTAGCCTTGAGCCACGAGACATGCCTTATTTCTGGTGATGTTCCCGTGTTCGTCGGACTTGTTCTTGAATATCCACTTTGTCCCAATAACATTCACATTATCCGGGCGCGGAACAAGATCCCATACATAATTCTGCTGAATTCACCAAGTTCTTCTTGCATGGCGACAATCCAGTATTCGTCATTGATAGCTTCTTTGATGTTGTTGGGTTCTATTGTAGATATGAAACACGCAAAGCCAGCCAATTGTCGAAAGTTAACTTGTTTACCTCGAGTTTGTATGCCTTCTGTAGGGTCACCAATTACCTCACTGACGGGATGATACTTTTCAACTGCTCTTGATGGATGAAGAACACGTGGGGGTGTTGGTGCAACTTCCGTATCAGCATCCTCTTCTGATTGGTGTTCATTTGTTGTAGAAGGTTCTGGATCTTTATCTGAGATGATCTCCGGGTTGGAAGTAGTGACTGCAGGTTGTTCTGGATGAGGTGGGACAACATCGTCATCTGCTGAATTTGTTTCAGATCCTCCTGGAACAACGTCTTGCACAACAACATTAATAGATTCCATGACAACTCAATACGTTTGTTGTAGACACGGTATGCCCTGCTGTTAGTGGAGTATCCCAGAAAGATCCCTTCATCACTTTTAGGGTCCAGCTTTTGTAGATACTCTCGATCTCTGAGAATGTAGCACTGACTTCCAAAGATATGGAAGTACTTGACCGTGGGTTTTTTTACCTCCATAACTCGTAGCAAGTCTTTTCTGTGCCGGATCGAATCATAACTCTGTTTATGACGTAGCATGCTGTGTTCATGGCTTCCGCCCAAAACTTTAACGGAACCTTCTTTGCATGAAGCATTACTCGCGCCATTTATTGAATGGTTCGATTCTTTCTATCCACAACTCCATTCTGTTGTTGTGTGATTGGGGAAGCAAATTATTGAATAATCCCCCTTTTTGAGCAAAAATCCGCAAGAGAAGCATTCTCAAACTCCTTTCCATGGTCACTTCGTACATTCACAATATGCTCGTCTTTATCCTCTCTTTCACATTCCAGGCGAGTGCATAGTTGGACAAAGGCTTGAACAACATCTGATTTTTCTCGCAAGAAACAAGGCCAAGTGAATCTAGAGAAGTCATCAACGCAGACAAGGACATACCTCTTACCAGAATAACTTTCCACTTGCATAGGTCCCATCAGGTCGATGTGGAGAGTTCCAGGGGCCTATGTGTATTGATCTGAGTGGTGCTCTTGTGTGGAACTTTGATCTGTTTTCCAATCTGACAGTCTCCACAAACGATGCTTAGTTCTCCTTGAACTTTGGGAATCCCACGAACAAGACCATCGGAAGCAATTTTCTGCAGAGTCCTTAGATTCACGTGACCCATCCGCTGATGCCATAAGTTCATCTCTTCTGTCCTGCTCAGCAAGCACGTAGTTTCCGCATTGGGTTTACCAAAGTTCAGAAGATAACAGTTATTTGAAGATCTTCTTCCAGTGAGAACTGGTTCATTGTCGTTGTTTAGAACCACACACTCATCCTGTGTGAATTGAACATGGTGCTCTCCATCACACAGCTGGCTAATGCTGATCAGATTTGCCTACAATCCTTTGACCAAAAACACTTCTTTCAATATGGGCAGTCCTTGAACATTCAACATTCCCTTCCCAAGGACTCTTCCTTCGACTCCATCACCAAATGTCACATTTGAACTCCCTTTGTACTCAATGTCGGTCAAAAACTCAGGATTCCCTATCATGTGTCTTGAGCATCCACTATCAAAGTATCACTTTTCCTTCTGCAGATGGCTGGTAGAGCTAAACGCAACATAGCATGTCTCACTTTTTTGCTTAACTTTCCAAACTTGCTTCATACGTGGTTTCTGAGCTTGCTTCATGACGAGCACAATGTCGTAGTGTGCAAATCAAACCTAAATTTATAGTCCACTACCCTTAGCTTACTATGAGATTAGTAAAGCGGCAAGTAGAGGTCGAAACCAAGGGAAATAGATCACGTACTCGTTGTTCTTTATGCAAGGGAAAGTAAGTAAAGTAAATACAAGTTTTGGGGTTTTGAAAAGGTTTTGTAATGAAAAGACTAAAAGTAAATGCAAGGGATTTTGATCGATAGAATAGAATTCGGTCTAGGGGCCTTTGTTATAGCTCAACTCATCATTGACCTTCTAATGATCTATCTTGCATCCATAGGTGTGGTTACTCCATTCCGAGAGATCGCCCAAACAAGGCCATTCTGAGCACTTGTTCCATGATTCATTCCATTCCAAGGACAAATCACAAGTGTACTAAAGAATACCACCCCATTCCAAGGTATGCTAAACTAGGTGCAAGGTTTGTTCCACATTCCAATGAAAACAAACTCAATAGTTGTGAAGAGACCACACGGCTAACCCTTGCCATTCCAAGCATTAGATTAGCCTAGGTACTCATTCCCAATCTATTGTCACTACTAGCAAATGAATACAAGATAGCATGAAGATTCAAGGTCTTAGAGCCTTGCTACAACATTAAGGGGACCCCAAACCGAATTATGGGAGTTTTAGCCACTCATATTCATGAAATGAATATGAGAGCTAAGGAGCATAATCGGAATAAGAAGGCTCAAACCCAAAATGCGTAGAACAAAGAGTAAAATGCGTAACAAGTAAGGGAAGGAGTAGAGAGATTTTGAGATTTCTTCAAGCCAATTAACAAGAGCAACAACTACGAAATTTAGAGTGATTTTTGAATATCCATTTACAAGGGCCAAGGTGCTGCTTATATAGAGATTTGAGGAAGGTTCTAGGTCTTTGAATTGGCTTGGGCTTCAAGTTTGAGTGGCATAAGTGGTTTGGCACAAGCAAGACCATAACCGCCCTAACTCCTTGGCCTTAGGTTTTTTGGCAGCAACGTCTTCAGTTCTGGCACAAGCACACGGAGGATGATGTCAACACCTTGGGGGACGAGCCGAGAAAGTCAAGGGAAGGTTGACCATTGACCCCTTGACCTTGACCTTGAGTATTGACCCTTCGGAAAGACCATTTTTGGATTTTGAGTTCTGGGTTTCGGGGCTCCGGTTCTGGATGGTTTAGATGATTCTAAGAAACTTCCAAGAAGGAAGTTTTGCCAGAAAATGCCCGGAGCTAGGTCAAAAATCATTTTCAAGTTGTGGGGCGCTAGCCGGGTCCTTCCCGGGCACTCTCGGCCAAAACTAGGACGCGTGCATATTTCCTCGGGTCAAACTGATTTAAATGGTTCCCAATGATGCAAGGACTCCATATTACTTCAAGGTTTGAGTGTTGAGTGCTTTTGGCCCGGTGAAGTCCGAAGTTTACTCAAACCCGGTACTGGCCCTGTACTTCTCGGTCAGCGGCTCGGACGCGTCCCGCGGTACCCGGTCTCGTGTCTCAGACGCGTCCCGCGGTACCCGGTCTCGCTCCCGGTGTTCTCGGCCAGCCCGGTAGCGTCCGTCCTCAGTTTCTCGGATGCGTCCGGTAATTCTCGGCCAGCCCGGCCTTGCGCCTAGGACGCGACATGTTTTTCTTGGTCAGGCCCGGTCTTGTGCCTTGTTTTCTCGGCAAGCCCGGCTTAGGTCCTTGGGTCCCGAATGAGATCCTAAGGACCCGATTGAAGTCCTTAGGTCCCATTTCACCCCAAATCTTCTTGTGATGCTTTTATGGCCTAAAATGCTATCTTTAAGCTCATTTCCTCTTTAAGCTCCAAAAAGGCCCTGAAATCCAAAACGACATTAACAAGTAAACGTTCTCATGATCAAATGTCATAAATGGTGGGTTTTAATGACTTAACGAGTCGTATAAATACGTCTCATCACTTCACCTTTCTGAGAGACATGAGAAATTCATGACACCTTGATTTGAGGTGTCCAACTTGATTGTAGAAGAAGCATCGTTGCCTATCACACTGTCTTGGAGGATACCTAGTTGTTTTTCTTGGTGATCGCTGATGAGCTGGAACAACTTGTGATCGTGACTCCCCAAAGGTTTTCCTTCGTGAGTGATTGAAAACGGGAGCAGGTTGCGGTTGTGAAGCAGCTTTGACAAAGGTTGTCTCTCCTGAGCTGGGTCCCCCAGTGAAACCAAGCCCTCTGTGGCCGCCCCCAATTCTTTGTGCTCCCAAAATAGAGTCTAAGTCTTTTGTTCCAGAATTCAACATTTTGACTAATTTCTTCAAGTTGTTTAGTTCCTCCGTTGTCTCCTCATGAGCAAGTTTCCCTGTTTCAATCTCGCATTTAGGGCATCCACAATATTGAGGAGATTTACATCTCTTCGTTTAAGGGTATCGTTGTCCCGCTTTAGGTCGTCCAAGATGTCTGGATGGTCTCCCCGCTCTCTTTCATTCTGAATCTTCAGGGATGAGATAACATCAAGTAACTCCGCCTTTTGACGTATGAGCTCAGCACGATCATTTTTTGCATAAAGCATCTGAGCTTTAAGGTCGGTGATAGTCTGAAGATGTTCCAGCTTCACAGCACCCTCTGTCCTGAGCGTCTCTTCCAGTTTTTCTACAGACTTCTGAAACTGTTTGTTTCGCTTGACTTCTGCCAGCCACTCCGGGTATAACTCTTTGTAGTTGTTGGCAATCTCCTCATCAGTGATTTCTTCATTGTCGCTACAACTAGAAAGTAGACCATGATTTTCAGGAAGAGCCTTCTTTTCTTCTCTGCAGCTTTGGTCTTCTGCCAGGTTGAAACTGCTGGACAGTGCAACAAAATTGTTGGTTTCCCCTTCAGATTCACTGTCACTCCAGTTGACGACATATGCATTCTTTTTTTTCTGCGTATTGATACATTCTACCCGAATGTGTCCATAACCTTCGCATTCTCTGCATTGTATACCTTTGCCTTTGTTGTCATGATTTGAGTCTCCAGGTTGATTCTTCTTTTAAAAATTTTCATTCTTCTGGAATCTTGAGTTAGAGGATAGTCCAGAATCAGCTCCTTTGTTGTATTGCTTCCTCATGAATTTGCCGAAGTTTTTAGCAAACATTGCAAATTGTTGTTCTGCCAAATCACCCATCTTGTCTGGCACAGATGAGACTTCAGCTTCCAGACCAATGCTTTTATCCTTCACAAGTTGATTTTCTTGATTCATATCCATCTCATGTGTCTGAAGAGAGTCCATTAGTTCATCCAACCTCATGGTCTTTACATTATTAGCTTCCTTAACAGCAAGGGCTTTCATAGCGAACTGCTTGGTTAGGGATCTCAGCACCTTTCTTACCAGCTTTTCTTCGGACATTGGTTCTCCAAGAGCGAATGCTTCGTTAGAAATATCAAGAACCCGTGTGTTGAAGTCAGCAATGGTCTCATCCTTTTCCATTCTTAAGTTTTTGAATTTTGCTGTGAATGTCTCCATTCGAGAGATTTTCACTTTGGTAGTACCTTCATGAGCAGTTTGCAGAATGTCTCAAGCTTTCTCTGCAATCTCACAGGTGGAGATCATCTTGAAGTTCTTTCCATCAACTCCTGAGAAAATAGCATTCATTGCTTTGGAGTTTGCCGCTTCAGTATTCTTCTGAGCCTCGGTCCACTTGTTCTTAGTCAGTAGGATGACTTCGTCGTCTTTGGTGACGACTGGAGGTGTCCACCCGTTTTCAACAGCTTCCCAAACTGATTCATCCTGAGACTTTAGGAATGCCTTCATTCGAACCCTCCAATAGCCATAATTGTTTCCTTCTAGCAGCGGCGGACGAGTGATGTTCTGCCCTTCTCTTAAATCCATCTCAATCAACCTCTGGATCCTACTCTGTGTGTTGAGTATTTGCTCTGATACCAATTGAAATCTTCCCCTGGTAGATGAGATGTTGTTCTGGTCGGGTGCAGAACAATATCTAGAACAACTTATGTGAAATATAAATGCAGTGCGTAAAATAAATGACACACAAAGTTGTTACCCAGTTCGGCGTTAACGAGCCTACGTCTGGGGGGCCGTCTCCTAGCCCGGTGGATAGCAATTCACTATTAGTTGAGTATTGCGAGTACAGGATTTACCGTTTACAGAATCCCTCTTAAACAACCTGAGCCTCGGACACTCTAGCAATTGCAATCTAGGTCTCCCCCTAGATCTTTGCTCCCGCTCCGTATCCACCAATATGATTCTCCGTGAGGATCAGCGCCTTCTCCCGAATGCGCAGATCAGAACAGCAGTGCTTGAGCCTTCAGCTTGTTCCACGATCAATCTGCTGAGCACCAGCACAGATTGATTCCGAGCACCTTTGAGTAATCAATGACGATTAACTCTTCGGTCGATTACGTGCGTCGTGAAATAACCAGTTACGATTAGTTCACCGCCGTTTGCCTCCTCCTCCCTTCAGTGAGTATGAGTGTGAATTATATCTCCGTAAGTGCTGGCTAATAGTTGAGTATTAGCCCTCCTTATATAGAGCGGTAGAAACCCTAGGATGATTAGGATTTCCGAACTTAAACCGACTCTAATCTTAGGAAACCTTTCCTAATCTTTTGCGCGTATCTTCGAAGATAATCCTCTGTTTGAATCTTCAATCTTGATTAGACAATCTTCGAATATCTTATAAAATAAGATATCTTCAAGCGCAAGTAACCGACTTCAAGGATGTCTTCAATTATCCATAAGCACCGACTTGCCAAAAACTGATCCGGAAATATCCTCAGGCGAAGTTGTGCTACGTCGGCTGAGACAAGTTTCCAAATCTGAATTTGGAAACTTTCAATTTCTGTCCATTGATGTGCAACCGCCTTGCTCTTCCAACGGTCGGCTAGGTTTCCTAATTTGAATTAGGAAACACTTCGTTTGCTTCAACTTGTTCCAGGGACATTTGTCTCATCTAGTCTAGAACAACAGCTTGAACAACTATTCTAAGTTTTGCCAAACTACATGCCATAAAACTAACAAAAGTAGCTAGCTCAGTCCGACACCGACGACATTCAATGGCGCTACGTTCGATCTGCAACACTCTGGTCTGGTAAGCAACACAGCTTCATCGGAGTGTCAATTTTCCAACTTTTGATTGAATTCGTTTGACTCGCAGGTCGTTTTTTATTTTGCATAAACCCTAGAAATAGCGGGCGCGGAGTTTGTACTAGTTTTAGCTGCAGAGGTTTGAATTCGAAGGTTGTGCTGAGTGATTACGTTGAAGATGCGTCGGATGGTGGAGAGGTTGTTGTTGAAGATGATGATTTGAAGAGTAGGATTTTGAGGCTGAGGCTGCCGAAACGGAGTGCGACGAATGTGATTCAGAAGTGGGTCAATGAAGGGAATGGAGTTACAGATTCTCAGCTTAGGCAGATATCTAAGGAGCGTAGAAAATGCTAGAGATACAAACACGCTCTTGAGGTGTGTTGAAAGAATATTTGTGTTTATGGTTTTGAGTTTTTGATGTTGAAGTTGTGAACATGGAAGTGCATCTGTTCTTAAACAGTTTACAAAGCTATATCTATTGGCATTGGAGTGGAGGACTGGTGCATTTCATGGCTTCAATCAGCTCTGGCACTGCTTGGTCAAAATCCGGATTGGTGTATTAGCTTTGCCCCTAGAGAATCCAATAGGGTGGCTGATAAATTGGCATTCAGGGCAAGTATGCATTGCTGGAAGTGGAACTCTCTCAATGCTGTTCCTGTGTTTCTAGCTGATGTGGTGTGTTGGAGTCTTGTTCCAGGTTGTTTGTATCTTGTTGCTTGTTGTTTTATGTATTGAGGTTTCCCATAAAAAAATGATATGTGGAGAACTCGAGATATTTTGGTAAATAACTTATTTACTTCTATTCATCTCTGACTTGTTTCTTGCACAATGGATAACGATGGTTAATGGCCGATGCTCTTTGTGCAAAATAATGAACCAATTCGGCTTTTACACTAATGCACTGGGTTGTTCTTGGAATTGCAGTGGTTATATTTTGGATAATGGGGATCTGATTGTATATAAAAATTCGGTTTTGGTTATGATTTTTATCGAATTTATGTTGCATTTTTCTACAATCTGGATTTGTAAGGCTAGATTCTGTCTTTCTAATTAAAATACGCAGCTTTCTAGTTAAAATACGTAGTTTTCTAATTAAAATACATAGCTTTCTAGTTAAAATACGTAGCTTTCTAGTTAAGATACGTAGCTTTATAGGTTCAAATATGTAGCTTTTTAGTAAAATACATGGCTTTCTAGTTAAAATACGTAGCTTTCAAGTTAAAATACGTAACTTTTTAGTTAAACTACGTAGCTTTCAAGCTAAGATACGTAGCTTTTCATTTAAAATTCGTAGGTTTCTAGTTAAAATTCGTAACTTTTTTCTTTTACTTGTAGTGTTGGTGAAAGTAGCCTAATCAATACCGGTTACATTTAAATCCTCGCAAAATTAATGGCTGATTGTGAGCTGTAGAAGCCAAAAAAATGTTGATGAGCCCAATTGAAATCGGCAAACAACCAACAAACACCGTAATCCCAGTAAATTGCTATATGTTGGAACCCATTTGTTTTGGTGATCACAAACACTTAGCTAATGTTTTGTCTAAGTGTTCAGAAATCCATCTAACAGATTAAAGAACAAATTTCCATGAGATGGATATACCCTACAGGTTGGTTGTGGCAAATTATGTTAAGTATACAAACAGACAAAGAGAAGATTCCAGAAGAAAAAGGAGTTCTGTCGTTTTGGGAAAAAGACGCTAGGGTTTCGGAAATCAAGACTGGGCCAGGACATTGGGCCCAGATATCGAGACCCAGCCGCCCAATAAAAGGAGCTAGGGTTTGCAGATGCAATGCGCGGTTTTTCCAAGAGCTTCTAGAGAGATTGCGGCGCAGTTCTAGAGAGCAGAACGACAGAGTGTTCCTGAGTAAAGAACGGTGGAATCGCACTGAAGGAAGAAAGCTCGTTGAAGCAACACACGGAGGTTTGTGGTAGAAATCGATTATTCCATCCGGTTGAGTAGAGGTCATCAAATAGAATCTGTGTGATCTAGTTTGTAAACCCTACAAGCATATCGGGAATAAAAGGAATAATCTGATTTCGAAAATCCTTTCAGTGGAAACTGGAAGGTAGTGGTTTTTAATCTTATCATAGTTTTGATAAGGTTTTCCACTATATATCATTGTGTTGTTAGTTCTGTCGTTATTTTCCTGCATTAATATTCCGCTGCTACGTTAACTATTAAACGGAAAACAATATAGAATCAACTCTTGATTTCCGTCTGATAGTTTATCGTATTTCGCTAACACTTCGATCCAACACGTGGTATCAGAGCCGACGGTTCTAGATTTGTGTGTTAGCTTGCAGGAAAAGTATGTCGTCTATCAGTGATTCATTTTGGAAACCGCCGCTGTTGAAGCCCGGGTAGTTCGACTGGTGGAAGGACCAGTTCGAGGCACACGTCTGCTCGCTGGATGGACAGCTTTGGAGCATCTTCGAGTCAGGACCACTCACCATTCCTCCTGATACATCAGATCCTGAGAAACCAGTGGAGAAGACTAAGGATCAGTACACTGATGAGGACTACAAGAAATTGGAAAAGAATGCTAGAGCAAAGAAAGTCCTATACATGGCCCTTTCTCCCGGTGACCAGATCAAGGTGGCTATGTACAAGACCGCAAAGGACATGTATGATGGCTTGGTGAGGTTATATAGAGGGAATGAAGATATCAAGAGAAACAGGATCTTGGCCGCGATAAAGGACTATGAATCTGTCGTGCAGAGGAAGGATGAATCTCTTGAAGATTTCTACACCCGGTTCCAAGTCATCATTGGACAGCTGGAATACTTGAATGAGAAGCTCCCGGAATGGAAAATCACACACCAGTTCATGCAGGCTCTGAACTCAAAGTGGGATCATGTAACCTTGGCTCTGCAAGCTCAAAAGGGAATTAAGGATATTACTCTTGAGGAACTGGTCGCTAACCTTCAGAGTCAAGCTGGCATCACTGAAAGGAAAATGGCTAGGAGACAGTCTGAAAAATCTCAGGCCATAGCTTTGAAAGTAGAAAAGGCTCTTGATCTGTCACTTGGAAATGGATCACCAAAGGAAGATGACGAGATAGCGCTCTTAACGAAAGCATTGAATCAAGCCAACTTTGGCAAAGGCAGGAGAGACTTTAGAGCTGGAGGAAGTCGTGTAAAATTCTCCAAATGGAACAAGGGTGCCGTTTCAAATGAAGACAAAGGGAAGTCAAAGGAAAAGGAAGATAGGATATGCTATCACTGCCAAAAGAAGGGGCATCTGTCCGCGGACTGCTACAGCAGAAAGAAAGGAGAAGAACCTGCTCCAAAGCCAACTCACGCCATGTTTGCAGCTTGGCGAGATTCAGACAGCGATGATGGAAAATGCATCAAGGTGTCCTGCTTGATGGCTCACTCTGCATCAAACCAGGTAACAGATACTGACTCCTTTATTGATGAAGTGTTTTCTGAATCTGATTTTGCAGAAACAATAACCAAGCTCCTCGAGAAAATTCAAAGAATGGAGAACAGAATATCTAGTATGCAACAGGAGCATCACGCTGACATAGAAGAGAACAATCTATGGGCAAACAAAGCTATGCGCCTTGAGAAGGAAATAGCAAAGCATGTATGCAAGTGTCTTACTTGTGCAAGAAAAGAAAGACAGATAAGCAAACTGAGTGAGGAGTTGGAACGCATGGCAATCGGAAACACCGAGATGACTGATTTCAACACCAAGGTTGAAGAGTTCGAAAGGGAGCTGGTAAATCACAAACATAATAATGAAGTGCTCCTCCATATAGTAGCTGAACTCAGAAGCGATGAAGCTGCAAAGAAGGAAATTCTGAAGAAGTTCGGGATGGAATCTGCAAAAGCATGTGCCACACCGATGTCACCCAATGACTCCTTGGGAAAGGATGAGTCCTCCCTTCAAGTGGATCCAACCCTATATCGTGGAATGATAGGTTCTCTCTTATATCTAACCGCTAGTAGACCTGACATTCTGTTCAGTGTCTGTCTCTGTGCCAGATTTCAAGCAGATCCCAGAGAGACGCATATCAAAGCTGTGAAAAGGATTCTATGGTACTTAAGAGGGACGGATGATCTATGCCTATTCTATCCAAAGGGAGGGGACTTACGCCTGACAGCCTATACCGATGCTGATTATGCTAGCTGCAGGTCAGATAGAAAATCCACCTCAGGGATGGCACAATTCCTTGGATACTGTCTGATCTCATGGGGATCCAAGAAGCAGTCTTCCATTGCTCTATCCACTGCAGAGGCTGAGTATATTGCTGCCGCCGCTTGCTGCGCACAACTCCTATGGATAAAGCAACAGCTAAGTGATTTTGGTGTTAATCTTGATTGCATTTCTATTCTATGTGATAACACTAGTGCAATAAACATTTCTAAAAATCCAGTGCAGTTTTCACGCACCAAACACATAGAAATCAGATATCACTTTCTGCGTGATTGTGTAGAAAAAGGAATTATTGCCATGAATTACTGCAGAACTGAGGAGCAGATTGCCGACATCTTTACGAAAGCACTGCACAGGGAGCCCTATGAGAAGCTAAGGCTTGAATTAGGTATGACCTCCCTTACCTAGTCTGTATTACATGGTAGATTTCTCCAATGATTGGCTAGATTAGGTTGCATGCTAAGTTACCATTGCATGGAGTTGCTGCTTATAAAGTTGAAAAACTGTGTGAAAGTTTCTCTGTGTGTTCACCATGCTTGCTTGATAACTTAAAATTGCTGGATAGCAAATCTGAGCATGTCACAGACTTCTTTGTAGCCCAAAAGAGACTTCAAATTTGAACCCTCAATACATGCCATAGAAGTTCTCTAAGACCAACCTAAGCCTATAATATGTGGAGACTGTTTGGTGATTGTTTAGCCCTTTGATTATGAGATATCACATTTTTTCTTTCTCCACATTGCATGATATTACTTTGCTCAGACTTGAAAAATTGGTTGTTTCTTGAATAAGTAGTGTTTTCCTTGTACCTCTTGGGTAAAACCGAAAGCACTACAACCCTTGCGTAAACCATGAGACAATAGAAAATGGGTTAATCTCAAGCTGGTACAAAATTGGTTCAATCGAGTCTGTGGATGGGTTGATCTCTGATTATTGCTGAGAAATGGATGCAAGCTGTATGGCAGTTCAGACATGCATTTATGGTGATTTGATTACTCAGTAAAAAGCAAAAAGCTGTAAAGCAGACTTGAATGATGGCATGTACTGTAATTGATGCCATTGGGATGTGGACCGACTATTGGGGAGAGGAACAAGCCAAAAGGCGTGTGTTGTCATGGCAAATAATATCAGATCTTCTCCCAGACGGACACGTAGTGGCATTCCTTTCGAGTTAGGAAATTTCAAGGCGGTCAATGAGTATTTTCTGAACTTCAAAAGGCAGATTATCCGCACAAATTGATTCGACGAATCTAAATCGTCGAGGATGTGATGTGGCTGTTGGGCTTTTCAAAATTTGAAAAGTAATTACAAAGGGTTCTTTTCGGTATTAAAGAAGGAGGGATAACAAGACCTTATATCAATTTGCTCTTTTCCTTAAAGAAAACCCTAATTGCCGAAACCCTATTTCTGCTCTTAAAATTCCATGGCTGCCTCAGGAGAAATGTCAATCTCTGAAATGATTGCCAAACTAAGGGCTCAAGGAATGAGCGTGAATGAAGCTGAAGTGGAACAATCAAAGACCTTGGAAGCATCCTCTGAAACAGTCCGATTTGTGCCGGAAGAGATGGCAAACCCAGAGACAAGGGGGACTCCACCGAACAAAAAGAAAACCAGTGTCGCTGCAGCTTCTGGCAGTAAGAAGAGGAAGCCGGCCATCTCAGAAAAACCCACCCGGAAAAGCAAGCGTACCTCAAAGGGTCTTCCACCAGTAGTAAAGAAGGAGGGTCCTGCTCCGGAGGCAGAGGAAGAAAAGCTCATGAAGGGAAGGTTCGTAATTCCTGAGATGACGATTGATCGTGAGTTTTTGGCTCAGTTCCAACTTGTTGAGGTTAGTGATACTCTTAATGCACAAGGATGGGATCATTTATTTCGTGAGGAAGTGTTGGTAGATGTTGACAGAGTGAGGGAATTCTATTCAAAGTTTAAGCTAGAGGAGTTGAGAGGAATGCCTTTGGCCACGTTCGTGGTTGGTGGAATAGAGCAAGTATTCTCTTGTCGGGAGTTGGGTGATCTGCTGGGAGTTCCAGCACGAGGATATGAGGATTACAATAAGGGGATTTGGCCTGAGTCGGTGGCGAAGGGGGACGTGATTAGAAGAGTGGGGGGAGATCCCAACAATGTCTCTCATCAAGGGAAAGCCAACACGTTGAACTTAACCAATCGAATTCTTCACAAGCTGATTTGCACCTCTATCACTCCCAGAACACAGAAGCATGATGTGCTCAACTTCCAGGACTTTCTTCTGCTGGATAAACTCCAAGGGAAGGCTCAGATCCATCTCCCAATGCAGATCTTAAAGCAAATGGATAAAGCGGCCAGCAGTAAGACGCATGGTCTGCCGTTCTCAGGAGTTGTTAAGAAAATACTTGTCAAGCTTGGAATCTACCAGCCAGACGTGGAGAGTCAGCTGTCCTTCGCTCTTGAGGTTCAGACCATGGCGAGCTGGAACTGGGAGTATGTACAAGGGACTGGTTGGAAGAACGACTCGTACGTTCCTACCCCTGTTGTTGTAGAAGCACCTCAAGAGGTGGATCCTCTGGATCAGCAACCGCTGGATCCAGATGAGGGGTCACCGGCCGTGATTGAGGTGCTGAAAAGCTTGTCTGAGAAAGTAGTGCTGCTGACAGTTAAGGTGGAAAGTCTGGAGGAATTATGTGAGAAAATGATGCAAAGGTCTGTTGTTGGTGGGTTGGAGGAACTTAAAGCCAAAGTGGATGTGCTTGCATCTCTGCCTGCCATGCTGAAGGAGTTGGATGAGTCTACCAAGATCAATATGATCCATGGAACCCAGATTAAAGATGAGATCAAGGAGTTGAACCGGCAGCTGAGGTTCGTTGGGACAGAATTGGTTGCCCAGCTGAAGACTCTAGTGAGAGATTAAACCAGTTTCTGTCTCATGGTTCCCTTCCCTTGATATCCATTCCACATCATCCTCCTCCTTCATGACTTTTCCTTCGTGACTTTGCTCTGTTTGTGTTTGAAAGTATTTTTAATTGTCTGCTTGCTGTGTGTCTCTCAGGGGACTTTTGCCTGATTGAAAATTATTTGCAGTTTTCTTCCATTACTTGGTTTTCTTAAATTGCGACCTTTTTAATGATGCCAAAAGGGGGAAGATAACATGGATGCACCACCTGAGGGGGAAGTCATCACTAAAACTCAAATCTAATGCCCATCTAAGGGGGAACTGTCATGAGTTCGTAAATCTGTCTGGCTTCTGTCTGGCTAACAGAAACTGATTAAAAGTCTATCTGCTGGACGAGTGATGAATTGAATTGCCTGTGATGAATCAGTGATGAATTGAATTACTTATGATGGATTTCTGTCTTATTGAAGAAGTGTTTGTCATCATCTAAAAGGGGGAATTTGTTGGAACCCATTTGTTTTGGTGATCACAAACACTTAGCTAATGTTTTGTCTAAGTGTGCAGAAATCCATCTAACAGATTAAAGAACAAATTTCCATGAGATGGATATACCCTACAGGTTGGTTGTGGCAAATTATGTTAAGTATACAAACAGACAAAGAGAAGATTCCAGAAGAAAAAAGAGTTCTGTCGTTTTGGGAAAAAGACGCTAGGGTTTCGGAAATCAAGACTGGGCCAGGACATTGGGCCCAGATATCGAGACCCAGCCGCCCAATAAAAGGAGCTAGGGTTTGCAGATGCAATGCACGGTTTTTCCAAGAGCTTCTAGAGAGATTGCGGCGCAGTTCTAGAGAGCAGAACGACAGAGTGTTCCTGAGTAAAGAACGGTGGAATCGCACTGAAGGAAGAAAGCTCGTTGAAGCAACACACGGAGGTTTGTGGTAGAAATCGATTATTCCATCCGGTTGAGTAGAGGTCATCAAATAGAATCTGTGTGATCTAGTTTGTAAACCCTACAAGCATATCGGGAATAAAAGGAATAATCTGATTTCGAAAATCCTTTCAGTGGAAACTGGAAGGTAGTGGTTTTTAATCTTATCATAGTTTTGATAAGGTTTTCCACTATATATCATTGTGTTGTTAGTTCTGCCGTTATTTTCCTGCATTAATATTCCGCTGCTACGTTAACTATTAAACGGAAAACAATATAGAATCAACTCTTGATTTCCGTCTGATAGTTTATCGTATTTCGCTAACACTTCGATCCAACACTATATTTCTTAATAGTTTAAACAGAGAGTACAATCTGGCGTTTGGCCTTCACTTTTTATCTGTGGTTTTATCATTATCAATATCGGCAAGTTTCTGTCTCTGTTGGTGCTCGGCTACTTTGTAGTCTACAACTTCTGGATGACTCCCTGATTATGGATGGTTGTCCGAGTATCCTCCCATAGCTCCATACCACTTTTGCACCTTCCCTGAAATTAGAATACGTGTGATTAAATTATAAGAGTCATGCAATACCGTGATTGTGCTATCTAGAGTTTCAAATACATATCAAATAGGCAGCAAAATAAATTAATACACAGAGAAGGTTAGGCAGGCTTTAAGGCACTATGAAAACATAGTAGGGAAAACAATTGACCTTTAAGGAGCATAATACTATATTATACAAGGACATTCTATTCACTCAACCCTGTACTACAGGTGAATGAAGCCATCAACAATAATTAAGCAGTATAATTGCAAAAGGATCAGTTATGCTATGAATAAAAGTGCCTAATTCTTCTATTTGTATACAGCAGTAAATATTCAAAAACACTTCAAAACAATAAGATTCCAAAATATATATATGAACAACAAACACTTCAATGAAAAAAATGATAAAACATAAGATCAGTTATGCAGTATAATACGTAGCATCTGCATTACAATACGAAGCAGTAATGGATTATAATACGTAACAACTGTGTTATAATACGTAACAGTTATGAACTATAAAACGTAACACCTGTGTTATAAGACGCATCAGTTATATATGCATTATAATACGTAACAACTGTATTATAATGCGTAGAAACAACATTTAAGTCTGAAGCACTATATTAAAACATGTAAGTATGCTAGTTTATATAACATGCAATTATATTACAATACGTAGCAACTGTTTTATGACCCAAATTATGATCAATATAGTACAAATTGACAGAATTATGATATATAATCCACATGTCTACGAATTATGATCAATATAGTACGAATCATGATCCATATACTACGAATTATGAGCTACAAATTGTGATACGATGTATCAATTATGAAATACGTATTATGATTAATATACTACGAATTATGACACATTACTTATTATGGCTACGAATTATGATCTATATACTACGAATCATGATCCATAACCCACATGTGAATTCAACAGAAACTGCCTCACCTTCTTGATAAATGATGCTACGAATTATGATATATGTACCAATAATGAATCACAAGTCCCATCTTTACGTATTATATGATACAAAGTACCAAATATGAAAGCAATTAGTACCAATAATGGTGAAGAAACACTACATAGTCCCAGATTACGTAGTTTATGATACAAATTATGAATAAAAAACTACGAATTTTGCTCATTATAGTACAAACCTTAAATATGCTCAAATTGTTATACCAACACCGATTGAACGCCTTCCCGATTATACAAGCTCGGAAAGCTACAAAACACAAATAATTCACACCAAAGCTCCATCAAAACCGCGCTCAATCAAGCAAAATTAAACAAACGATTAAATAATTGAGAGTGGATAGACGATTACTTGGAGCAAAGCAAGCCGAGTGACTTCTGCTTCCGACTATATGCGTTCGATTTGTCCGTGTGTTGTTCGATTTTTCCGCCAACGGTGCTTGAAGGTGTGATGGGTTGCAAAGAGTCTTCGTCCGTCGCCGTATTCAACGAGAATCGCCGAGATTGAGATCATTTCGAAAGGGTCGTGCTGTTTAGGGTTATTTTGACGAAATTAACGGGATTAGGATGTAGATTAATATTTACTTTTCCAAATATACCCTTACATGTCAATTAATAGGCTGTTTATTATGAATTATTAATAAAATACGGGTTAATAACAGTCATTGATTTGATTAGATGTAGGGTGTAAATTAATTTTTATTTCTCACCAAATACTCACTTCTCACGGGATCTCAATCCTCAACATACCATGTACACTAATGACCAAAAAAATTTGGTCATCCCCGTCTCTCTATCACTATCTCTCTCATGATAAAAATATTTTCCATCTCTCATGACTTTTTTGATCATCCGCATCCCACCAATGACCAACTAAAAGTTCATCATTCTTACTCTAATTACAAAGGTTCATCTAATTTTTTTTAAAGTGGATGAAAATATATCAAAATGCATATCTATTTATAGATCTCAAAATATGAAAAACATTGATAAATTTTTTATAATTTTTTGATTTGTAATTTATAAGATAAAATTGTTATAAGTTTATAATTAAACACTACTAATGAGAGATGTGTCTCATTTCTATTGGGTGATTCAATTTTCGATGGGCCTATCTCCCATGACCAATTCTCAATTGGTCACCGAGCGACAAACTTTGAGTTTGGTCATGTGTGATGTCTAAAAAAGTCATTAGTCTAGTCATGATTTTTTATGTCACCCTATTTTTGTCATCTCTTATTATTGAAAATGTCATTGGTGGAGATGCTATAAAGGTCTTGAAAACTCACTTAATAGACCATACATATGATCACGCTTCATGATCACTATCATATATACCTTAATAAAGGTCTACAATAAAGATGTTGAATTCAAATTGAGCTGAAATTTAGAAACTGAAAACTTAATTGAACTTAACTGAACTTAATTTAACTGTACTAAATTTAATTTAATTGTATTGAACGTAATTTAACTGTATTAAACTTTAATGAACTTAAAAACTGAAAATATAAGTGAAAAAGAACAGCCCTGACAAGACGATCTCAAGTTTGTTGCGTAAAGACCACCAGAGGTCAAATGAGAAATCCTATTTTCATCACAAACTTTTGTTGAATATAATGCAAAAGATAAATATCCGGTTGTTTCCTATTATTCCTACGAGATATATATCTATAGGATTTAGGTAACATTATCTTCACCCAACTAAATTTTAGGAAATATTTCCTAATTAATTTAGGTTGGACGTGTGATAAAAGGGTATATATATGTGAGTTTCTAGTATTCTCACATACGGAAAAATAAGAGAAGAAAAACCCTAGTAGAGATTTGAGCAGTGCTTGAGCAGTTCCACCTTCCGAGTTCGGGTGCACGGATTTGGAGGAGGATTGTGTTAACCTTGGGGGGCGTTCGTCACTTGAGAGCCTGTACCGGTAGTGGCGAAATTCGCTTCTAAGTCAGTGGCCTCCATACCACGGCACAATCGTAGTAATTCAGAGATCGTAAATCAAGTAAAGTTATTCTTGTTGTCTCACTTATTTGATTTCAATAGCTTTATTTCCTACAATTTAGAAGCGAATTTGTACTATTGAAATCAATACCGGATTATTGAGATAGTTAATTCACTAATCAATTTACATTATCTTGGATGCATGTACCGATTGCAAAAATCTGGGTTAATTTGGAATGAACAATGGACTTGACGGCTGATCGTCTGGTCAATCCGGTCAAGAGTTGAAAGATTTAGTCTTGTTTTGGTTCGGATCGGTTATGTGGATGAACCTCGCAAGGATAGCCTCGCTGAAGACTTGAGCCGAGGCCGGCGGCAGACATTGTTCTGGTCAACCATCTTGATGCCAAGGGAAGCCACATGTATCATCTCTGGTTGGATTTGCTGCTACTGATTGTGAAATAAGGGCTTGTTAGTTGGAAGGATTGCTTGGGAATAAGGGATGAGTGCAGCCAGGTGTGTTGTTGGCGCTGTCCACGTTGTCAACTCCTTCAATCCGAAGCATCATAAAAGGCTTCTTCCCTCAGACGCAACAGTTGAAGTCACAAAAGATTTAGGGATGATTTTGTTGGTTCTTGGTTTGGGTTGATGGAGAAACGGCGGCCGTGGAGACGCTGCCATCAGGATTCGTTGTCAACCTTTGAAACCCTAATTGTTTTGGTGTGGCTGAGGAACCAAATTGGTTCAGATGGAACTAGCTCAATTTGATTGCAATTCGGCAAATTGGCAATTCGATTCAGATGGAAGGGACAATGTGAATGTCGTGATATTTTGCTTCACCGGGAAGAAGGAGAACATGATGCATCATGATGAGTCACAGAAGATGACAGATGAGCAAAGGCATCCCACCTAATCTCGTTATCATCTTTTGGTTGAAGTTGCGGCCGCTTCATGAGGCATGGAAAAGATGAAATCCTAATTGGGTTTTTTGGTCAAAAAATTAACCAATTGGTCTAAACCCCAGTTTGGTTCAGATGAGTATGAAATTTGTTCAATATGAATGCCGGTTAAATTAAGAATCCATGGAGGGAGGCACTGTTGGATTTTTCAGATGCCCTAATGTTGAGCTTATTCCTTTTGAGAAAGAGTTGGATTGATGAGAAAGCCCAAATTGACAGAAAAGAACAGCAAGTGTGCCAGGTGTTCGGCCAAGCTGGCAGCCCTCATTTTATGGCCAAACGGCAGCTGACAGAGCTGGTGGCATCGCTTATGGATGAGAGGATTAAACTTGAACTAATTCGTTAGTTCGGTTGCATCAAGTTGCATGGATCAGATTCGGTTCAATCAGGTTCAGGTTACATTTAATTGTTAATTACTTAATTGATTAAATGTGTTCCTATTCTTTTATGGCAATCTAATCCTATTTAATTTGGTTTAAATTGCATGATCGGATGAGATGGAGCTGGCTCAAGTTAGATTTCGATCAAAAGGGACCCCCTGTGTTTTTAGTTCATGGCATGGAGGATGAAAGTCACAAAAACCGGCAAGGGCTACATGTTGTCTCAAACATCTCTTGAGATACCTTGGAGGCGCCATGGAATGGGGTTTAAACTTTAAGAGTTTCCCATTGGTTCTCGAAGGACAATGCGATGCGAACTGGGTAACAGACAGTTCGGAGATCTTGCGACACTGGAGGCCGATTGGTTGAGAAATTCATTTGCAGATGTTCCATTGTGGGGGTAATCAACACTACTTATGTACCTATACATTGTGATTCACAAGCCGTCAGAGTCGTTGCGAAGAACAGCGCGTATAATGGCAAGAAGAGACACCTTCATGTCATACATGAGTCTGTAAGACAGTTTATTGTGAATGGTGTGGTTTCTCTGTATTATGTGAGAATGGAGAAGAACCTGGTGGATCTTGGACAGGAGGAAGGTACTTGAGTTATCAAGAGGTATGGGTTTGAGAGATACTATACCTGTGTGGTGAGTCATTCCGAAATGGATGATTAGTATGAGCTTAAAGCTTTTGATGTATCTAGCCTAATAGACCGAGGTCACTTGTTTAAGTGATGTCATGAGATGCTCTTGTAGATACGGTGATTTCTTTGATTAGCCTCATAGACCGAGGTCACTTGTCTAAGTGATGTCATGAGATGCTCTTGTAGATATGGTGGTTTCTTTGATTATCCTCATAGACCGAGATCACTTATCTAAGTGATGTCATGAGATGCTCTGGCGTTGATTCCTTTTCTGATCCTCATAGACCGAGGCCATTCGAGTTAATGGTGTCATGATAAAATCTATTATAACTAGCCTCACAGACATAGGCCACTCGAGTTAGTGGTGTCGTGAGATGACCCGTGAGTTATATAGATGGAAGGTTGAACTTAAATGTTCTTAATGTTCGTGGAACACCTGCGGTGAATGTGAAGGGATAGCCTCCTTCTATGAGTGATGAGATATCTCTCTAGAGCGTTCACTTAGAATCCCAAGATGAGTGGCTGTGTTATCGAGGAATTGCTCAAGCTTTGAAGGTGATGTGCGTGTTGTCGGGTCCCTTCAATAATCTAGGAGTTCAATCCTTTGGACACTCTCTAGACCGTTGAACACCCCACTCCACTATGTGTTAGTTCAAACCTTTGGATACTAACACTTAAGTACTAAGCCTTCTACGTACTGCTCAGAATCTCTAGGTCTCGGACTCTTTTGCATTAGTGGGGGATTGTTGAATATAATGCAAAAGATAAATATCCGGTTGTTTCCTATTATTCCTACGAGATATATATCTATAGGATTTAGGTAACATTATCTTCACCCAACTAAATTTTAGGAAATATTTCCTAATTAATTTAGGTTGGACGTGTGATAAAAGGGTATATATATGTGAGTTTCTAGTATTCTCACATACGGAAAAATAAGAGAAGAAAAACCCTAGTAGAGATTTGAGCAGTGCTTGAGCAGTTCCACCTTCCGAGTTCGGGTGCACGGATTTGGAGGAGGATTGTGTTAACCTTGAGGGGCGTTCGTCACTTGAGAGCCTGTACCGGTAGTGGCGAAATTCGCTTCTAAGTCAGTGGCCTCCATACCACGGCACAATCGTAGTAATTCAGAGATCGTAAATCAAGTAAAGTTATTCTTGTTGTCTCACTTATTTGATTTCAATAGCTTTATTTCCTACAACTTTTAGCTTCTTCTGAAACTAATCACCACTCGTTAGATGGGATCTAAAGCGCGATACTGACTTGCACTGCATTGAACTGGATCGCATTGTAACAACAACAAAACTGAGTCTACATCTGCAGCTACACTGCGAGTCAGGTGCAGCTACCCATCTCCAAAAGGAACCAAAAAAAGGAAGAAATTATCTTATATATCTTACTATCTGATCCTACTTAAGTAAACAGCTGCTACTTATTCTGAATAGGATTCCATCTGCTTGGAGGAATTCTATGCAAGCTTGAGTCCACCTGCTTCACAGGAATCTTCTCTCTATTCCGCAACTCTGCAACATTTTCAGAAGAATTAGACGGTACTGAACCAGGTGCGAGCCTCCCTTCCACCATTGTTATCAACAAAGCTATACCAAGAAAGATAGCCAAAATCGCTACAGGCAGTGCCTTTCTGCTGCTTGCCATCTTCAATGTCTCAGTCCTTGCGGCTCTGACTCCGAAGTTCATGTAAAATCAGAATGAAAGCTCTTTCTCTTTACTGACGATCCGAATCAAAAATAATAATCTGAGTTGTGGTGGGCTATATATAGACGAAGAACTCAGTTATTCTATACAATCAAGTAAAAACAATCATCGATAATATACACTACACCATTTTACATGCTACGGCACAAACTTTGAAAAGTGTCGCAAAAGACTTGTCACATAAGCATGTTTATACTACATGACTTTGTAACGTTTGTCGCACTTACATGTATATGCGACAATAGTTTATGGCACACGGAGAAAATGTATCATAAACCATTTCTTGCGACAAATCTTTTAGCGACACCAAGATAATGTCCGGTTAATATGATAACGCGACATTGTTATACGCGACGTTATATTTACGTCTCGTTTAACTCTTTACGTGACTTTAGGAAAGCGACAATAGGAGATAATGTCTCGTAATATTGTTAACGCGACATTAATCTATGGGACATGTTTTTTATGTCCCGTTTAAAATTTTATGCGACAAAATATACGCGACAATTCAATGTATGCCCCTTAATATTGAAAAGTAATGAGTTATATCAGCTGGCGTGACTCACCTGTTTAATTTTGAAACTGTGACTCGGATAGTGAAGAGAGGGGCACCTACCTTTAATGGTTTACGCGACATTTTACGCATAGAAAGTCGTATAAACATAAGAAAATTGAATGATGAGTAAAGATGACGATCTACCGTTTGGGGATTAAGCGACGTTGGTATCCCAAGTAAGTCGCGTAAACATAAAAAATTAAAATGCAGAACAGAACACACAAGTGTGTTCGAAATTCAATTTTATTTTGGGGGGAAAGATATTTTTGGGCGGGAGAGTTTTGAAAATTTTAAATACTTTAAGCGACTTATGTAGTGAATATATGTCGTTTAAACTAAAGTATTGGGTCAAAAATAAAAGCCCATACACAATCCATAGCCAAATTTCGAAATTTCTTCTAAGTGTTGGTAACCCTAACACTCCTAACACGGGATGAAGCTCCACATTTGCCTTTTCCTCCTCCTCTCTCCCACTCCACATTTGCCTTCTCCTCCTACTCTCTCCCACTCCAATCTCTGAAGATCTACAACAAGAAGCTTCTCGTCTTTCATCACAACCGTCCGTTTCTTACAAGTTGATCCGAGAAATATGGTCCATGTCGTCATCCTCGACGGCTCGGCCTGACCTAGCTCAACTTTTTGATGGATCGGTTCTTTTTTTCAATAGCCCTCAACCAGGGAAAAGGTAGTTTATTGGGTAGTTGTGCGGAGGATAGATGATTTTGTGATTGATTTTAAATTATTTGAGTTTTGCAGAGTGAGGAATTCAAGGAAAGGCTAAGGAAGCTGGCGGATATGGAAGAGATGAAGGCTTGTAGAGAGCTTGTTAAGGATATAACGCCTAAGAAGGATACTGAGCCTTTTTCAACCTACAAGGATCACTCACTTTTCAGTATTTTAATCTTTTGAGTGTTTTCACTCACTTCTAGCTATTTAGAATTAGATTACACAGAAGAAGCATGAAATCAGAAATCCCAGAATTGTATGGATATAAAGCGACAAATATGTTTTCAAGGTTGTAACGTAACGGTGTTTATACGACAATAATAAATTTTATATTATACGCGTATGTTCCTTAAAGCGACAAATATAATTTCACATTTGTAACGTAAGGATGTTTATACTACGAATCGGAAAACAAGTAAGTCAGTTAACCCGACAAAATTTGGATTCGAAATGTAGCGTATGCCTTGCACCGAGTTGAACTCGTTCTAATGTTTTTGGGACATATAGAAATGATTGTCGCATAAGAGTTACAGTTTACGCGACGTTTCGTCATTTTTTTTGTCGCAGGGACTTTACGCTACTAGGATTTTGCGACCAACTTTACGCGACATTATTTTGTCACATAAACTTTATGCGACTAATATAGGGGTTTATGCGACGGAAAAAAAATGTCCCATAGCATGTATTCTGGTGTAGTGATAGTATGTAGTTTTCTGTGCCCTTTTAACAATAATATGTACTTGTCTAATTTTTTTAATTTTATCTTCATATAAAACTATCACTACTACATCGCAGACATTAGACAATGCTTTTTTTTTTACAATAGACTGCGCTTGCATAACAAACACTGTGACACTGTCTATAGTTGAGACAATAGACAGTGCTTTTTTCATTCAAAATTGCCTCTTTTTTTATCATCTATGTATTTGACTTGGCTGTATACGTCACTGCTGATGATATGAGTGAAGGATGAGGATCCAATGTAGGGTGGAGGTGGGAGGGATCATGTGCTGCATGCCTGCATCTTTGACTGTTGTATTCTTTTACTCCAAGCTTTCAGAAAAACTCATGTGATCCAACCACATGGGTATTAGTTTTAGTCAGCAAACTCCAAGAAATTCCTGAAGTTATCACTTATCTCTGTGTAGTGTAGTGTAGTGTTGTGTTGTGTGTAGTTTATTATAAGCGAAATCTCGCATTGCAGATCCTGGACTTAGTTGTTCCATTTGCTGTCACACTTATCAAATTCCAAAGCCTAGAAATATGCTTACATTATTACAGCCATACCATGCTTAGGCATTGAATTTCTTGGATGTGCAGTGCAACCAGACCCCCACTAGTTCACTATTTTATTCGATGATAACCGGTTGAAAAGTTGTTTCTTCAGTCTGAGCATCAATAGAGAAAACTATCAACTTTGTTAGAAATTCAACTCATCAGAAAACATAATGAATCAGTTGCTTAGCCAGCTAGTATGGAAACAAAGAACACATACTTCAACGAGAAACTTACTCAGCATGAAGGTGGGTGAGTATTAGAAGAGGTGTAATTATATTTTGTAATAGGACACCTTCATGTAGAGTATAATAGTTTGGAGACTGAATCGAGAAAAAATTTGTAAATGAGAACTAGCAACTAGTTACATTTCTCCTAAAGTGATTTTTGTAGCTAAAGCGACTCTCTCCTTCCCTCCACTCTCGGCTGAGCTCTGCCTTTTCGCCGCTTTATCCGAGACTCTTGCAGTCTCTCCGGTGCTTCGACGCTGTCGATCTACATGGTATCAGAGCCGCAGCATGATCTACGGTTGCGCTGATATGTATCTTGAACTTTGGTCGAGTTCTTAAACCGATTTCTTATTTCAGGATTTTGCTTTTTGCAATATGGCTAGTTCTTTGTCTGATAGTGTCATAGCTGCATCAAACGATCCTTTGTATGTTAGTGGAGATAAAAATGTAAGCGTTTCGTCGATGAATCAAGTGTTAACCGGCACTGAGAATTTTATTAGTCAGAGAAAATTCATGAAAGTAGCCTTATGAGTTATGATGAAGCTTGGCCGTGTTAGAGGATGTTTTCTTAGACCGTCTGAGCCTGATCCGTACTAGTTAGCAAGATGAGACAAATGCACATTGTGCCATGAAGTTGTTCATAACAAACGTGGAGGGTCTTCATCAAGTAAACCGACACGAACCTAAAGCGATGCACATTGTGCCATGATGTTGTTTATAGCAGAGGTGCTTGTCCAGTTCCAAATTTGAGTTAAACTATCACTGTGTTGTTGTTTTATATTTTTATGTATTCTATTTTTTGTCTTTGTTTTTCGGTTCAATGTATTCTCTTTTGCTTTGTTGATTTATGTCTAAAGGGTCAAGATCATGTACAAAGTTAATTTTTGATACAAAATACAAAATTCGTCAAAATCATTTTATAATTCGTCTGTATTATAGTTCTTCAAAATTATTTTATAGTTCATCACTTTTGGAGCCGAAAAATGAAAAGACGACATAGTTCGTCAGTTTCATTTTATAGTTCGTCACAAAAAAATACCAAAAATCAAAGATTTAATCTCATTCATTCAAATTACAAGATCAAGGGCTATGATTAGTTTGTATTTTGTACGAAAAAATTAACTTTGTACCTGATCATTTTCCTATGTCTAAAATGTAACATTGTAAGACAAATAAATAAAACAATAAAAAATTAGTTCAAAGTATAAGTTCAAAATACATATAAACCATGAAAAATAAGTTAAACCAAATTCAAAATAAGTTCAAAGTATAACATTCCAAGAAAAATAAAAAACGACACTAATACTCATCTTCGATGCCATCGCCATATATAGTTCTATTGAGGACAACGACCATACCGGAGCTGACCGGAGTAGCTCAGGCGCTGGAGCGTCCCCGAATGAGCTGATTTGGGAATGGCTTGACCTAATTTACGATTTGTTACTCGATGTGTAGTATTGGATAGTAACGGGGTCAAAGCGTATTTTCGTTTTCTGTACTTGTGTAAACCTGAGGGACTCGAGTGTCATTCTTGTAAACTCAGAAATCTGTTAAAACAAATTTTTGAGCCCAGTTGAAATCAATTGAAGCTTTTCCCCCAAATCGATTTCTCTCTCTCCGATCGCTCGACCTTCGTTCACGATTCGTCTCGTCCGATCATCGATCGACTCCGGTGTTGCCTTTCAACATGGTATCAGAGCCGATCTGATTCGCGATCGCCAACGCAGGTTAGTCTTCTTTCGACTTTTGCCTATTTTTTCTTCTTCCACTCAACAATGACCAGTTTGTCGACCGATTCGGCTGTTCTGCCTGTTCCACCGGTCCCGACTGTTCCTATGCTGTTGATCATGATGATCCTCTGTATGTTAGAAAAAATGAGAATGTAGGAAGTCCGATTGTGACACAAGTATTAACCGGTGCTGAAAATTTCAGCACTTGGAAGAAATCTATGGAGGTGGCTTTCGGAATCAAGATGAAACTTGGTTTTGTCAATGGTGATTTTCCTAGGCCAACCGACCCTTACCAGCTAGCCAGATGGCAGAGATGTAATAATGTCATTTTTTTCTTGGATCATTAATTCAGTTTCAAATGAAATTGGTGCCTCCTTGATCCACGCCTATGACTGCATTGCGGCTTGGGATGATCTGAACACCAGGTTCGGTGGCTCTAATGACTCCAGCCTCCTCTCTGTGCAACAAGATATTGTTGAACTGAAACTGGGAGACATGACCATAGCACAGTATTATGGTAAACTCATCTAGCTTTGGGGTGATGAAGATACCTTGGTTGACAAGCAAGTATGTGATCTTGGCGCTAGATGCAAAGCTACTAATTGTTTTGCGATGAGAAAGATGAAAGACCGAATAATGGAATTTCTAATGGATCTCAATGAAGCATATGCTGCTCCAAGATCTCAAATTCTTATGATGGATCCTTCACCAAATCATGGAGAACTCTATAAGATGTTGGTGAATGAGGAAACATCAAGGATAGGCCTGGGCGTGCAGACCCGAAAACCCAAAACCCGACCCGAACCGAAAAAAGTCCGAACGGGCCGGTTCTTCTCGTACCAAAAACCGAACCGACAAAAAGACCGAACCGAATGGTGATATACAGTTCGGTCTCGATTTTGCTTTTTTCTCGGACCGAAAGCCCGACCCGAACCGAATGCTTAATGGTTTGTAGAAAAAAACCCGAAAAAACCCGAACAATCCTGAAAACCCGATAAAACCTGAAAAAAACCCGACCCGAACCCGAAAAAAAAACCGAACAACGCCAAAAAAACCCGAAAAAACCCGAACCGACCCGAAACCCAAAAAATCGGGCTTTGGTTGGTTTTCACTTTCAAAAAGACCGAACCCGACTTGAACCGAATGTTTGGGTTTCGGGTCGGTTTTCACCAAATTAAGGACCGAACCTCACCGAGCCCAGACCTAATCAAGGAAGTCCGAGAAGCTTCTAAACTCTGATATATCAGCTTTATATGCCAATCAGAATGCTGGTAGTTTAAATGGTAATCCAAGGCAGTTGAATAAGAATGCTAATCAGAGTGCTCAGTCTGGTGGCTCAAACAGCAAAAATAAAAGGCCTTTTTGTACTCATTGCAATTTCCAAGGTCACACCAAGGAAACGTGCTACAAACTCAATGTCTATCCACCAAATTACAAATCCCAGAAGTCATCTAATCAGGGTAATAGATTTCGGAAATCTATTAATGCTGTGGCTAGTGATGCAGGTACAAAAGAGGTTAACAGTCACAATGCTGAATCTGTGACGAGTCGAATTCTCGACTCATTTACATATCCATTTACGAAGAGTTTTGGTCCATTCCCGGTGCTAATGTGATGCCATTTGACCCTCTTGCTTGCTATTTCATGTTAGAAACCGACCCTACGGTCCCTGGGCTCAAAAATAATAATTCTGGAAGAAAACCGAAGTTTCGGAGCAAAAATATGGACTTTCGGGCAAAACTGGGCAAACCGACCTTGCCGGCGTATTTTGGACGCACAGATCTCATAAGGTGTCCAAATGAGTTGATCTTTGGCTTGTTGGAAAGGTAACTCAAAGGGCTACAACTCTCAAGTTGACGCCAAGATCAAATTCGGACGTTAAGACTGCGAAAAAGTTGCCAGAAGTTCGCTGACTCTCCAAGCTCGCCCGAGCTCGATTAAGCTCACCCGAGCTCTGCACTATGACCAATCTGCCAAACCGAGCTCGCCCGATCACAATGGAGCTCGCTCGGGCCTCGTCCAATCCAATTGCCACTACCAAAATAAGCTCGACCGAGCACAATGGAGCTCGACCGAGCTCGTCTTCGGTTATAAAAAGAAAGCTAAAAATTTGATTTTTGGGGGATTTTTGGGGGATTCGAGCTAGGGTTTTTGGGGCACAAAATTGAGGGTTTCTAGAGAGAACAAGCTACCAAGGCTTCAAGGGAGGATCATCCATTGAAGATTGAAGATCCAAAGGGGGAAGAAGATCATCTACACTAGATTGGTTCATTCCTTCCATTTTATTTTCATCTATGTACTCAATACAATTTGTGTTTGTCTATGAACATGATTTGTGAGTAGTGCTTGTATTCTAGGGTCCTATGGACCTCATGTGTGTCAATACTCCTTATCTATTATGAATGAATGCTAGAATAACATGTTTTGGATGATTGTGGTTTACTTTGAATAAAGGATCAAACTATGCACTCTAGGTGTTTGAGAAAATGTCTAAGTGTATGGTTTTGGTTTATGACTTGAGTTAAGCACTCTAGGTGTTTGAGAAAATGCCTAGATGATTAATTTATATGGTCCTTTTGTCAAGTAGCCGAGAGGTGGACGCTAAAGTATCTAGATATTGAGTCATTAAGGAATCCTAGGCTAAGTAACCGAGAGGTGGACGCCAAAGGTTCTCGAAAACAAGTAAATCACCATTGTTAGGTGGTGTTCACTAGCGTGACCCATCCTAGCATTGAGATAGGCTAGAACTTCACCTCCTTATAAGGATCGATTATGCAACGAGAGTTGACAATTGAGAGATATGAGTAGGACGCGAGTCAATAATATCGAGAGATTGAGATTCGTGTGTATAAGGTATATCTTCCTCAAGTCGGAGAAGTAACCGAGAGGTGGAATTTGACTTGGTAGATATACGGGCCGTAATCTAATCATCTAGGACAAGTATCTTGCATGAAATTGAACTCTTGGAGTTTAAAAACACATATGAGTGAAGTAGTTCCCTAGAGTACACCCTTTTCCTTGGTAGTGACACTATCTCTAGTTTCCTTAGATTGTTTACATTGTTTATATGCATTTTCTCTAGCAATCACATCAAAACCAACCCTTCGTAATTAGGATAGACTTATCGGAACGAAATCGAATAGTGCTCATATGTTTGGACTTGCTCCTTGGACGACCCGGTACTTACCGGTCAAATATTAATGTTTTTGATCATGCACTAAAAACTGCAACGTCAAAATGGCGCCGTTGCCGGGGAGCAATGAATTAACTAGAGCACTAGAGTAGATTTTGTGAGATTTGGACTATTCTTGTAAATATTTTTCCTTTTTCTTTTGTACATTCTATTCACTCATATCTCTTGCTAACTTTTGTTCTATTGTTTTGCGAGGATGGACCCCTACAACCGACAAGTCATGCACAATAGAGATTATTATGAAGATGATCAACCAAATGCCCATTGTTAAGACTATTGGATGAACAACCACAACCAACAAGTCTCATACGACGAAAAATATGACCAAGAGGAGGAGCAACGAAATGCCTATTGGGAAGATCATGGCTACCCGACTAGTTATAACACTCAGAATTGGGATGATAGCCAATGCTTTAAAGTTGGAGACTCCTACCCTCCATACCCTCCACCTCCCCAACCTTCAAGTGAGCCCTCTAATATAAAAGCATTGCTTGCCACACTCCTTGCATCCCAAGAGAAGTCGAATAGAGACATGCTACAAATTAACCAACGCATGGATGAGCTTATTGCTCAAAGACAAAGGTTGGAAAGCATATTGGCGCAACAAGCAATGGAAAATGGGGATTTGGATGATGAGGAAGAGATTTCAAAAGAAGAAGTTCAAGAATCTAATGCCTCACGACAAAATTGGGATCACGCAATGGAGGATGAGTTCAAGGGAGCGGCTCCCCAAATTTTTCATGAGGCGTGTGATGGTGAATCTTGCACCGAGGATGAATTGGAACATGAAAGTGCATCATCTTCGACTACAAGCATGTTTCAAGATCATTGGGTTGATGACACACAAGATTTCACCATTCCATCAACGTCTTGGCTCTCCGACGAGGAATTCTTCAAGGATGATGCCTCTTGCATAGAGGAACTGACTTTTATTGATGAAGAAGAACTCCTCCCTCCCGCTATAGAAGAGCCTAAATGTGAATCCCAAATTCTTGATGAGGATAAGATTGAGGAAGAGGATATTGAGCCACAAGAACTTCAAGGGTATAGAGACTTTGTTGAGGTTTTCATGGACGTGACTAAAGAGCCACCTCGCATACAAGAAGACACAAGTTTAATGAGAGATATTGAGGAGTGGGCACCCAAGGAAATTATTGAGAAATTAAAGGAGGGTGTGACCATCAAGCTCGGGACAAATTTTGAAGACTCTTTCTTCATTCCGACGTCTCGAGACAAGTTTTGGAGCTTCTTGCCCTACTTCGAAAGATTAATTGGAAAAAGCTCCCACGACCCCTTAATTCTAAAGGGATCTTCATATTTGAAGGGGTCAACTTCCCAAAGAAAAGTCCATTGTAGACTTGATGGGAAGAAATTCAAATGGGATTTGAAGGTGGATTGACACGCCAAATGTCCAAGGCCCCGTGAGAAGGGATCCTAGCAAAGGACTTCTCACGAGTGATTCTATGGGGCGCTTTGCTACGTTTTTGCCAAGACAAAAAAACTAGGCCCTCGCGGGAGGTAACCCGGTTTGTAAGTCGTTTCATTCTCGTTCTTCATATATAAATATTTGGCATGATTCTTGAGTGTGGCTTGGATCTTAAGTGTGGAGTGAGTTCTACTCACTCCAATCCCACTTCGTAATTCCAAGGCCCTCCACCTTTCCGTTTGATTTATCTATGAATGATGATGTTGCCCTTAGTTTCATGTGCCTTATTTGGGTTTGATAGCTTGAAACTATTTTGTTATACCATGCTATGACTTTAGTTTCAAATTTTTGTTGGCACTTAAGACATCTTGTGCACAGTTTAAAGGATGTGACTTACCTTCCTTGCTTGAACCCTCTTAAACATATATGCCATGATGTTATCTTGTAACCTTGTGATACCATATTGCTCATACTTAAGTTGGTTATTATTTCTATATCTATCACTTGTTACGTTTAACCTCTCATGTCCTCTTGTCATCAAGGAAAGTATTTGCATCGTGAATGATAAAGCTTAGCACAATGGCGTCTCTATTATTCAAGGGGACACATCTACAAACGAGGGGAGTTCCTATGCGCCTATATCTCGTTTTCTTTATTGTTTGCGCTTAGGGACTAAGCTAGATTTCAAGTGTGGAGTGGGTTATCGCATTGTTCACTCATATCATGCCATGCCTATCATTTTTGAATGAACACTTGCATTCATCATGCTTTATCCCAATTTTATGAGTGTTATACTACTAAAGGCTTGAGACTATCATTTCTCAACTTCTATAAGTCACATCTAGCTTACATTTCACTTTTACATGATTTAGAGTCTAAAACCAAGCTAGTTCTATTGAATGCACATTCTTGTGAATCAATTTTCATTGCTATCTTGTGCCTATCTAGAAATCTAAGTATTTTTCGCGCATGCTTGGAAAAGTTTTTAGCAAAGCACACTTTAAAATCATCATGAAAACTTAAACCTCTCGGTTGCTTTTAGGTGACTTTAGTTCTCTTACCTCGTGCCTTGTTTGTGGTTGTTTCTCACACATTCCATATTCACATTGGGCATATTGTCAAGTTTTAAGTGTGGAGTCAAAAGAGGGCGAAGCCCCATGTTAAAAAAACTTGGTCAAAGAGGGCAAAGCCCCGACTAAAAACTTTCTCGAAGTACAAGAGATGTTTTGCTCCAAAACATACAAATGCCGGGGGTTAGGAAGGTAAGTTCCCCTCGAAAGCATTTGTAGGCCAAAGGCCATTTCAAAAAGAAAAAAAAACACTTAAACTTGACTTTATGCCCTTCCATCATCTCTTATATGTGTGAGTTCACCACGTGCATTGTGTGCTAGCAAGTTGAGCTTTGGGACGACCCTTCTGATTTCACGTAAGCTATCGGCCGGTTTATGCTTGTTTTAAGAACTCTTGTTGTCAAACTCCTCTTTCCTTATGGATTATGACTTTAGCATCTAAAACTTGGAAATGAGTTTATATCGTGAGCCCGTGGACTAGCCCTAGCTAGCATAGGTGATCGATTGACACTTTTTGTGCAAAAGCCTTAACCGTGTTTCAAAAGCCTTGCAATGAAAATGAATAGACTTCTAGGTGAGGCGCTTGATAGCTCTAGTATTGACTTCCTTGAATGTGCACCCTCATGTGATCTTAAACAATTTGAAAACTCTCTTGAAATGTATAGTGATTGTGATGCTAGCTTGGGATGTGAAGTAAGTTTTAAGAAATCCATGCCTTAATTGTTAAACACTCTTATTTTTACTCTTATGGGATAAACGCATTTGGGATTTGTGAGTATTTCTTTTTCTGAAAACTCTCACGAGACTATAACTCGTCCACTAGGGTAGCCTAGGGGTTTAAAGGCTTGGTGCATATGCTAAATGCACTCGTAACACCTACGAAAAGGAGTTAGATTGTGAATATGTGTTAGAGTAGTTAGAAATAAAAGTTTGAGACATTAAATGGATGTGGAGAGCAAATGTGCGACAAAACATAATGACTTAACTTTTCGACATTTGTTACTCTTTGGCTTGTTCTTATTGTTTGCTCGGGACGATCAAACTCTAAGTGTGGAGTGTTTTGATGAGTCGAATTCTCGCCTCATTTACATATCCATTTACGAAGAGTTTTGGTCCATTCCCGGTGCTAATGTGATGCCATTTGACCCTCTTGCTTGCTATTTCATGTTAGAAACCGACCCTACGGTCCCCGGGCTCAAAAATAATAATTCTCGAAGAAAACCGAAGTTTCGGAGCAAAAATATGGATTTTCGGGCAAAACAGGGCAAATCGACCTTGCCGGCGTATTTTGGACGCACAGATCTCATAAGGTGTCCAAATGAGTTGATCTTTGGCTTGCTGCGAAAAAGTCGCCAGAAGTTCGCTGACTCTCCAAGCTCGCCCGAGCTCGACTAAGCTCGCCCGAGCTCGACTAAGCTCGCCCGAGCTCTGCACTATGACCAATCTGCCAAACCGAGCTCGCCCGAGCACAATGGAGCTCACCCGGGCCTCGTCCAATCCAATTGCCACTGCCAAAATAAGCTCGACCGAGCACAATGGAGCTCGACCGAGCTCGTCCTCGGTTATAAAAAGAAAGCTAAAAATCTGATTTTGGGGGGATTTTGGGGGGATTCGAGCTAGGGTTTTTGGGGCACAAAATTGAGGGTTTCTAGAGAGAACAAGCTACCAAGGCTTCAAGGGAGGATCATCCATTGAAGATTGAAGATCCAAAGGGGGAATAAGATCATCTACACTGGATTGGTTCATTCCTTTCATTGTATTTTCATCTATGTACTCAATACAATTTGTGTTTGTCTATGAACATGATTTGTGAGTAGTGCTTGTATTCTAGGGTCCTATGGACCTCATGTGTGTCAATACTCCTTATCTATTATGAATGAATGCTAGAATAACATGTTTTGGATGATTGTGGTTTACTTTGAATGAATGATCAAACTATGCACTCTAGGTGTTTGAGAAAATGTCTAAGTGTATGGTTTTGGTTTATGACTTGAGTTAAGCACTCTAGGTGTTTGAGAAAATGCCTAGATGATTAATTTATATGGTCCTTTGGTCAAGTAGCCGAGAGGTGGACGCTAAAGTATCTAGATATTGAGTCATTAAGGAATCCTAGGCTAAGTAACCGAGAGGTGGACGCCAAAGGTTCTCAAAAACAAGTAAATCACCATTGTTAGGTGGTGTTCACTAGCGTGACCCATCCTAGCATTGAGATAGGCTAGAACTTCACCTCCTTATAAGGATCGATTATGCAACGAGAGTTGACAATTGAGAGATATGAGTAGGACGCGAGTCAATAATATCGAGAGATTGAGATTCGTGTGTATAAGGTATATCTTCCTCAAGTCAGGGAAGTAACCGAGAGGTGGAATTTGACTTGATAGATATACGGGCCGTAATCTAATCATCTAGGACAAGTATCCTGCATGAAATTGAACTCTTGGAGTCTAAAAACACATATGAGTGAAGTAGTTCCCTAGAGTACACCCTTTTCCTTGGTAGTGACACTATCTCTAGTTTCCTTAGATTGTTTACATTGTTTATATGCATTTTCTCTAGCAATCACATCAAAACCAACCCTTCGTAATTAGGATAGACTTATCGGAACGAAATCGAATAGTGCTCATATGTTTGGACTTGCTCCTTGGACGACCCGGTACTTACTGGTCAAATATAAATGTTTTTGATCTTGCACTAAAAATTTCAACGTCAATCTGCTACTCAGATGTCTAATGTCCAGTTCACCAATGATCAACTAACTAAGCTCTTCAAACTACTGAATCAACCACAAGCTGATGCTGAAAGTTCTCAACACATGGCAGGTATAATCTGCTTGACTAGTTTTAGTGCTAGTAGTGATATTTGGATTTTGGATTGTGGAGCCACGGATCATATCACTCCTCATTCTAGTTTATTGTCTGATATTCAATTGCTTAGTGAACCTCACAATATACTCATGCCAAATGGAGATAGAGTCATTGTTAAGTATATTGGCACTTGTTTTTTGAATGATCACTTGGTGCTGAAAAATGTCCTTCTGGTGCCTAACATAAGGTTCAATCCGATATCAGTAGTAAAACTAGTTCATGACTCAGGGTTGATTGTTACTTTCACTGACAATGGTTGTACCATTTAGGACCAGACAGAGCAGATTGTGGGGACTGGTGAGCCTCTCAATGGTTTATACCAGCTCAAGCTTAAAACTGGCAGGAATTGTTTTGTTACTGGCAAAGAAAACACTGCTACTTCTCTTTGGCACAAAAGACTTGGGCATGTTCCCTTTAGAAAATTGTTGAACTCCTTTAAAGCATGTATTCCAAAACTATATTCATCTCCTTGTAACATTGATGAACTACGTTGTTATGTATGTCCACAAGCAAGACAATGCAGATTACCTTTTCATGACAGTAATTCTGTTTCCTGTGAGACTTTTGATCTGTTGTATGCTGACATTTGGGGACCTTATAGAGTCCCTACTACCACTGGTGCTAAGTATTTCTTGACTCTTATTGAAGACAAATTTAAGTGCACATGGACATATTTGATGGCATCTAAAACTGAGGCAGCAGATCACTTGATCAGATTCTATAAGATGGTGCAGACTCAATTTGGGAAGAACATTAAGGTGTTGAGATCAGACAATGGTGGTGAGTTCTTGTGCTCAAAACTTTGTGATTTTCTAGCTAATCAGTGTTGTCTACAACAAACATCTTGTTCTTATACTCCTCAACAAAATGGAGTAGTTGAGAGGAGACATAGATATATTCTTGAGATTGCAAGAGCACTAAAAATTCAGTCAAGTATACCAGATTGTTTTTGGGGAGTATCAGTGCTAACTGCTACATATATAATTAACAGAATGCCTTCTATTTTGTTAAAAGGAAAGTCACCAGTTGAGGTGTTATTTGGAGTTCAACCAATGTATTCCCACATGAGGGTGTTTGGGTGCAAATGCTACATTACAAACATTCAGCCTAGCAAATCTAAATTTGATCCTAGAGCTAAATTTTGTGTCTTCTTGGGGTATCCATTTGGGCAGAAGGGATAATATAGAGTCTTTGATCTTTAGTCTCATGAAGTTTATGTGAGCAGAGATGTGCAGTTTGTTGAAGATGAGTTTCCCTTTGCTAATAGGATTACAGATATGAATTCTGATGCTCCAGTTCTTCCAACAATTGCTCCTGCTAATTATCTATCTGATGATGATGATAGCCTTCTTGCACAAATTCAAAGTGTCAACAATAGTTCTAAAATTGTTCATGAGGCTACAACAGATAATGTACAAGAACCACCACAAAGAAAATCTACTAGAGTTCCCAAACAGTCTATCAGATTGAAAGACTTCATTTGCAACACTGTTACTAGCTCATCAGACTATCCTATTTCTAGACAAGTGAATTACTCCAAGTGTTCCCGTGCCTCTCAAAATTATGCTCTAAATCTTATTTCTGAAGAAGAGCCAACAAGCTATTCTCAAGCAAGTAAAAATACTAACTGGGTGCAAGCCATGCAGTCTGAATTAAAAGCCTTAGAGGATAATGATACATGGCAAATTACTGAGTTACCACATGGGAAAAACACTGTTGGTTGCAAATGGGTTTTCAAAATCAAAAGAAAATCTGATGGCACTATTGAGAGATACAAAGCAAGGTTAGTTGCCAAGGGCTTCACACAACTTGAAGGTCTTGATTACCATGAGACTTTTGCTCCAGTTGTTAAGATGAATACAGTGAGAACACTAATAGCTGTTGCTGCTTCAAAGGGTTGGCCTTTATACCAACTAGATGTTAACAATACATTTTTACATGGCTCTCTAGATGAAGAAGTGTACATGACTCTATCCCCAGGTTTTTACAAATATGATAAGGCCAAAGGGAAGGTTTGCAGGCTACAAAAGAGATTATATGGTCTCAAACAGGCTTCAAGACAATGGTTCAATAAACTCAGTGAGGCTTAGCTTAGCTATGGTTTCACATCAAGCTTAAATGACTACTCTTTGTTTACTCTGAAGACTAAGCAAGACTACATAGCCATCCTAGTCTATGTTGATGACATTATAATCACTGGAACTTCTCAGCAGCTCATTGATGAAGTAAAACATTTTATTGATACCAGATTCAAGACCAAGGACTTGGGTACCTTGAGGTTTTTTCTTGGCATTGAAGTGGCTAGATCCAACTCTGGTATCTTCCTTAACCAGAGGAAATATGCCTTAGAGCTCATTAAAGATGCTGGGTTACTTGGTTGCAGACCCTCCTCTCTTCCAATGGACACCAAACACAAGTTGGCTCTATCCACATCTCCCATTCTTGATGATCCAACAAAGTATCGCAGACTTGTTGGTCAGCTCATATACTTAACAGTAACAAGGCCAGATTTAGCATTTCATGTCCATGTATTAAGTCAGTTCATGCATCAACCAAAGGCATATCACTTACAAGCTGCTCACAAAGTCCTTCGGTACTTGAAATCAGCTCCAGCCCATGGCCTGTTCTACCCTGCTAATCAACCACTCTTATTGACTGCATACTGTGATGCAGATTGGGGAGCTTCCCCAATCACACGCAGGTCCGTCACAGGGTACAGTGTCTTGCTCGGCAATTGCCTCATATCTTGGAAAATGAAGAAACAAACTGTGGTCAGTCGATCTTCAGCTAAAGCAGAATATCGTGCTATGGCACAAGCATCATGTGAGCTAGTTTGGCTTACCAGGCTGCTGTCCAACTTCCAGGTTTAGATTCCCCTGCCCATCACTCTACACTGTGATAGCAACGCAGCTCTCCACATAGCCAAAAACCCAGTGTTCCACGAGCGCACAAAACACGTTGAGCTCGACTGTCATGTTGTCCGTCAACACGTCTCATCTAGCTTTCTGGCCGCTCATTATGTCCAGTCTTCGTTGCAGCTCGCAGACCTCTTCACTAAGCCGCTCCCAGGGGAACTTCTTTCTCACCTTTGCTCCAAGCTTAACGTTTCCAATTACCTTCACACGCTGAGCTTGAGGGGGGGTATTGAGGACAGCGACCGTACCGGAGCTGACCGGAGTAGGTCAGGCGGCCGGAGCGTCCCCGATTGAGCTGATTTGGGAATGGCTTGACCTAATTTATGATTTGTTACTCGATGTGTAGTATTGGATAGTAACAGGGTCAAAGTGTATTTTCATTTTCTGTACTTGTGTAAACCTGAGGGACTCGAGTGTCCTTCTTGTAAACTCGGAAATCTATTAAAACATATTTTCAAACCCAGTTGAAATCAATTGAAGCTTTTTCCCTAAATCGATTTCTCTCTCTCCGATCGCTCGACCTTCGTTCCCGATTCGTCTCGTCCGATCATTGATCGAATCCGGCATTGCCTTTCAACACGTTCATAACAAACGTGGAGGGTCTTCATCAAGTAAACCGTTTACGTTTTGATCTGCACGGTTTATCAGTTGCAACTGCTGGCTGTGAATAGCTAGGTGGACGAATACGATCGTCCGTCTGATAGTCAATATTTGTGTCATACCCCTGGCCACAAATACCATCAGCATCGCTTGCATTCAGATGAAATGACAATTAAAAAAAGCACAACTAACAAAAATTAAAATTAAGAATAGAAGTGTAAGAGTACATAGAAAGCACCGTGATCAAAATAATTGTCTCGGAGTCTACACCCGCAATATTAGGCTCCTCAAGTTCTTCACTTCTTCGTATGCGGTGTGGAAGATAGTATGTAACTCCTGATGTAAATAATTATTCAGTTCGCACGTGAACCAATCAGTTGTTGTACGTGCAGTAATGACCCATGAACATATATGTAAAATATAGTCAAATTGTAAGTCATTGAATTGGGAAAAATATTAAAATTTATACAAAAATTAGAAAGTTATATAAACTTATGACAAATGTGCATTGCGGCTATAAGGTTGAGTATGTCGAGTATGTCGAGTCTGCTGAGTCTCCTCGTCCTCCACCTTCACCGCTTCCTTTATCCCGATTGGATGATGTGACGAGTGATGGTCGATTACCAAGCCATATATTATGAAGTGGGAATGTCGATATCATAACTCTGATATCCAAACTCTCCATCAACTTGACTCTCATGTTGACTATACCCCAAGTCCTTTCTCTTCTTCCTGGACACTCCGTGATTCTATTTTGAACATGCAACCAGAGCTGGGGATACCATGCCTCCAACCGTACGATCTCGCGACACATGTTGGATGATGCAACTCACTCACTCACTCATTCACTCACTCATTCACTCACTCACTCACATTGAAGCAGATGAATGACACATCAGTTCTCCAAGTGTCTTGGTCCTCGACACAAGCAGGTTCAGAATGCAGGAATATGCTCTCACACTACACCATTTTACACCTTATACGATTGTCATTGCGTTTGTCGTATATGTAGTCGTCGCATAAGCCCACTGACGGACGCACAGTCGTCGTGTGCAAACGTCAAGAATAAATTTATAAGTCCGCTAATCGCGACTTCACTACTGGGTAGCAAGTGGTAAGTAGGGGTCGAACCCAAGGGAATTAGGGGGATAAGCTATTCTTTGAGGGAATTGTTCAGCGAGGGAGCGTGTTTTAGGTTGATTGAGGTTTTACTGCGGAAAAGTAAGTGATTGGTTGGTTGGTTTTGGTTTTTAGTGCGGAAAGTAAATGACAGAAAATGTAAATACTGAAAATAAAAGAGAAGACTTACAGCGGTTGTTGCGTGATTGGCAAGTCCTCCGGAAGGTGAGCAGTTGATAATCAGTTTATACTACAATTGAAAGTAAATGCAGGTGGTGTTTAAATTTAAGGAAAGCATTCGGTTTCGGGGGCCTTGTATCATAGCCTGTTTATCATTGACCGCTAATGATCATACTAAGTGTTCAAAGATGAATCGAGGCTATTTCTAGCACAAGACTTGCAACATCGTTTAGAACACTTGTTCTACTTAGACTAATTCCTCCTTTCGAAGTATCTTAGCCTTATGTGCATCCATTTGATCTTTCAGTTACGATCGACCAAATGGTGTTTTAGATAAGTCGAACTCCTCAGATAAGCTTTGCCCGCTAAAGCATCCACTTACCTGAGTATGTTCACGAACCCCACGGAAGAGCTTTGCCCGTTAAAGCATCCGTTCAACCTTGGAAGTTCTGACCTAATATATGGCACATAGAACAAGTTTCGAACACAAAGATGCACTAGGTGCAGGGTCTAAAAATTTTTATAATACAAGTACACCCCTTGAACCGAATGAAGAGTTTAGCTACGAATATCCATAGAGGTGGATACCATAGCTAAGTACTCGAGGGTTTTTGAAAGACAGTAAGTAAAGGAGAATACTCAAGAACCAACAGGAGTATTCTCAAAAACTACTAGAATACTCAAGAACCAACAGGAGTATTCTCTAAAACTACTATAATACTCAAGAACCAACAGGAGTATTATATATTTCAAACCAAAAACTTACAAAAGTGCCAACTTTCTAGAGAGATAAGTGAAGTATGGATTTTTGGGATGATATAAATGAGAGGAGAATGGCTTATATTTATAGCTAAAAGGGGAGGAGATGGGTGGTGAGGATGAAACCACATGGTTTCATCCAAGGGTGAGCTCCATGGAGGTAGAAGCCGCCGGTTTTAGGTCATCAATGGGGAAGAGCTTCCTCCTTTGTCCACCCTCTCCCAAAAGCCACCGGTCATAAGGGCAAAGGAGGGAGTTTTGTGAGTTTTGTGAAGTTTTCACAAAACTATCGGTACATTTCCGCTCCGGACTGACTTTGGTTGCTTCTCGGTTTGATTTGTTTTGAGTGATTCAATGTCAGGATCTTGAGATTTCTTCAGTCGGCATCTGATCTTGACCTTGGAATGACTCGTAATATCTTTTCAGCGTAAAATCCTCTCCTTAGCGTGTATTCTCTCTAGGCTCCAAAATACCCTGTAGATAAATATCTGAACTAACAAGCAAAAGTTAAATAGACAAACAGTCTAATTTGGTGGGTTTTACTGTGTTTATGATTCGTATAATTATGGTCCATCACCCACCTAAGCGACAGTTCTTTTGCGTGATGTCGTGTAAGAAAATCTTACGCGACACCCGTAAAACGACATAGCAACGCGTGTCGCATATGAATGCTTATCCGACATGATCTAAAACGACACATCAAACACTATCATGTAGGTGTACATACGAGACATATGCTAAAGCGGCACATCGAATGATGTCCCTTAAGAAGACATGTTTGAAATTTCTTGGACCGTACTTTTTGAATAATAAAGCGAACGAGGGACATTTACTATGTCGTACATTTGTTCGGTCAACCACTTTACACTTATACGACTGTATGTGACAATGACTGTCGTGTAAGAGAATCACATTTAATGAACAAATCAGATCTCCTCTTCATCTCTTTCCAGTAGCTGCTGAACATTCTCAGCTCAGAATAGTAAGTTTTAAGTTCCCACTTTGTTTTTAATCTTCCAATTTGTTGTATTTTATATGTATATGTTGTTTACATAAACTCATGAAGTTTTGTTATGTTTGTTATAGATTTGCTAATGGAGCTTGATACTTCATAGTTTTGTTGTGTAAGAGTACACAATATTGAGGATTCCATTTTCGATCTATAAGGTTCCTTAGAGCTTTTGACAATAATGGTGAGAAATTATTGAATTTCCAAAACAATTTGCAAGCTTTAGTATGGACTATTTCCTATATATGCTCTATTTCCAAAACATTTGCTTCTCCTTGTATATCTTTAGGCACATATGGATAAAAGTTGGATGGAAATGGATAGAAGTTCTAAACATTACTACGAAGGGATTAAAAATTTTGTTGGCTTTGTGAACGACAATAGGGTTGACCGCCCTACGCATATATGCCCGTGTAGACGTTGTAAGTTGCGTAAACCAAAGATTACATTGGGTGAAATAAAAGCACACTTGATACGACATGGGATGAAGCAAGACTACATCGTATGGACATTACACGGGGAAGTTGATGATAGTCTCCATTGCCATCATTATATACAAAAAGGCGTCAATACCTTATGCAAGTGAATGAAGAATCAAGCTCCCAATACTCTAGTGGCGGCCATTATGAAAATCCAACCATGGAACTGTTGAATGATGCTTTTCCTTTTCGAGTCGACTATGAGACGGGTGTAGATGATGATATGTTGAATGAAGACAATACTGATCCTTTTGGGAAGGAGGCTTATGATAAGTATCATACACTTGTAGCCGAAGCCCAAACTCCTATATACAGTGGTAGAGACATAACAGTATTAGAGGCCATTTTAAAAGCAATGCAAGTGAAGGTTGCCAATCGATGGTCGGATAAGAGTTTCAATGATCATCTACGACTGTGTAAAGAAATACTTCCTAGGGAAAACAACTTCCCTAGTTATCGAGATGTAAAAAAACTTTTGAAGAACCTGGGTTTGGGTTACGAGACTATACATACATGCGAGCATGGTTGTATGTTGTTCTACAAAGAAAATAAAGATCTTCAGAACTGCCTCGTGTGTAATGAAGCGAGATATGATGATACACGTTCCAAAGCTCCAAAGAAGGTGGTTAAGTACTTTCCTTTGACTCCAAGGTTACAGCGTCTATACATGTCACCACACATTGCAAAAGAAATGTGATGGCATGAGGAAAGAGATGTTGGTGAAGGTGATTATCTTAGGCACCCTGCATATGGAGATACATGGCAAACTTTTAATAGGGAATTCCAAGATTTTGCAAATGAGGGGCAAAATGTGCGGCTCGGTTTATCGACTGATGGGTTCAGCCCTTTTGGAACATCGGGACTATCTCACAATACTTGGCCTGTTGTGGTCATTCCTTATAATTTGCCACCTTCGATGTGTATGAAAAAAGAGTTCAACATTGTTGATATCTGGCCCTAAATCTCCTGGAAAGTGTTTAAACGTATTCATGAGACCATTAATCGATGAGTTGAAGATGTTATGGGATGTTGGGGTTCTCACTTATGATCGTCATGATGGATCTTCATTTATGATGAAAGCAGCAGTAATGTGGACCATAAGTGACTTTTCGGGTTTGGGTATGCTCGGTGGCCTGAAGAGTAAAGGCTATAAAGCTTGTCCATTATGTTTAGATGAAATTGATGCTAACCATTTATGTGGTAGAATGTCGTATCAAGGGCACCGTAGGTGGCTTCAAAGTACTCACCCTTGGAGAAATGCAGCTCAAAAATTTAATGGTGCAGTTGAGCATAGGGATGCCCCTTCAACCCTTTCTGGTTCACAAATTCATATGAGATACTTCGTAATGAATTCGCGACACTTAGCCTGCATCCAAAGTTTAAGGCTAGAGGCACTTCAGAGAGGCTTTGTTGGACACACAAAACTATATTTTATGAGTTGCCTTATTGGGAAACTTTCTGTCAGCCATATTCACTCAATGTTATGCACATTGAAAAAAATGTATTTGATAACATAATTGGCACGGTACTTGGACTTGAAGGAAAAACAAAGGACGATCCAAAAGCACGGACAGGTTTGCAGAAACAAGGGGTGCGTAAGCACTTATGGCAGAAGTTCACCGGATCATCTTCTAGAAAAGAGAGAGTGTCCCAATCAACTTACACTGTGTTGCCGAATGAAAAGGTTGAGATACTAGAGATGATGAAAGATGCAAAATATCCACATGGTTATGCCGGATCTTTGAAAAATAAGATTCATGTGGCTGGAAAAAATATTTATCGGGCTAAAGACCCACGATTGCCATGTCATGCTATAACGCCTCCTGCCTGTTGTTATTCGGCCCTATTTGCCTAAGACTGTACTGGACCTGCTGATCTCGTTATCCATATGGTTCCAAAAGTTATGTTGTAGAGAGTTGGATAAGGAGGATGTTATACAGATGAAGATAGATATAGTGATAATCATCTGTAAGTTGGAGCAGATTTTTCCTCCAGCTTTCTTCACCATAATGGTACATCTCTTGATTCATCTTCCAGATCAAGTGTTACTCAAAGGTCCTGTACATTATAATTGGATGTATCCTAAGGAAAGGTATGCATATTATTTAAATAAGTTATATTCTTTAAATTACGAGCTTCCTTCACCATAATAGTACGAGCTAATATTTATTTTTACAGGCAATTAGGTGAGTATAAGAAATATGTTAGAAACACACGTTATCCCGAGGGATGCATTGCTGAGCAGTACATTGCACACGAGTGTGTGACATATTGTAAGTTATACATGGATGATTCTAATGCAGCAACAACAAATGTCGATCCTGGGGTCAAGCTAGCTATAAATTGTCAGCTGCTTCTGAGCTCATCAAGCCACTTGGACATCTCCCTAGAGTGAAACTCAGGAAGTCAGAATTGGGTACTGCTCACTGGTGTGTGGTGGAAAATTGTTTTGAAGTGAGGCATTACTATAATTCACACGAGATTCAATTCTGGGACAAATTCCCAGACAGTAGCCATGATGCATACGTTAAAGATTTTCATGGACACTTTCTTGATTGGGTGTGCATAAATACTTCATTTGTTGACTAATATGTTCATTTTTTTTCTAATTACACTAACTATGAATTTTTTTAATCGCAGATGAATGAGCTACAACAAGATGGACATGAATATTATGACCAGGAAGTCCATAACTTAGCGTATCGACCGCAAATGTATGCTTGTTACTCGCAATGTCACGTGAACGGCGTAAAATTTGTCATTTATGATCGAGATTGCCATTTAAAAACATAGAATAGTGGATTGATGGTTAAGACTGGTGAGTATTAATATTATTTTAACAAGTTTAAAATTTAGTGACGCATTGCAATTACATTTTTATTTTTTATTGATGTGCAGATGACGACAAAATATACTATGGTATTCTTGAGAATATAATCCAGTTGAAGTATGCACAAGGAATGCCGGTAGTTGTTTTTAAATGCAAGTGGTTTAGTACTAGTCCATACCACGGTGGAGAGATAAAGTACGATCACGGATTAATCTCTGTGGATACGTCGAGTTTTGGTATGAGAATTCTCCATATTGTCTTGCAATCCATGCAATTCAAGTTTTCTATTTAGATGATCCAAAGGCCGGAGATATTTGGAAAGTGGTTAATATAGTGGCACATAGAGGTATTTATAGTGATGCTTCACTTGCGCGCGATGAAAATGCTAACAAAGCGTATCAAGAAGACACGTTCGTGAACATACCTAACTACATACATCTTGATGATCTATATGTTAATTTGGGAAGTCTTCCACGATCACCACCTCAATTTTATATGGATGATGACAATTTCGAGGACGAGCATGAATTTGAGGATGAAGAAGAAGAATCAGATGGGGAGGATGAAGATGTGGAGGAAGAAGATGATGAAGATGAAGAAGATGGTGAGATGAACCATAATTGATAACTGTTTACAAGTTTGTACTTGTTGTTTATGTTGATAAATCATCTATTAGTTCATGTTTTGATGTTAATGCAGAGTAACGTAGAGAAAGCCGGGATTAGGGGAAACCCTAATTTTGTTTGTGTTATTCAAAATAAAACTGCCTAATGAAGATTACATGAGTTTTGTTAAATAGGAAAATAAAATGAAACCGGCAACTCAAATCCTACTATTTCGCCACAACCTTAGTTATCAATAATCTGTCTGCATCAGATGTGTACAAGTAAGTTAATGGAGGAGGCAAACATATCTTCCATTAACTTAAACCTCAATCTGTCTTTGCTTATGACACATTAATTGTCTGTGTATGTCTTACAAGTCATGAAACTTGTCGTTTCCACAATCAACCTCACTTAGGGTTTCACTTATCACCTCATTTTGCTCGACCTCACTTCTTGCCTCGCAGCTCGTCCTCAGTTCTCGCCTCGCAGCTCATCCTCACTTCTCGCCTCGCAGCTCATACTCACTTCCAAAATCATCCACGCGTGTTCTTCGCAAAATCAACCACACGTTCTCTTCCTCACTGTCACAAAATCAACATCGCAGCTCGTCCTCACAGTCGCCTCACTTAGGGTTTCAGTCGAGTTCTTCACAAAATCAAACTCACAGCTCGTCCTGTTCGCAAAATCAGCTCGTTCCTTTGAATCCATGGCTCCTCCTAAGAAGAGAACGAAGAAAGAAATCAGTGAGGCATGTTTGGCGGAATATATAAAGTTGCGACCGCCGTCTGTACGTCGGCCACCGTCAAAGCTGGACAGTTCAGTGGGGATGACGAAGGCTCCGCCTGCAAAACGCCCGAAGCCAATTCCACCGAAGGCACCTCGTCTAGCCATCCAGACCCCGACTCCTACCTCACCTCCACGTTCGCCGATGGCCGCTGGCGCAACTCCGAACCATGGCTCACCTTCACAGCCTGTCATAGCTCCTATAGGCCCCCCACCTGCACCGGTGACAGAGCCCGTCGTTGAGGCTTTGCAAAATTTACATTTATAATTCCACTACTCGTGGCTCACTATGGATTAGTAGAGCGGTAAGTAGGGGTCGAACCTAAGGGAGTCAGTGTGGAATAGTTGTTCTTGAAAAGAGAAAAGAAAGTAGATACAATTGGGTTTTCTGGGTTGTTTTTAGACAGAAAGTAAATGACAGAAAAGTAAAGTGCTGAAAGTAAGTGTGAGAAAGTAAGTGCATAAAGTAAATACTGAAAGTAAAGTGCTGAAATGTAAAGTACTGAATGTAAAGTGCTGAAAGTAAAGAACTGAATGTAAGTGCTGAAATTAAGTACTGAAAAGTAAAGTGCTGATAAGTAAGGACGAAAGATATTCAGTCTAGGGTCTCTACTTGTGAGACAACCATCATAGACGTCAAATGATCTTACTTTGTGATCATAAGTGTGGGTTTATTCCTTTTCAAGACTTAAACCCTAAAGTAAGGCCATTTCTAGCACTTACACCACAATCTACTCCAAAATCAAGACATAGACTTCTAGTTCTAAGTGCAGCCACTTGATCTCTCATTTCTGATCAACCAAGCGACTTAAGAAAGATCAAACTACTCGGCTAAGTTTTGCCCTTTCGATGCATCCACTTAGCCTTGTTGTCTAATCAAGATTGAACCACTCAGCTAAGCTTTGCCCTTTCGATGCATCCACTTAGCCTTGTTGTTCAACCGAATAATGGCACCGAACTAGTTGACACACAAAATAGCATTAAGTTCTAGTCTCAAGATGCATACACAAGTATGAACACCCTTTTAACCGAATATTCTTAGCTACTTGTATTCATGTCAAGGAATACAAGCACCATACTTATGAAAGTAAAGGTAACCAACAAGAAAGTAAAGAGAGGACTTCGGTTTTTGACAAGAAAAGTAAAGAAAGCTTTAGCTACTTGTATTCATGTCAAGGAATACAAGTAACCGTGGCCTTTGTGCAAGGAAAGTAAAGGAGAGGAGCTCCAAATCAAGACAAGTAAAGGAAAGAGAGCTTCGGTTTCAAGAACAAGAACAAAGAACAAAAGTGTGTTTGTATTAAAAATGAAGAGGAGAGTTAAGCTCTCTTCTCTCTAAGGACTTGGGACTTAGAAGCACTAGGACACTTGATTCTAAGGGCATATCCCAAAAGCACTTCATTTGGATTGGTTTAGCCAAAAGCCATCCACGTGCCTTGCACTTGCACTCCCAACCGACTTGAGCTTGGCATCATCCAAAGGGCAACTAACTTGGACTAGATGAGGCCAACCGACTTAGCTTGGTTGAGGCCAACCAGACTCCAAAACCAAACCGAAATGAATAGTAGAAACCAACCGGAATATAGGGAATTCGGTTTCATGGTTGGTTCTTTGGCCGGAACTTGGTTGGACCCTGTTTGTACTTGGACGGAGCTTGATCAGAGCTTGATCGGAGTTTGGCCGGAGTTGGCCGGAATCAGGCCGGAATCTTGGCCGGCGGTCCTTGGCTTTTGGAATGCTGATTTGGAAGTATGGTGATATCCCTGACAGTAAGGTTGATAATAGTTTGTGCGTCCATGAAATTAGGAGTGTAGTGCGCGATGAGGTGCCTATGTTGGCTGCTACTTATGGTCAATTGCATGTAGATGCATACAAGATTGTCGTAAACCGGTTGAGCGTAAGTATACATTTTTCCATTTTGTGAATACATATTTTATATAGTTTGTTTGTTATGACTTACTAAAATTTATTATTTTCGTAGGTGAATTTTGAAATTGGTCCAAGTGACAATAAACTGTGGAATTACATCACTACAAAATCCATTGATAGGTTCAAGGATTGGAAGTATCAGTGCAAGCTTCACTACCTTAAGTATGGGGCTGAACCGGCACCTAGAGAGTTTGAGGACCGTGAGGACCAGTGGAAATAGCTTTGCGAACATTTTCAAACGTCAAACTACAAGGTATTTTGAATTTGTAACATGTTTCCTTCTCGTTTATGTTGTTTGAATGTTATAAATTATTTATTTTGTATCAATGTAGAAAAAATGTGACCAATTGAAAGTTACGCGCTCCAAAAAACTTGATCATCATTCTGGAAAGATGACATTCGCCCACCGATCAGAGGGACACGAGGAGAAACGAGAAGTAGCACCTTTCGTGTCAACATTTGCAGATGTTTATGGTGTCGAGCCGGCTGGGGCAGCTTTAGTGGTACTTTCTCATCCTTTGTATTTATGTTGATCAATTCGAGAAACTGTGGATATTGACTGTGATCAATTATTTCTGATTTTCATCAATTTGATATTGAGAAACTGTGGATATTGAGAAACTTTGGATATTGAAAAGTGGTTAACTTGTTAGTAGCCATTTACTTGTGACTGTGGTTCTATTGTTAGTAGTTATTTATTTGTGAAGGCCAAGTTACTATTATTTACTTGTGATTGTGGTTAACTTGTTAGTAGTCATTTACTTATAAACGCCAAGTTACTGTTATTTACTTGTGATTGGGTTAATTTCATTTGGAGAAGTGAGAATCTATTGGTTATTTACTCTTATTTACTTGTTATTTCCATTTTGAAAATCTCTGAACTTGTTATTAGTTATTTTTACTGTTATTTCTGAACTTGTTAACTTCTTATGTATATAGTTAATGAACTTGTTATTAGTTATTGCCATTATGAACTAGAAAAATTCTGAAATTGTTAACTTCTTATGTATATAGTTACTGAACTTGTTATTAGTTATTGCCATTCTGAACTTGAAAAATTCAGAACTTGTTAACTTCTTATGTATTAGTTATTAGTTACTGAACTTCTTACTATTATTTCACCATGAAAAAATAAATGCGATTTCAGTGAAGTTGTTGCCATTTGATCACTTCTTACTATTACTGGGCAAATGTTAACTTCTAACTGTATTAGTTATTGCCATTTAATCACTTCTGATTGAGTTTATAATGTGTAGGAAAAAATGAAAGGCAAGTTGAATGAAGTTGTTGGTGACCAGGCTTGTAGTGGGGTGGATGATCCTTTGCCCATGGATGTTCAGTTCAGTATTATCAAGGAGGCAGTGGGCCAGAAGAGAGGCCGATACATATTTGGTGTCGGCAAGTGCATGAAGAAGCCTGCTCATCCAAAGGGGGGCTATAAACTGAGCGCTGAAGTGCAAGCTGAACTCCAAGCAAAGGTGGATGATCGCGTCAAGGTAAAAGAGCTGAAAGAGCGCGTAAAAATGTTGGAAGCCGTGATGCGAGGGTCCAATGCGGCTGGAGGAAGCAATGCATCAGATGGTGCAACAAGCTTCATGCCTTAGGAATGCGCAAGTGCTGGTGGTAACCTTTTGTGCTATTGAACTTGTTTACTTTAGCTTATTTTGGGGCTGTTGGTAGCCAAAACGATGTAAACACTGCTTGATGTGTTTTATGCTAGCGGATGTTTTTATATTGTTTGATGTAGAACAATGTAAACTGAATGGCAGGTTTATGTATTACTTTTCTGGTTCAATAAAATTGAAATTGTCAAACAATTTCACCTGTCGCGTATGAGATCAAAGCAGGTGTACAACTGCACTTACGCGACATAACTTACGCGACAAAATCACACAACCAACACGACACGACTTACGCGACACAACTAACACGACACAACGTACGCGACAAAACTTAAGTTATTTATGTCGTTTATGTATATAGCTACAGTTAATTAAATGTCTCATAATCAAGAATATGTAGTCACGCAAGCAACAACTTACACGACAGTCAATTGACATAAAAGACATGACGAATCAACTGTCCCTTAAGTTACCTCTTATACGATAGTGCCTCTCTGAGATTGTCGTATAAGACTTATGCCACATGAGGTTAGGTTACGCGACGCAGCATTTACGAAACAATAACTGTCGTATAAGACTTATGCGACGTATTTTGGCTCTTAAGCGACTAAAATGGGCATGTCGTATAAAGTGTAAAGGTGTAGTGTCATCATACGTTCTTCAGATGAAATCCCCATATTGCATCTTTTGGATAGGGCTGCAAGCGAGTCAATGTACTCAGTGAACAACTCGCGAGTATACTCGGTCAAAGCTCGACTTGATTATAAATGAGTCAAACATGAGCACATTATTAAGGCTCGTTTATTAAACGAGTCAAGCTTGAACAAAGTGATACTCGACTCGTTTATACTCGTTTATAAACTCGATTAGAACTTGTCGTATAACTCGACTAGAACTCGATTGTATGCTCGATTGAAACTCGTTTGTGTACTTATTTATTAAAAATTCTTTACACCTTTAAGTTTGAATTGAGGATAATGACAAAGTGGTGTTTTGTCTAGATTTCTTTATTAAAGGGTATTGTTTTTTATACATAAATCGATTACATATATAGATGTTTATCAATATGACTTATGCTGTTCTATATCACCTCGACTCTCCCAGCACCACCATCAAGCCTACTCACAGTCACAGGAGAGAAGCAGAGACAATGGTAGGGGAAGAGGTAAAGCAGCTATCAGTAACTCAATACATGATGTGCCTAAGTCCCACATCGCTCAAATACAGGTGGTAGAGTTAGTTGGTTCAAATAAAACAAGCCAAATGGTTCCGCCTCATTTATGGGTTAGCAGCTGGCTCTCAATGGGTATGTCCAAAGCCTGCTGAAATGAACTTAAGCTCGATATATTTCGAGTTGAGTTCGAGTAATAAAAAAATTGTTCGACCCGAGTTCGAACATTAGTAAAATACGCTCAACCAGTTTTGAGTTAAGTTTGAGCTAAGTAAAGTATTAAACGAGTCGAGTTCGAGTTATATGATACTCAATTTGATTCGTTTGCAACCTTATTTTTGGATCTCATCCAAGTGTAATAATAAAAAACCATGAGGTACCCCGGTATAACTTTTGGGTCCATACCATTTCCTGCATATAAAGGTAAATTTGAGTATTTTATAACATGCAACAAATTTGAATATTTAATATATATAAAAACTTCTTACAAGTACGAATAAACTTCCCTCAAAATTGGATAAATATTGGCATCCAGCAGCGGTAACTCCCTCACCAGTGTTACCTTAGGCACCTCGATGCGGCGCAAGCGGTCCCAGCTTCAAAACCGTAACAGCAGAGAATCTCTGCGGGAGGGGGCATGAATGTTTCGGACCGGGAGCGAATTCAGTAATTTTTCGAACCAGGGGCGAGATAAATATTTTAAGACCGGGGGCGAATTCAGTAATTTATTTTCATTCTAGAGGGGGCATATAATCAAAATGACTAGGGGCAAGATTTAAAAATTATTCAAAAATACACTGCATTAGCCTAACATTAAAGAAAGTCAGAAAATCGACCCGGGGCAGCTGCCCCTCCTCCCTCCTTAGTGCATCCGCCCCTGGCAGAGATACCCCACCAATCTGACAATGACCTAATGAGCTGGCAGTGCATAGGTAACTGTAGAGATACGTCAACACAATGCTCCCTCAACTATAATTTCTTACCCTATCAAGATCCTCCAGTAGGGGAAGAAAGTTGAGAGGGAACGTATTACCACTAATGTCAGCAAAGAGGGTAAATTCAATCACAAAAATGAGATACGTCTTAACGTATCTCTTCAATGTCTCCTAATCCGCAATAGCAGGGGTGTGCGACATTTGTTGCTTAAACTATTTTCTCTTCACCATCAAAGGTCATTTGTTACTGCGTGGGGTACACATCAAGCAAACTCAAGCAAACCTCCCTCCATTCCAAATGTGACTTTGTCGGCACGGGCGCTTCTTCTAGAGGCAGCCTGGTAAGTAGGGACACATCTTGTAGACTGATGGTCGTCTCCCCTTCATTAAAATAGAAGGTGTGTGTTTCTGGTCTCCACCTCTCCACAACGAAAGTAAACAATGATGGGTCGTCCTTCACTTTGCGTACCCGAGTCCATGGGTAAATATCAGCATTTACAACATAATGTAATATGCGATCATCAAGCGCCCAAGGAGAACGATGCGGAACCTTAAGGGGTTTGTGGACCTTGACTTTTTGTCCATTTGTCACGAGACAATGTTCATTCAACACTAGTATGAAATTAAATGCTAAGTGACAAATTAAAAAAATTATATTTTATTATAATTTATTACTAACCTGATTATTTCAAATACCCTAAGTACGATGACTACCGTGCTGAGTAAGTATAAAGTCATCAATCAGACCAGGATTAATTATTTCATCCGTAGCCATATTCGGATGCATTGTAGACTGAAATGGGACGCTCCTCGAAGTGGACCCTCTAGTCCATGAAGATGATGATCTTTTTGAGACCAAATCTGCAACAGACAAATTATAATTTCGTAAACGTACATCAATTCAGTAGTTCAAAAGAATTCTCAATAAATGGATTACACTTCATAATTCACCAATTCAAGTAACAATGATGAACAATCAAGACAATCAACAAATAATCAAAAATTTCGACATAAACACAATCAACAATTCAACCCTTAATTTAACATCAACACACTCAACAGTTAACAATCAATATCAATATCAATATCATTCTCAACATTAACAACACAAATAATTCATCTTCATTCAACCCTAATTCAACAATGCCCAACATTCAACCCTAATTCAACACTACCCAACATTCAGCCATAATTCTAGCATAAATCGTTTATACATGTTATATGAAAAATGATCCGGTGCAAAGGGCATATTTTTGTAAAAAATACAAACCAATCACAACCCTTGATTTGGGGAAAATTTTCCAAATTGCATAAAAATGAAGATTCAATTCCAATTTTTTACAATCTTTAGATTGGTTTCCCAATTTACACTAGTTTTGTAAGCCGCTTTGAGGAACGGCATCTTAACATTAAGCCGCTCCCCGCAACAGCGTCTTAAGCTGAGTGATATTATTATATGAGTCAGCAGACTGATGTGGATGATTTGAATTTATTTTTTATTTGTACGCCCTTCCAAACAGCGGCTTAGGTTGATCAAATTTCGAACCCTAACTTTTCTCTTCCTCGCACTGCTCCTCTCCAAAATCGATTCCGCTCAAAATCAAATCCGGCCAGTTAATCGTCCGCGCACTCCTCCCATTCGGCGCACTGCTATTTCAATTCGCCATCTCTGACTCCATCGCCATCTCCGTCCGACTCCGTCGACATCTCCGTCCGACTCCATCGCTGCTCTGCTCTGCTCCATCGCCATCGCTCTGCTCTGCTCAATTTCTCTTGACACCGTTCCAACAATTCCAGTAAGCTCCTTGACACAATATTACATTTCAAGTAGTGTTGTATTTGTTTGGTTGAAAATCTGTTCTTTGCATATATGCGCCTAAGAACATTTCCATTTGCATATATGCTCCATCGCCGTTTGAAAATCAGTGTGTGGTCTTGGTGTTTGTTTGGTTGTTTTTTTGTTGATAGAAGCTCTTGGTGTTTGTTCGAAAATCAATGTGGTGTATTGTTTCATATTGTTCTTAGTTGGTTCATTGTTTTCAGTTTTTTTTCTCGATGTAGTTTTCAACTATAGATGTCTCGGCTAAGTTTTTGTTTTATCCTATCTTTTTAGCAATGGATAGTGATGAAATTGATGAAACGACAATGTCAACTATAGAAGTATTTGAAATTCTCACACAAGACGAGTTTGATAGAGATTATCTAGAGAACCTTGATATTGATGGTGAGGAAGGGTATATAGAAGTACACATCGGCGTTGATGAAGTTAATAACTCCCTTTGGGATTTCCCACCGTTCAATGATGTTTCGGCTTCGATTAACCATCCAGCGATAGACGACCACGGGTCTCACAACAAACAGTTCAATACAAAAGAGCTGTGAAAAGATGGATTGTTTTTGAGCAAAGAGTCTCTTATATATGCTTGCCAGAGATATTCCATCAAACAACGTCGTGAGTATAGCGTTAAATATTCGGATACAAAATGAATGCTACTCGAATGTCGCAGAGGTAAGGATATCAATGGGAATTACGAGCTTTGAAGAAGAAGAAGGAAGGAATGTGGAGAATCAGCACATACGTTGAAGATCATACATGCGAGGTTGATATTATCCACCCTGACAACGTCCATTTCAACAAACACTTTATTGGAATGGACATAAAAGACTTAATTCGAGAGGATTTAAGATATAGTCCTAAGCAAGTGAGGGAGTTGATGCGATCAAAATATGGGTACAAGATTAGTTACATCAAAGCTTGGAAAGCGCGGCAAAAAGCCTTCGTTTATTTATTTGGAGAGTGGGAAGAAACGTTCGCAAAATTACCGGCTTACATGGACGTGCTTAAAGAGACCAATCCCGGTAGTATTGTTTATTGGGATAATCAACGCTTGATTGTGGCAATGCAAGCGTGAATAGAGTATTTTGGGCATTTAGCCCGGCTATTAATGGCTTCACCCATTGTCGTCTCGTCATTTCTATTGACGCAACTCATTTGAACGGGAAGTGGAAAGGTGTTTTAATGATTGCAGTCGCTCTCGACGCAGAAAATGAAATTCTCCCTCTTGCTTATGCATTGCTGGAGAGTGAAAACATCGATAGTTGGAAGTGGTTCATGACGTGCATTCGAAATGGTGCCACACAACGGGAAGGATTATGCATTATTTCCGATAGACACGAAGGAATAATGCGAGTCATGGAAGAAGATTATTGGAAGGCACCGAAGGCTTATCACCGTATTTGCATTATGCATTTTGCATCCAATTTCAATCTAAAGGTCAAAAAAGCATTACATACTAGCATTGGCTATTAGAATCAATAAGTGAAGTTCTGCAATCGTTTTAAAGAACTGAAAGAGTTGTTGAAGGATAACCAAGATGATCTGAAGTGGTTGGATATACTTAATGCGGAAAAATGGGCTTTATCTTATGATATTGGGGGTTGAAGATGGGGGTCCATGACCACTAATGTGCCCGAATCTTTCAATCACGTGCTTATGGCGTGTCGTTATTTGCCTATCACCGCTATTGTCCACTTCACATTTAAGAAAGCCAATGCTTTGTTTATCGAGCGACGTGATGCACTGTCGGACCACAACAAGTATTTTGTTCCGAAGATCGAGAGCAAAATAAATGCAAACTTGGTGAAATCCACACATTGCAAGGTACAAATGTTTGACCAGAGTAAAGGTATATCGTCTGTTCTTACCAAATCAAAGGAACATGCACATAAAGTTTCTATCGAAGATAAAACGTGTGATTGTGGAAAGTGGCAATTATTTCACTATCCATGTTGTCACGCTTTAGCGGTGTGTGAAGAAGAGGGACTCTCCATACGTGATTGCGTGGCTCATGAATATAGCACGCAATCGTGTAATGACACTTGGTCATATATATGTTAGTTTTAAGGCATGTAGTTTGGCAAAACTTAGTGTAGTTGTTCAAGCTGTTATTCAAGACTGGCAGAGACATCTGTCATGAAATAAGTTGAAGCAGATGGAATGTTTCCTAATTCAGATTAGGAAACACAGTCGACCGTTGGAGATCAAGGCGGTTGCATATGGAAGGACAGAAGTTGGAAGTTTCCTATTTCAGATTAGGAAACTTGTTTCAGCCGACGTAGCACAAGTTAGACACAACAGCAGTTTCCTAAAACAGATTAGGACGTTGAAGATATGTTGCAAGTCGGTTGAGAGATTGCTTGTGCTTGAAGTTAACTTAGCAAAGAAGATAATCGAAGGTTTCTTAAATAGAGTTGAAGATACGGTTTCCTAAAGATATAGGCGGTTCAGATTAGGAATCCTATTTGATTTAGGGTTTCTACCGCTCTATATAAACAGAGCTGAGGTTCTCAGTTCTACATCGATCATTGAGCTAAACATAGATACATACTCAGAGAAAGAAGAGAGATCGATCGGCCTTGAGTTCATTATTCTGGTGAACTCACGACAGTGCTGTCCAATTGTTCCAGGTTGCTGTTCCAGACTGGCGATTGAACAAATTGTAGAATTCAGCACTGTTGGAGAAATTATTCACGCTGATATTCAGAGAAGGGTTGGAGGAGGTCATTGGTGTTAAGTTCATTATTCTGGTGAACTATAACACGCACTGATTCCGTCTGTTCCAGTGCTCGGCAGACTGATCGTAGAACAACTTGACGATACACGCACTGAAGCTGTTACTGCGCATTCGAGAGAAGGCGCTGACTCTCATGGAGGATCATATTGGTGGATACGGAGCGGGAGCTCAGATCTAGGAGAGACCTAGTTTGCAGTTGCTAGAGTGTCCGAGGCTCAGGTTGTTTAAGAGGGAGTCTGTAAACGGTAAACCATGTACTCGCAATACTCATCATTAGTGAATTGTTATCCACCGGGCTAAGAGACAGCCCCCCCCAGACGTAGGCTCGTTAATGCCGAACTGGGTAACAACTTTGTGTGTCGTTTATTTTCCGCACTGCATTTATTTCTGCATAAGTTGTTCTAGATATTGTTCTGCACTTGACCAGCACAACATCTCAACCACCACGGGAAGATTTCAATTGGTATCAGAGCAAATACTCAACATATAGAGTAAGATCCGAAGGTTGTTGAGATGGATTTGAAAGAAGGGCAGAACATCACGCGACCTCCACTACTTGAAGGAAACAAATATGGATATTGGAGAGTGCGAATGAAGGCTTTCCTAAAGTCACAAGATGAATCAGTTTGGGAAGCTATTGAAAACGGGTGGACACATCCAGTGACTACCGAAGCTGGCAAAGTCAATATCCTTGCTAAAGACAAGTGGACCGAGATACAGAAGAATGCTGAAGCCGCAAATTCCAAAGCAATGAATGCCATATTCTCAGGAGTTGATGGGAAGAATTTCAAGATGATATCAACCTGTGAGATTGCGAAGAAGTCTTGGGACATATTGCAAACGGCTCACGAAGGTACGACAAAGGTCAAAATATCCAGAATGGAGATGATCAAGTCAATGTTCGAAAATCTAAGAATGCAGGAGGATGAGACTATAGCTGACTTCAACACAAGGGTACTTGACATCTCTAATGAATCATTTGCACTTGGAGAGCCCCTGAGCGAAGAGACACTGGTAAGAAAGGTGCTGAGGTCTCTACCAAAGTGGTATGCAATGAAGGTACTCGCAGTCAAGGAAGCACACGATGTGAGGACCATGAGGCTGGATGAACTGATGGGATCCCTACAGGCTCATGAGATGGAGATGGAGATGGATGAAGAGGAACAACATAAGAAAGTCAAGTGTATTAGTCTGCAATCTGAAGTTACTGATGTTCTAGACAAAGAAGGGGAGATGTCTGAACAACTGTATGTTATGATGGCAAGGAACTTCATGAGAAGACTGAACAATGAAGGTTCAGATCCAGGAGAATCATCCAACTCAAGAATCCAGAAGGAAGGGAAGTTTCAGAGAAAGTACAAATCTTGAGATTATGGCCAGGACAACAAAGGCAAAGGGATCCAATGCAAAGAATGTGAAGGATACGGACACATTCAGGCGGAGTGTGTTAACACACGCAAAAAGAAGAATGCCTATGTTGTTAACTGGAGTGACAGTGAATCTAATCAGGAAGGTGAGTCCGATGACCTTATTGCCCTAGATAGTTGTGTCAACCTGGAAGAAGAACGAGGTAAAGGGGTGGAGTTAAAATCATCTTCTGAGGATCACACACAGTACTCAAGCTGCAGTGATGAAGAGGAAATCACTGATGAAGAAATTGCTAACAATTACAAGGAGTTATACCAACAGTGGTTGTTTGAAGTTGAGCGGAACAAAAAACATCACAGCATCCTGGCTGATCTGAAAGAAGAAAAAGAAAAGTTATGGCAAGAAGTTACTGTATTAGTTGCTCAGAAAGTGGAACATCAACAGACAATCACTGACCTTAAAGCCCAGTTGATTGAAGTAAAAGGTGAACAAGATGAACTTGTTGCACAGAAGGCCGAGCTGTTGTCAGTTGTATCATCTCTGAAGAGTCAGATTGAAAAGAGCCACGACAAACATCCAGGAATTATGGATGATCTAAAAAAGAAGAATGCTGCACTACAACGAAGAGAGGTAAACCTTTTTTTAATATTGTGACTGCTTTGAAATGTGAGATTGAGACAGAAAAACTTGTTCATGCTGAGACACTAGAAGAGCTGAACAACCTGAAGAAGTCTGTCAAGATGCTCAATTCTGGAACTAAAGATCTAGACGATATTCTGGGAGCTCAAAGAACAAGTGGCGGTTACAAAGGTCTTGGGTTCACTGGTGCATCTGGCTCCGAAAAGACAACATTTGTGAAAGCTGAGCTACAATCGCACGTTGTATCAGCTGAGCATCTCCCAAGAAGAAAAGCAACTCGGTATCCCTCAAGAAAGCAAAAACAGAACATTGTATGGAGAAGAGATGAGAGAATCTGCTACTACTGCAACAAATAGGGACATATCAAATCAAGATGTTACAAGTTCCTTGCTTATCTTAGGAAGTTGAAGCAAAAGCCTGTTCCACAGGTCAGACAAGTTTGGAGAGTAAAACAGAAGGAGGAAGTCTGTCTAGCTGCATTTTGTTCGACCAGTCACTTGAAGTGGGGACGATGGTTCTTTGACAGTGGATGCTCAGCCCACATGACTTGAGATCCTAACTTCCTAGCCAATATCAAGTTGTTCAAGGATCAATCTGTAACATTTGGAAATGGAGTAAAAGGCAAGGTGATCGGAAAGGGGACATTGAAAGTTCAAGGTTTACCACAACTCGAGAGTGTGCTTCTTGTTGATGGATTAGAGGCAAATCTGATCAGTATTAGTCAGTTGTGTGATGAAGACCATCATATAAAGTTCACCCAAGACACCTGCCAGGTGCTGAACAAGGAAGGAGAATGCATGATGCAAGGTAGCAGATCGTTGAACAACTGTTATCTATTGGAGATTGGTCAAACACCACCTGAGACAACCTGGACAGAGTCTATTATTGTGACTGTGAGAGATGATGTTGATGCAATTCTTGTTCAAGGTAATGATGAAGATGGAGCTGTAGCAGACCCTGAACAACAACCCTCACCAAGTCACGTTGTGCAAGAAGCCGTGTTAGACAAATCACCTGAACTACATGTTGAGGATGCTGCATCAAACATAGATAGACCAACCTGTCACATGAAGTTTAGGTTGATCCAGATGGATGTCAAACGTACCTTTCTGAATGGTTTGCCGAGTGAAGAAGTCTATGTTGCGCAACCAAAAGGCCTTAAAGATCCCACCATTCTGACCATCTAGACCAGCTGAATAAATCAGTATATTGACTCAAGCAGGCACCCAAAGCATGGTACGAGAGGCTTACGGGGTTCCTTATTGACCCTGACTATGTGCGAGGGGGAGTAGAGACGTTGTTCGTCAAACACACAAGGTCAGACTTTATTGTTGCTCAAATTTTTATGGATGACATTGTGTTTGGCTTGAGTAATCAGAAGATGGTGGATCAACTTGTGAAACAAATGAAGAGCACATTTAAGATAAGCAAGAAGTAGAACAACATATGCCTTTCCACGGTTGAAGTAGAATATATCACCGCTGGAAGTTGTTGCACTCATTTGTTGTGTATGAAGCAGATGCTGGAAGAATATGGAGTGGAACAAGATGTGATGACACTCTACTGTGACAACATGAGCGTAATCAGCATGTCCAAGAATCTTGTTCAGCACTCTAGAACAAAGCATTTCGACATCAGGCATCACTTCATTCGAGAGCTAGTTGAGAGGAAAGTAATCACTCTGAAGCACGTATCCACTGAGAAGTAGCTAGCGAACATCTTCACCAAAGCATTAGACAATCTACAGTTTGAGACACTTAGATCCTCACTGGGTCTGTGTGTCATTGACAACTAAGTTGTTCCAGAACAAGTTGGTCAGCCGAGCTTAAACTAGATATACTTTGAAGGGCTGACTTAAGAAGGATGGAACAAGTTGATGTTGTTACTGGTGCTGATGATGAAGAGTCACAATCTGATGGATAAGAGGATGTTCCTATTTTTTGTTGAGAAGACGGACTTCATGGAGGTTGAGGAACAAGCTATTGTTCCAGATATTAATGAGGCTTTACAGAATGAATCTTGCAAGTAAGATGACTCGCTTGACCAGTTGCTACTAGTTGTTGAGCAATATGATGACACGGAGGTGAATCAATTAGTGATGATATAGAAGCCAGTGATAAAGAGTAGTCAGAGGTTATTACAGAAGAAGAACCGGTTGCAGTTGAACATGCTGCTCATGACAAGCTACCTTAAAAGAAGAAAAAGACCATCAATGGAGTATATGTTGTACCAGCTAAGCAGATGGGTGTTGATCAAGCTGAGGATGATTCAGATGAGGTGAAGTACTTGCTGCACGAAGACAAGCAAGGTTGCTGGGGGAGATTAGACTGATAAAAAGAGGAAAGCAGTTGTGCTAGGAGTTGTTGCTGAAGGAGTCTGGTTCGTGTCAGAGGAACAAATCAAGAAGTGGGACGTTGTGTAAAGAAGATCTTTTGCCCTTGAAAGGATCTTGCATGCTGACAAGTACTCAGTCAAGGACAAGTTAACAGATGCTCCACATGTCCAAGAAGCTGATCATAGGTACTTGATGAGTCGTAGTTGTACGACTATTTTATATGTCAAAACCCCGTCTCTTAGTGGTTGCCTGTATATTATTTCACTACCTGTGTGTAGTTTTCATTTGCAGGTACATTCGGAGACCATGGAAAGAATATCGGCTAAAGGGAGCCTATTTGATGATGTTTGGCGTGGAAAGAAATGAAGTCCGGTATGCTCGAAGTCTGAGTCAATGAATCACGCGGACGTCTGAAGAATACTATGCGCGGAGGTCTTCTACATTTCCCTAATTGTTAAGACGTCCGCGAATCATAAAGCAAGAGACGTCCGCGGAAGACACCTGGTCAGGGCCATGCGAACGCACACTATTTTCATGCCACTGGTCTGATTCGTGCGAGCTCCAAACCGCGGAGGGCTGAAGCATTAAAAGCGCGGAGGTCTTCTGAATTTCCATAATTGTTGAGACCTCCGCGGAATATAAATCAAGAGACGTCCGCGTGCCAGCTGGCACTCGAATTTCGTAATTTCGTTTTGGCATCTCGGGAATTGTAAAAGGATAATTAGAAGAGGCAAACCCTAGGCGGCTAGACCTCGATTTTCAGTGTGGAAAAGAAGCTGGTTCTGGACGAAATAGAGAGGCGAAGATAGCTTGGTTACGTGCTGATTTCAAGTGTTAGAGTTGAGCTGCAGCTTGGTGGAGAATTCATCATTAGTAATTTCGTTTCATTCTATTCAAACAACTTGATGATGTATTCCTTCGCGATGAGTAGCTAAACTCATATGTGTAGGCTAGAACTCGACATTGTGATGTTTTGACTTGAGACCTATATTGATTTCTATGTTTTGCGTTATATTTTTATGCAATGTTTATAGAATTGATGTGCTAGCATAAGTGGAACCCTAGCGGGGGAGCTTCTGTTTGTTTGTTGATTCCAATTGTCAAAGTTTACTAGCAACCTAGCGGGGATAGCAAACTAGGACACGAGTAATATACCACTAGGATTAAAAACCCTAGGACAACTTGTTTAAATCTTCATGCAACTCTAGCGAGTTAGGGTCTTGATTATCGCTAGCGCAAGATTAAGTACTAGAATAAGAACGGGGAGTACAACCTAGCGGGGATCTCTAAGTTGTAGAACATTAGAATTCAACACAGTTTGGTCAATGATTTAGTCTTGCATCACAGTCGAAGGTTCTAGCTTGCACTGCTCTTTGATATTATATACTTGAATCTGCGTAACGATTGCTCTCTTGATAAGTGATCATTGTTACTTGCGTTTTTATTTACTTGTTGAATTTCAAAACCCCCCATTGTCACGCGTTTACTTAGTGAACGGATTCTTATACCGATCTCTGTGGATATGACCCGACTTACCACTTGCTAGTCGGAGATAAAGAAAAAATATTATTTTTGACGGGTACAACGACGCCCGTCAGTACTTCAAGAGGAAACTCATATCTTGAAGGAGATGTTCCAGGAGGTATTAACCGAGTTGTTCTAGAGACATCCCTACGAAGTTCCAGCACATCTGACGGAGGAGTTAGTCAGTACCAATAACATGGTACTCCAGTTGGTTGCACAAGATGCTGCCAAAGATGAGGATGCTGAGCTCGACGCATGAAGCTCTGAGGTATCTTTCTTGAACGCTACCTTTTAAGTTGTTGAACCCTCCTTGCTCATTTGTGGCAAAAAGGGGGAGAAGTCTTGGAGTTTGAAAGCTCCTTAAAAGATTCGTTTGTGCTGTTTGTTAGCCACATGGTTAGAGTTTGAAATCTCTTTAAAAGATTCGTCGAGTGCTTATATTTTTCGGAGTTTGAAATCTCCTCAAAGATTCACTTGGTAGCCAGTAGTTAGTAGCACAGCTTGGGAGTTTGAAACCTCCTTCAAAGATTCAACTGTAATAGTAGTACAGGTAGATTACAGGTAGTAGTTTTGCCAAAAATGCCAAGGGGGAGATTGTTAGTTTTATGGCATGTAGTTTGGCAAAACTTAGTGTAGTTGTTCAAGCTGTTGTTCAAGACTGGAAGAGACATCTGTCCTGAAATAAGTTGAAGCAGATGGAATGTTTCCTAGTTCAGATTAGGAAACACAGTCGACCGTTGGAGATCAAGGCGGTTGCATATTGAAGGACAGAAGTTGGAAGTTTCCTATTTCAGATTAGGAAACTTGTTTCAGCCGACCTAGCACAAGTTAGACACAGCAGCAGTTTCCTAAAACAGATTAGGACGTTGAAGATATGTTGCAAGTCGGTTGAGAGATTGCTTGCGCTTGAAGTTAACTTAGCAAAGAAGATAATCAAAGGTTTCTTAAACAGAGTTGAAGATATTTGAAGGATTATCTACAAGAAGATATGCGCAAGGATTTAGGAAAGATTTCCTAAAAGATTAGGAAAGGTTTCCTAAAGATATAGGCGGATCAGATTAGGAATCCTATTTGATTTAGGGTTTCTACCGCTCTATATAAACAGAGCTGAGGTTCTCAATTCTGCATCGATCATTGAGCTAAACGCAGATACATACTCTGAGAAAGAAGAGAGAATGATCGACCTTGAGTTCATTATTCCGGTGAACTCACGGCGGTGCTGTCCAGTTGTTCCAGGTTGCTGTTCTAGACTGGTGGTTGAACAAATTGCAGAATTCAGCACTATTGGAGAAATTATTCAAGCTGATATTCAGAGAAGGGTTGGAGGAGGTTGTTCGTGTTAAGTTCATTATTCTGGTGAACTGTAACATGCACTGATTCAGTATGTTCTAGTGCTCGCCAGACTGATCGTAGAACAACTTGATGATACACGCACTGAAGCTGTTACTGCGCATTCGAGAAAAGGCGCTGATTCTCACGGAGGATCATATTGGTGGATACGGAGCGAGAGCTCAGATCTAGGGGGAGACCTAGTTTGCAGTTGCTAGAGTGTCCGAGGCTCAGGTTGCGTAAGAGGGAGTCTTTAAACGGTAAACCCTGTACTTGCAATACTCATCATTAGTGAATTGTTATCTACCGGGCTAAGAGACTGCCCCCCAGACGTAGGCTCGTTAACGCTGAACTGGGTAACAACTTTGTGTGTCGTTTATTTTCGGCACTGCATTTATTTCTGCAAAAGTTGTTCTAGATATTGTTCTGCACTCGACCAGAACAAGATCTCAACCACCAAGGGAAGATTTTAACATACATTTAATCCACAGCCGGATATCTCACAGTGGAAGGAATATGTTGGCCGCAAGCATATTCCCAATAAGCAGTTCAAACGAACCAAGAGAGGAAGGCATCCAACAAAGCGGAGACGTAATGAAATGGATGCAAGGCGTGATCCAAGACCCTAAAATGTTGAAGCTTCTAGTGAACTAGCATCTAGTAGGCCGAAGAGAGTGTGTAAGTGTTCAATATGTGGGGTTGTAGGTCACACAAAAAAAATCTTGTACATCGCCTCGTGTTTTGAATTAGGAAACAACATTTATGACAGCGTTAGTGGAGAGATGGCGTCCCGAGACGCATTCAATTCATCTGCGTCACGGGGAGATGACGATCACCTTAGAGGATGTTGGTATCCTGACTGGACTCCCAATAGAGGGTCGAGCTGTAACTACGCTGCATGAGGTTGAAGATTAATGTCCTTTGTGTGTACAGTTGTTAGGAGTGGTCCCGCACGGGAAGAGACCAATCACCGTTAGACGTACGTGGCTCAGAAATCATATGCAGATCATTCCGGCAGAGGCCACAGAGTTAGAGGTTTAGAGATATGCGAGGGCGTACATTATTGCCATGTTGGGCTCATCGCTGTTACCGAATTCTTCAGGAAGTGAGATATCCCTCCACTTTCTACCACTGCTGGCGGACCTCGACTCCCTTTCATGCTATAGTTGGGGTGGTGCGGTGTTGGCATACCTCTATCGTAGTTTGTGCAATGCGTGCGAGTCAAAGGCGACGCAACTCAGCGGGTGTGCCATTCTCCTTCAGCTGTGGGCTTGGGTGCATTTGATTACTGGTAGACCAAGGAAGCTTGCTGTGCCAGCTCCACCTTCCGGTTCAGATATTGATCCTATGCGGCTTCCTACTTTAGGATACCAGTAACTGACATGCCATTTATTTAAGTGTTTATAATTCATCATTTCAAAACTTGTCTAACTATTCTTTTTAAATTTGTAGATGGAATGTGCCCAAGTCATTTATGTAGACATCTCATCACGTGTTGATGTTGTATCGTGATTTGTTGAATTTACAAGAAGCAAATGATGTCGTATGGACTCCGTATACGGATGAGTTTTTGGCCACGCTTAATCCCATATGTGTAGCTAGCAGAGATTCATGGAGGACTGAGGTCCCACTCATCTGTTTCCATATAGCTGAGTGGCATTATCCTTCTCGAGTTCTTCGCCAATTTGGATGGAGACAGCCAGAACCAGCTTTACCACCTGGAAGTCATAAAGAGATGCCCATTCATATCAGAAGAACTACTCACCTTGTAGATGATGTAATGCAAGGTAACATAAATCTTTGGGATAATCATACAGCGACCATTGTTACCGGTGAGCCAGACATAGACGGATCATATCTGGATCCGTACCACTCATGGTACAACACCGTCACTCGCAAGCGTATTCAGCCACCATTAGATACACCAGAGCCGTATCATCCATCAGGACATGAGCATTATGTACTGGTAAGTGTCTGTACTGTTCATAGTGTAAGTGTTCTTATTTATGAAATGTGTAACTAAATGCATGTTAATTATTCATACAGGTCGCATCACTAGTGCGCACTTGCAAGACAAGTGCCAGTTTGTTCCTTAAGACGACCGACAAGGAAGTTAAGAGACATCTTCATGATATGTTTCATGCTACTCATGCCGACTTGTTAAAAATTGGAGAGGGTCGAGCATTAGATGTTGATGTCGCACAGATTCATCTACTTAGTGGTAATTTGGCTATTCTTAATTTTAAATATTTATTTTATGCATCATACGTCTAACTGGCCATTTTCAATTTAATGTAGATTCGGATGAAGACATTGACTTGCCCCATAATACTTTTGATGTTGGTCCTTCTCAAGTGACTCAAGCAGAGTCCTAAAGGAGTCCATTGCGGAGGGTGTCGACACGCTCTAGAAAGACAACACAACGTTTCACTCTAGGAACTAGATAGGGGTTTTATGTTATGTGCCCAAGTGATTTATGTATTTTAAAATGGATCGTTGATGGTTTTATGTTACATGTTATCATGTAACTTTTTGATTCATCACTTATGTTTGATGGGCTTCTGTAATTTGGTGTACCGGTGATGGAGTGCGCAGGTCTTATATGTTTCAGTGGGTTTTTGCAGGTTTATTGGGTTTCAAAGTGAAACAGTATTGCCATGCCCATAATTCAGGTCAAAACACTATCCACAACAGCCTCTTAACCTGAAACCAACAAGCCGCTGTTGTGGACAACGTCTTAATACTTTGGGTAATATTTAGAACGCCGTTAGTAGCAGCGGCTTAGTCCGTTGATAACACAAGCCACAAAACAAACCCACTGAGATTGAAATCTATTAAAATGCTGCTAGTAACAGCGTCTTAACAATAAAACGCTGTGGTGGATAGCGGCTTAGTCCTGCGATAACACAAACCACAAAACAAACCCACTGAGATTGAAATCCATTAAAACGCTGCTAGTAACAGCGTCTTAATAATAAAATGTTGTGGCGGACAGCGACTAATGTCTCTTTGGCAATATTATGCCACATACTGGTATTTGGGGCGCGAAAGACCACTCAGCTTAAGACGTAGTTGCGGGGAGCGGCTTAATGTTAAGACGCTGTTCCTCACAGTGGCTTACAAAACTAGTGTAAATTGGAAAACTAATCTAAAGATTGTGTAAAATTGGAATTGAATCTTCATTTTTATGCAATTTGGAAAATTTTCCTTGATTTGGTCATTTGGACATATGTGATTAAATCTCGTATTAAATCCTACTTATGGTTGATTTTTTGGTGACGAATTATAAATTATTCATAACAAACTATATGTTACTTTTGATTTCTGGGCGACGAATTATGACCCAGTTTTGACGAACTTTGCATTTTACTCCATGTTATATAACAACAAATTGACATTGGACAGCAAAATTACCGATTCGAGAGGTGCTGCAATGGTGGTGAGATCAGAATTGGGAGGGGAGCCGTAGAGAGGGGCGACTCAAATAGGGAGAAGAAGAAAGAAACCTTGATTTTAATTGCACGCGATACCGGTTCTTAGGGTACCGGTATCATTAAATGTTGGTTCTCCTTGAACCGGTATCCCACACGTAGATGTCGCGTTGGGTTCCCTCTTCGCTCTTTTGGTCCATGTATGCCTCAAATGGCCACGTGTGCTTTTTTTAGTAGTACCGGTTTCGAAAAAAACCGATTTTCATTGAAATCTAACTTGCCGGTTTACCAGGAATCGATATTAGCTGAAAATTCATAATTCGATTATCCTTAAATGAGTGTTATTAAAAGAAGGACAAACATGATTAAACAACCTGCAACCTATTTTCCCAACAAGGTGGTGGATGAGTTGGTTGAGCACTGCCCATCAGGGCGTAGAACAATCGATCAAGGGCTAAGACGTAAAACCTCCGATGCCCAAGTGAGTGTGAGTTCGAAACCTGAGGGGGTAAAAAAAGAAAGTTGGTTGAGCACTTGCCTTGCAATATGTAAGGTCTTGTGTTCAAACCCCACCGTGACACTTTCCCTTCCACAATTTAATTTTCCTAGTCCCACCTATGGTGCGGAGTGTTTCTACAACCTTCGTGGATGTTTTCATAATCCATTTCCTCTTCACGGAGGCGTGCTTAAAAAGCGCTAAGATCCTTTGACAGCACGTCGTTGTGCGCTGCAAAATTTTCATTTATAGTTCCACTACTCGTGGCTCACTATTGGATTAGCAAGCGGTAAGTAGGGGTCGAACCCAAGAGAGTCAGTGTGGAATAGTTGTTCTTTAAAAAGACAGAAAAAGAAAGTAAAAACATTTGGTTTTTTTTGGGGTTTTTTATGAACTGAAAAGTAAATGACGGAAAGTAATGAAAGTAAATACTGAACTGAAAGTAAATACTGAAAGGTAAAGTGCGTAAAGTAAATGACTGAAAGTAAGTGCAGGAAAGTAAGTGCGAGAAAGTAAAGGACTGAATGTAAGTGCTGAAAATAAAGTGCGTAACGTAAGTGCGAAAAGTAAGACTGAAAGTAAGAATGTAAAGACAATTGGGTTTGAGTTTTTAAGTGCTGAAAAGTAATGCGAGAAAGTAAGTGCTGAAAGTAAATGACAGAAAAGTAAGTGCTGAAAGTAAATGTGCTGAAAAGTAAATGTGCTGAAAATAAAGACGAAAGATATTCACATAAGAAAGATATTCAGTCTAGGGTCTCAACTAGTGACACATCCATCATTGACTTCAAATGATCTACGTTGTGTTCATAAGTGTGGATTTATTCCTTTTCAAGACTTAAACCCTAAAGTAAGGCTTTTTCAAGCGCTTACACCACAATCCACTCCAAAAACAAGACATAGACTTCTAGTTCTGCCTAGACTAATACTCCTTTTCAAGATGTATTAGCCTATGTGCAGCCACTTGATCTCACATTTCCGATCGACCAAGTGATTTTAAAGAAGGATTAGACTACTCTACCAAGCTTTGCCCTTTCGATGCATCCACTAGGTTTTGTTGTCTAATCTGGATTGAACTACCCGGCTAAGCTTTGCCCTTTCGATGCATCAACTTAGACCTGTTGTTCAACCGAATAATGGCACGAGAACTAGTTGAACACAAAAAGCATTAAGTAAAAGGGTCTCAAAACATTGTCATAGTATAAGAGAACCCCTAAACCGAATATAAGCCTTAGCTACTTGTATTCATGTCAAGGAATACAAGTAACAGTGACTTGAACAAGGAAAACAAAGAAAACCGAAAGCTTTGTGGAACACAACAAGAAAGTAAAAAGAATAGCTTAGCTACTCATATTCATGTCAAGGAATACAAGTAGCCTTGCTAGAACAAGGAAAGTAAAGTAACCAACACAAGAACAAGTAAAAGTAAAGGGAAACCGTGAGCTTGAAACAAGAGAAGGAAAGGAAGCATTAGCTACTTGTATTCATGTCAAGGAGTACAAGTAGCCGTGGCTTTGAACAAGAAAGTAAAGGGGAGAGGAGCTCCAAATCAAGAACAAAGTGAAAGTAACCGTGGCTTCAATAACAAAAGTAAAGAGAGCTCGAAATTGACAAAGGAAAGTAAGGTTTGCAAGAACAAGAGCAAGGACGAAAGCAAGAGCAAGTGAAAGAAGTGTGTTTGCATTGAAGTGAGGTGGAGAAGAGAGATAAGCTCTCAACTCCCTAATATGTACATATGTGTTTCTAAGACTAAGGGCTTCTATTTATAGGCAAAGGATGACTTGGGGGCTAAGTTTGGATTGGAAATATCCCAAAAGCTAGCCATTTGATTGGTTCTTCCATATGCCACCCCACATGGAGTGGAAGAGGATAAGAGCCTCCCCACTTGTGTTTGCACATGCATCTCCAAAGGGCAACGACTTGGCCACTTGCCTTGGCCTCTCCAAAGCCGCCGGCCACAGGTGGCACTTCCCCAAGCCGCCTTTAGTTGGATCCCAAGGGAACCGAACTCCAAATGCCAACCGAAAGGAACAGTAGAAACCAACCAGAATAGTAGGAATTCAGTTTCTTGGTTGGTTCTTTGGCCGGAACTTGGTTGGACCCTGGTTGTACTTGGCCTGAGCTAGATCGGAGCTTGGCCATATTTGGCCGGAATTTGGCCAGAATTTTGGTCGGAGGCCTTTGGCTCTTGGACTGTGGATTTTGGAATGTGCAAGTGATTTTAAGACTAATGGCCGAAGTCGTTTTGCCGGAATCTAGCCGGGACCTGGTCGTGACCTACGTTCTCTCTGTCGGGCATGGGCTCCTTGGGCAATGCTCGGGCATAGGCTGGTTCCACTCGGGCGTTTTGTCTGGGAAGTGAGATTGTCCGAGTTATTGGGCATTTAAAACACTTTGGCCGAGCCAGAATTGCCAGATTCCATGGTTTGCCCGGGCAACTTGAATTCAGAGCTAGACGGCCTGGGCGCGGCCTGGGACTCTCTCGGGCGGGGACCGGTGTTTCTCGGTACTCGTTCTCGGGCCAGGGATCAGACATTTACTGTTCCTCTCGGGACATCTTCTGTGACGGGGTCCGACATTTCTCGGACGCGGCCTGGCTGGTTTTCTCGGTCCCCGACTGGCTTTTCTCGGTCCCAGGTCGAGACTTCTCGGGCCATGGTCGAATTTCCTCGGGCCTTGGCTGGCCAGACATGACTTGGCATGCTTTTTGGCACAAATCTCCATTTTAAGCATGTTTCCTCTTCAGACTCCCAAAATGGCCTGAAATGCAAAAACACAAAAGTGTCTAATTTGGTGGGTTTAGTGTACTCGATGAATTGTATAAATACGCTCCATCAAATACCCCCACACTTAATCTTGTTCGTTGACGGATGCACAGTCTTCGTGTGCAAAAGTCAAGAATATATTTATAAGTCCGCTACTCGCGACTTCACTACTGGGTAGCAAGTGGTAAGTAGGGGTCGAACCCAAGTGAATTAGGGGGATAGTTGTTCTTTGAGGAATGTACTGAAGGGGAGCGTGATTTTAGGTGGATTGAGGTTTTAGCGATGAAAAGTGAGTGGTTGGTTGTTGGTTTTAGTTTTAGTACAGAAAAGTAAGTTGGATGGTGATGGACCATAATTGTATGAATCATAAACACAGATAAACCCACCAAATTAGACGCTTTGTCTATTTAACTATTGCTTGTTAGTTCCGATATTTATCTACAGGGTATTTTGACGTCTAGAGAGAATACAGGCTAAGAAGGACGTTTTAAGCTGAAAAGATATTACGAGTCATTCCAAGTCATGACCAGATGCTGACTGAAGAAATATCTTGAACATGACATGGAATCACTCAAAACAAGTCCAACCGAAAGGCAACCAGAGACAATCCGGAGCTGATAGAAGCCGATGGCTTTTGGAGAAAAGATCTCAAACACACTCCACCACTCTCCTCTTGCCACATGGGCGGCGGCTAGAGCTCCTCCTCTCCCCTTCCTCCACATGTGGCCGGCGGCGTTCCTCCCCTTGATGACATCACCGGCGGCTTTAGCTCCTCCATGGATATCTTGCCATGTGGTGGCCTCTCCTCCACACCTCTCACTCCCCCATGGCTATAAATACCAAGCCATTCCCTTTGTAATCAACATCCCATTCTCATTCCAATTCCATAAGTTAGTGAGAGGAGCTCTCACTTCTCTCTAGATTAGGGCACCACTCTTGTAAACACTTGTTTCAATCTATAATACTCCTGTTGGTTCTTGAGTATTCTAGTAGTTCCTGAGTTTACTCCTATTGGTTCTTGAGTATTCTCTTTACTTTACTGTCTTAGCTATGATATCCACCTCTATGGATATTCGTAGCTAAACCCTTCATTTGGTTGAAGGGGTGTACTTGTATCATACAATGTTTTAGACCCTGCACTTAGTGCCTCTCTGTGTTCAAAACTTGTTCTATGTGCCACATATTAGGTTAGAATTTCCAAGGTTGAGTGGATGCTTTAACGGGCAAAGCTCTTCCGTGGGGTTCGTGAACATACTCGGGTAAGTGGATGCTTTAACGGGCAAAGCTTATCTGAGGAGCTCGACCTCTCTTAAAAACCATTTGGTTGATCGTCACTGAAGATCAAATGGATGCACATAAGGCTAAGATACTTCAAAAGGAGGAATTAGTCTAAATAGAACAAGTGTTCTAAATGATGTGGCAAGTCTTGTGCTAGAAATAGCCTCGATTCATCTTTGAACACATAGTATGATCATTAGAGGTCAATGATAAACAGACTATGATACAAGGCCCCTGCAATCGAATACTTCCTTTTAACTGCAATATCAACTGCTGACGTTCCGCAAGACTTGCCAATCACGCAACAACCGCTGTAAGTCTTTCCTTTTATTTTCAGTATTTACTTTTCTGTTATTTACTTTTCCACACTAAAAACCAAAACCAACCAAAAAGTCACGTAGTTATTCACGTTAAAACCTCAATCAACCCTAAAATCATGTTCCCCGCCTGTACAATCCCTCAAAGAACGACTTATCCCCCTAATTCCCTTGGGTTCGACCCCTACTTACCACTTGCTACCCAGTAGTAAAGTCGCGAGTAGCGGACTTATAAATTTATTCATGACTTTCGCACACGACGACTGTGCGTCCGTCAAAATTGGCGCCGTTACCGGGGTATTAGCCATCGGATTAGTTGTTATTTTCCTTCTCATCTCTTCATCGCACTATATATGCATGGACAACACGACATCTTCCTCTGTTCGGAGGTACGGATGGAGAAGACCCCGTGATGCATTGCCAAAACTTTCACCATAATTGCCGCCGCATAAAACCTGAAAACGAAATGTTAGAGGAATTTAAGTTAAAATGCTTCAAATTCTCTTTAACTGACTTCGCGACAATTTGGTATTACACGTCAACCGCTATGCATGCTGAATATTTTGTGGACCTTCGCGCTCAATTTCTGAAAGAATTCTCCCCCCCATCCTTACGACATGACACCCGCGAGAAGATCATGTGCCTTCAACAATCCCGGGATGAGACTTTGGACGAATACTACACGTACTATGACACCATCGTCTCACGCTGCCCGCACCATGGATTCACCGAAATATTCCTTCTTCAAAAATTCCTTTGTGGAATGAGGCAAGATGAGTTCTCAAGGATCAGTGACGCAGTGGGAGGATCAGCCATGCACTTATCCCTGACTCAAATGTGGGATGTTATAGACGACTTGGCCGAAGCCACAAAACGAAGGCCAATGCCCGACCTAATAGAGGAATACAGAGGATAGAGGCTAGTCTGGAAAAGAATGAAGAAGACATTGCAGAGGATGAGATGGATGAATCAGATGCAGAAATCTCTGAAGAAGAGCCTACATTGGAGATCACACCCGAGCCATCAGAAGAAACTCCCGAGCCATCAGAAGAATTAGATACAGAAAGCACCAGAAGCAACGAGGAACCTTCATGGGAACTCAAGACCATACCGGCAGAGGAGGAAGTCCAGAACACCACTGGCGAGCTGCCCGAAACGTACACTGCCCTTACCACTGAAGCAGCCGAGGAAATCAACCAAGACCAGTTCCTCACAGACAGTCTGGCCAATATGGATCCAGCCCTTATAGTGAGAGCTTCCCAACTTTTCCCCTTGATCAATATGCAAGTCGCAGAAAACTATGTGATCAATGGAGGGGCGGAGGAAGGGCCTGAGCAGAACGACTCTTTGATAGAACATTTTACCACTACAACCAGACAAGGCAGCCCAAAACACAAAAGAGCCCGACTCAAGAGACCTGTAGTGAAGGGTCCCTCGCCTTCTCAACGACGATGGAAGGAGAAACCACCAGAACCATGGGAACTGGACCCAAGCACATCATCTCACAAGAACTCGGGAAGAGTCAAAGCTAGAATCAATGCAGGAGCTGCGGCAAAATTCGACCTGAGCCGCCCATGGGACCAAACCTTATGATCCAGGAATGGGGTACTGTCGAGCCAACGCCGTTAAACAAGTGCACTGGTCGGGAGGTAACCCGACACCTATCTTACTTTCAGTAATTTTATTTTCTGTCATTTAGTTTTTACCGTAAGTCGCTCTCACCCACTTTTTGTGTAGAAAGAATGACCCCTTGTAGGAATCGATTTTCGGAGCAAGATCAGATCAGCCAGGAAGCTTCCGAGAATTTACCGGGCCTGCGCTGAGAGTTCAAGGCCCCAGCCGAACTCCCTCGATTATCCAGCTCCGAGGCATGTCGTTCCACGACACAACACAAAAAAAGGGAGTTCAGTTCTTCTCTTTTCCTTAATGTCATTTCCTTCTCTTGTATATATTTGCATGACTTTTGAACAAAGGCACGCTTTCGTTCAAAAGTGTGGGGTGAGAACCGCCTTTGTACATAAACATGTTTTCTTTTTCTTTTTCCTTTTCCCTTAATATTATCTTTTTGAAAATATGAACTTGAGAATGTGAAAAAGATAGATTTAAATTCATGCATTTACCTTGTGAAAATTCAACTATCTAAAAACTTAGAATGTAACTTCTCATTTGTCCCTTTGTGCTGAGATAAACAGGGGATGTGGAGTTGACATAAACTGCCCTAAAGAGGCTTGGTAAGCACTCGAAGGATCGAATCAAACTATATGGTTTTCAAAATCAGTGGAGGTTGCACTTCGGGTTTCAGTAAAGATTGAAGTCATCTCCTCCTTGCAGCGTTTATGCAAGAGGCGGGACGGGAATCAAACCGTCCTATCTCTAGTCCTAGTAGCCGGGAAAATAGATGAGCGACCCTCATCTTGACCCGCGCGAAACGGCAAGGATGAGAAAGAGCGGGGAGGTATTTCCATATGCTTGCGGGCGACGATTAGACCTCCCAAAAAGGCTGAGAAAATGGACTAGCAAGTCACAAAGAAGCTAATCAATGGCCAAAGGCCAAAATTGTGAAGATTTTAACCGAACAAAAGTGAAGAAACTCCAACTCAATATCAAAGGCCAAAGGCCAAAGGCCGATTCACTACAAAAGCTGTCCCTCACCAAAAAGAAATCAAAGTGCTCAACTCAGTGAAACCCGAACCGAATCCGTGCTAGAGAAAGCTGCAAGGAAACCATATAGTGCGAGTCGATCCCGAGAATGCAGTCCGGGAGCCTAAAAAGGGCTATCTCCCGAAACATCCGAATTAATTTGCATCTCGGCACGAAGGTACAAGTATCAAGTTTCTTCTAAGTATTTACACGGTTTAGTTCGGTAATAAGTAAGTAATGCATGAATTAAGATAAATCAAGTCCCACAGTCTCACTTTCATATTTTACTTAGAGTGTGTGCCGCCCTTTAAAAAGCATTGTTCGGGACGAACAACTAAAAGTGTGGGGTGATCTGATGGACCATAATTGTATGAATCATAAACACAGATAAACCCACCAAATTAGACGCTTTGTCTATTTAACTATTGCTTGTTAGTTCCGATATTTATCTGCAGGGTATTTTGACGTCTAGAGAGAATACAGGCTAAGAAGGACGTTTTAAGCTGAAAAGATATTACGAGTCATTCCAAGTCATGACCAGATGCTGACTGAAGAAATATCATGAACCTGACATGGAATCACTCAAAACAAGTCCAACCGAAAGGCAACCAGAGACATTCCGGAGCTGAGAGGAGCCGATGGCTTTTGGAGAAAAGATCTCAAACACACTCCACCACTCTCCTCTTGCCACATGGGCGGCGGCTAGAGCTCCTCCTCTCCCCTTCCTCCACATGTGGTCGGCGGCTTTCCTCCCCTTGATGACATCACCGGCGGCTTTAGCTCCTCCATGGATATCTTGCCATGTGGTGGCCTCTCCTCCACACCTCTCACTCCCCCATGGCTATAAATACCAAGCCATTCCCTTTGTAATCAACATCCCATTCTCATTCCAATTCCATAAGTTAGTGAGAGGAGCTCTCACTTCTCTCTAGATTAGGGCACCACTCTTGTAAACACTTGTTTCAATCTATAATACTCCTGTTGGTTCTTGCGTATTCTAGTAGTTCTTGAGTTTACTCCTGTTGGTTCTTGAGTATTCTCTTTACTTTACTGTCTTAGCTATGATATCCACCTCTATGGATATTCGTAGCTAAACCCTTCATTCGGTTGAAGGGGTGTACTTGTATCATACAATGTTTTAGACCCTGCACCTAGTGCCTCTCTGTGTTCAAAACTTGTTCTATGTGCCACATATTAGGTTAGAATTTCCAAGGTTGAGTGGATGCTTTAACGGGCAAAGCTCTTCCGTGGGGTTCGTGAACATACTCGGGTAAGTGGATGCTTTAACGGGCAAAGCTTATCTGAGGAGTTCGACCTCTCTTAAAAACCATTTGGTTGATTGTCACTGAAGATCAAATGGATGCACATAAGGCTAAGATACTTCGAAAGGAGGAATTAGTCTAAATAGAACAAGTGTTCTAAATGATGTGGCAAGCCTTGTGCTAGAAATAGCCTCGATTCATCTTTGAACACATAGTATGATCATTAGAGGTCAATGACAAACAGACTATGATACAAGGCCCTTGCAATCGAATACTTCCTTTTAACTGCAATATCAACTGCTGACGTTCCGCAAGACTTGCCAATCACGCAACAACCGCTGTAAGTCTTTCCTTTTATTTTCAGTATTTACTTTTCTGTTATTTACTTTTCTACACTAAAAACCAAAACCAACCAAAAAGTCACGTAGTTATTCGCGCTAAAACCTCAATCAACCCTAAAATTACGTTCCCCGCCGGTACAATCCCTCAAAGAATGACTTATCCCCCTAATTCCCTTGGGTTTGACCCCTACTTACCACTTGCTACCCAGTAGTTAAGTCGCGAGTAGCGGACTTATAAATTTATTCTTGACTTTCGCACATGACGACTGTGCGTCCGTCAGTTGGTCGTGATTTTAGTGCAGAAAGTAAAGTACTGAAAGTAATTGCTTGAAAAAGAAGACTTACAGAAAGTGGGTTGCTTGAAGGGCAAGTCTTGCGAAAGGTAAGCAGTTGATATTGCAGTTGATATTGAGACTGAACGTAAAGTGCAGGGGAGGAAAGTATTCGGTTTTAGGGGCCTTGTATCATAGTCTGTTTATCATTGACCTCTAATGATCATACTAAGTATTCAAAAGTGTATCAAGGCCATTCCAAGCACTTGATTTGCCACACTGTCTAGTCCATTCCAATACATAGAGCACTTGTTCTATTTAGACTAACACCCCATTCCAAGGTATATTAGCCTTGTGTGCATCCATTTGATCAATCATTCCCGATCAACCAAATGGTGTTTTAAAGAGGTCAAACTTCTCAGATAAGCTTTGCCATTCCAAGCATCCACTTATCCGAGTATGTTTACGAACCCCACGGAAGAGTTTTGCCATTCCAAGCATCCACTAAACCTTGGAAGTTCTAACCTAATATGTGGCACATAGAACAAGTTTTGAACACATAGAGGCATTAAGAGTAGGGCCTAAAACATTTTATGATACAAGTACACCCCTTCAACCGAATGAAGGGTTTAGCTACGAATATCCATAGAGGTGGATATCATAGCTAAGTACTTGAAGGTTTTCGAAAGACAGTAAAGTAAAGGGAGAATACTCAAGAACCCACAGGAGTAAACTCAAGAACAACTAGAATACTCAAGAACCAACAGGAGTATTATAGATTTAAAACAAGTGTTTACAAGAGTAGTGCCCAAAATCTAGAGAGAATCTAGAGCTTTTTGATGGATGATGTTTTGAAATGAGGATTTTGGGATGATTTACAAAGGGAAGGGAGGAGTTCTATTTATAGCCAAGGGAAGGATCTAGATCACAACACATGGCACAAAATGGGAGGAGAAGCTCTCAAAGCCACCGGCCCATGTGGCTTTTCTCCCCAAAGCCGCCGGTGGTGAGTCACCAAGGAGGAAGAGCCGCCGGCTAGGTGGAGGAGAGAAGAGAGTTTGTGTGATTTTGTGACTTTTTCCAAAAGCCATCGGGTCCTTTCAGCTCCGGACTGACTCTGGTTGCTCTTCGGTTGGACTTGTTTTGAGTGATTCCATCTCAGGTTCATGAGATTTGTATAGTCGGAGTCTGGTCGTGACTTGGAATGACTCGTAATTCATTTTCAGCTTAAAAACTCCTCCTTAGCCTGTATTTTCTCTAGACTTCAAAATACACTGTAGATAAATATCGGAACTAACAAGCAAAAGTTAAATAGACAAAGAGTCTAATTTGGTGGGTTTAACTGTGTTTATGATTCATACAATTATGGTCCATCAGATCACCCCACACTTTTAGTTGTTCGTCCCGAACAATGCTATTTAAGGGCGGAACACAATCTAAGTAAAAACATTTAAATATGAAAGTGAGACTGTGGGACTAGATTTATCTTAATTCATGCATTACTTACTTATTACCAAACTAAACCGTGTAAATACTTAGAAGAAACTTGATACTTGTACCTTCGTGCCGAAATGCAAATTAATTCGGATGTTTCGGGAGATAGCCCTTTTCAGGCTCCTGGACTGCATTCTCGGGATCGACTCGCACTATATGGTTTCCTTGTAGCTTTCTCTAGCACGTGATTCGGTTCGGGTTTCATTGAGTTGAGCACTTTGATTTCTTTTTGGCGAGGGACAGCTTCTGTAGTGAATCGGCCTTTGGCCTTTGGCCTTCGATATTGAGTTGGAGTTTCTTCACTTTTGTTCGGTTAAAACCTTCACAATTTTGGCATTTGGCCTTTGATTAGCTTCTTTGAGCTTTTACTTCTTTGTGACTTGGTAGTCCATTTTCTCAGCCTTTTTGGGAGGTCCAATCGTTGCCCGCAAGCATATGGAAATACCTCCCCACTCTTTCTCATCCTCGCCGTTTTGCGCGGGTCAAGATGAGGGTCGCTCATGTATTTTCCCGGCTACTAGGACTAGAGATAGGACGGTTTGATTCCCATCCCGCCTCTTGCATAAACGCTGCACGGCGGAGACGACTTCAATCTTCACTGAAACCCGAAGTGCAGCCTCCACTGACTTCGAAAACCATATAGTTAGATTTGATCCTTCGAGTGCTTGCCAAGCCTCTCTAGGGCAGTTTATGTCAACTCCACATCCCCTGTATATCTCAGCACAAAGGGACAAATGAGAAGTTACATTCTAAGTTTTTAAATAGTTGAATTTTCACAAGGTAAATGCATGAATTTAGATCTATCTTTTTCACATTCTCAAGTTCATATTTTCAAAAAGATAATATTAAGGGAAAAGGAAAAAGAAAAAGCATGTTAACTATGTACACAGGCGGTTCTCACCCCACACTTTTGAACGAAGACGTGCCTTTCAGCACGACTTAGTTCAAAAGTCATGAAAATATATACAAGAGAAGGAAATGACATTAAGGAAAAGAGAAGAACTGAACTCCCTTTTACTGTGTTGTGTCGTGGAACGTCATAGCTTGAGCTGGATAATCGAGGGAGTTCGGCTGGGGCCTTGAACTCTCAGCGCGGGCCCGGTAATTTCTCGGAAGCTGCCTGGCTGATCTGATCTTGCTCCAAAAATCGATTCCTACAAAGGGTCATTCCTTCTATACAAAAAGTGGGTGAGAGCGACTGTTAAGGTAAAAACTAAATGACAGAAAATAAATGACTGAAAGTAAGATAGGTGTCGGGTCACCTCCCGACCAGTGCCTTTTTTTAACGTCGTTGGCTCGACGCTACCTCAATCATGGATCATAAGGTCGGATCCCATGGGTGGCTCAGGTCGTATTTCTCTATTGTGCTAACCTTGATTCTTGCCTTGCCTTTTCCTGGGTTTTTGGGGGATGATGGGCTTGGGTCCAGTTCCCATGGTTCTGGTGGTTTCTCCTTCCATCGTCTCTGAGAAGGCGAGGGACCTTTGACCATAGCTGCTGATCTTGTTGTTCTCTTGGTCTCTTTTGGCAGGTCAGAAATTTGTGTACTGAGATCCGAGATAGGTACAATGTCTGGCGGTTTCCTTGTCCTTTGGCGACCATTATAATTATCGATGTAGAAATCTGAAATTTTGCCGCCAAATGCAAGTGATAACAAGCCCTTTCCCATGTCGATCCATGCCTTGGTGGCGTAGAGAAAAGGTCGTCCCAATATAAGCGTTGGAGGGTCGTCTTCGCTGGTCTCTCCCGTTTGTATTACATAAAAGTCCGCAGCAACGACGAGCTCTCCCACATGGAGTATCAAATCTTCAAGCACTCCAACTGGACGGATGCACGATTTGTCTCCTAGCTCGATATTTGACCTGGGTGGTTTTAATGGACCAAGTCCTAATAAGTAATATAAAGAGTAAGGCATGGCATTGACAGCAGCCCCAAGATCGACTAAGCACTTATGAATTTGTGTTTCACCAATACCACAGGAGACTGTGAAGGCCCCTGGGTCTTTATCTTTTTCCGGTGGTTGCGACTCATGATCTGAAGTGAGGGACTTTTCCATTATCGGGCCATTCTGCCCAACCTTTGGCTTAGGATTTGTATAATCGGGCCCCTTTAACTCCTGATTTTCTAGGTAAATATTTTGCTTCGGAGCATAAATATTAGTTGGGGAGTCCCACTTTAAATCGTCATTGTTATCACATCCAGATGCTGGTATGTCAGAGTGTGTGATTGGTGGTGGTGTTATGCTAACGGTGAATGCATAGCGTCCATTGTCAGCATGCGTGACCCATGTTCTGCCATCATTGGGTCGGTCTTCCTCTTGATTCCAATCAGGGCGGCGCCTACGGGTGAAGTGTTTGTTAGTAAGCTTGTAAGTTGTGGATCGTGCTACTTCTTCCAGTGTCGCCTTTATGTTTGACCTCCTTATCATGCTAATATTTGCCTTTGGGTTTTGGATGGTTTGTGAAGGAAGTCTGCCAGATTCATTAGTGAGTGTTGACATTGCGGTGGCGAGCTGGGACATTTGTTTGGTCAATTCTGAAATTGCCCCGTCAGTTTTCGCCTGGTATTGGTGTAGCGAAGTACCCAATTGATTTATGCTTCCTGCGAGCTCCTTCATTGTGTCATCGAGCGACTTGTTTGGTCCTTGCTGATTGTTCGGGCCGGCTTGGTACTGATTCTGTCCTCTTTGCAGATATTGGCCTCCTGATGGAGCATTCTGGTTATACTGCCGGTGGGGGGGTTGGTAGAATGACTGAGCTAGTTGAGGGACAGCTGGTTGTATCTCCCTCGAAGGATGGTTCTCGTTCCGCCAGTTCAAATTGGTCGCTTGATTATACTGTCTGTTTGGTCCGGCTCTGTCGTTGCTGTTGTTGTTGTTGTATCCTTTGTATCCTACCACTGCATTTACTTCTACCGGTTCCTCTTCTATTAATGTCGGGCATTCGTCAGTTTTGTGGTTCGTAGAACCACAAAATTCGCAAGGCTTTACTGGAACTGGTTGTCTTCGTAGGATCTGAATCATCATTTGTTTCATCTCTTCGGGCATAGAGTTCATCGGTGTTTCAGCTTTTGCCACATTCTTTGTTCGGGAAAATTCTTCCTGCCGAGTTGTCTCTTCTCTGAATCGGGCATTTTCAGCAACGTCGGTGATGAGATTCCTTATGCCACTCAGTGATAGATTCATCATGGATCCTCCAGCTGAGGCATCCAGAAGCATTTTGTCTAAGGGCCTTAATCCATCAATGAGGTACTCGATTATGAGTTTCTCGGGCAGTCCAAGGGTACAGCAGCTTCTCTCCAGGCGATTGAACTTTTCCAGGTAGTCGTACATGGTTTCATTGGGCCCTTGCTTGATGTCCTGCAGTTGCCTCCTTACTTGCATTGCTCTTCCTGCTGGGTAGTATTTGTCTAAGAACTTTTTCAGCATCTGAGCCCATGTTCTGATGCTTCCGGAAGGCAATCAAAGGAACCAGTCGTTTTCCGAGTCAGTGAGGGAAAAGTAGAACACTTTTAACTTAAAGTTGTCTACGTTCACGCCATTTGGTTTTAGGTTTTGGCAAGTGCCATGTAAGCGTTGGAGATGAGTTGTTGCTGATTCTCCACGAGTTCCTGAGAACTTTGGCAAGTTATGGGCCACTGAAGTGTTGATAGCAATGTCTTCCAGTTCAGGGCCTTCGTAAATGCACCATGGCTGGTTTCTGAAATCTGGTGCCGAGAGTTCTCCCATAGTAGGTTCGCGGAAGTTGTTGTTATCCCCATAGTAGTTATCGAAAACGGGTTCTCGTCTTGGCACTTGTCGAGGTTGAGGGGGTGGTGGATATCTAGGGGGTTGTTGTACTGGACCAGCTTCATTTTAGTCCTCGGGTGGTCCTTGGTTTCTTCGGATGGCCTCCCTATCACGAGCTCTTCTGTTTCGGATGAGTTGTTCCGGATCGTCGACAAATGGAAGTGGCACCTCATCATTTCGATCGTACAGGTTTATCTCGTCGTCATCCTGGTAGTCATGGTGGCTTCCTTCGCGAGACATGGTTGTATTGAAGCGAGTACCGATTCAAATAACACTTATCCGATTGTTAATTTCTAACTCTAATTCCCCGGCAACGGCGCCAATTTTGACGGATGCACAGTCGTCGTGTGCAAAAGTCAAGAATATATTTATAAGTCCGCTACTCGCGACTTCACTACTGGGTAGCAAGTGGTAAGTAGGGGTCGAACCCAAGGGAATTAGGGGGATAGTTGTTCTTTGAGGAATGTACTGAAGGGGAGCGTGATTTTAGGTGGATTGAGGTTTTAGCGATGAAAAGTGAGTGGTTGGTTGTTGGTTTTAGTTGTAGTACAGAAAGTAGTAAGTGGTTTGGTCGTGATTTTAGTGCAGAAAGTAAAGTACTGAAAGTAATTGCTTGAAAAAGAAGACTTACAGAAAGTGGGTTGCTTGAAGGGCAAGTCTTGCGAAAGGTAAGCAGTTGATATTGCAGTTGATATTGAGACTGAACGTAAAATGTAGGTGAGGAAATTATTCGGTTTTAGGGGTCTTGTATCATAGTCTGTTTATCATTGACCTCTAATGATCATACTAAGTATTCAAAAGTGTATCAAGGCCATTCCAAGAACTTGATTTGCCACACTGTCTAGTCCATTCCAATACATAGAGCACTTGTTCTATTTAGACTAACACCCCATTCTAAGGTATATTAGCCTTGTGTGCATCCATTTGATCAATCATTCCCGATCAACCAAATGGTGTTTTAAAGAGGTCAAACTTCTCAGATAAGCTTTGCCATTCCCAGCATCCACTTATCCGAGTATGTTTACGAACCCCACGGAAGAGTTTTGCCATTCCAAGCATCCACTCAACCTTGGAAGTTCTAACCTAATATGTGGCACATAGAACAAGTTTTGAACACATAGAGGCATTAAGAGTAGGGCCTAAAACATTTTATGACACAAGTACACCCCTTCAACCGAATGAAGGGTTTAGCTACGAATATCCATAGAGGTGGATATCATAGCTAAGTACTTGAAGGTTTTCGAAAGACAGTAAAGTAAAGGGAGAATGCTCAAGAACCAACAGGAGTAAACTCAAGAACAGCTAGAATACTCAAGAACCAACATGAGTATTATAGATTTAAAACAAGTGTTTACAAGAGTAGTGCCCAAAATCTAGAGAGAAGCTAGAGCTTTTTGATGGATGATGTTTTGAAATGAGGATTTTGGGATGATTTACAAAGGGAAGGGAGGAGTTCTATTTATAGCCAAGGGAAGGATCTAGATCACAACACATGGCACAAAATGGGAGGAGAAGCTCTCAAAGCCGCCGGCCCATGTGGCTTTTCTCCCCAAAGCCGCCGGTGGTGAGTCACCAAGGAGGAAGAGCCGCCGGCTAGGTGGAGGAGAGAAGAGAGTTTGTGTGATTTTGTGACTTTTTCCAAAAGCCATCGGGTCCTTTCAGCTCCGGACTGACTCTGGTTGCTCTTCGGTTGGACTTGTTTTGAGTGATTCCATCTCAGGTTCATGAGATTTGTATAGTCGGAGTCTGGTCGTGACTTGGAATGACTCGTAATTCATTTTCAGCTTAAAAACTCCTCCTTAGCCTGTATTTTCTCTAGACTTCAAAATACACTGTAGATAAATATCGGAACTAACAAGCAAAAGTTAAATAGACAAAGAGTCTAATTTGGTGGGTTTAACTGTGTTTATGATTCATACAATTATGGTCCATCATTCGTCCCGAACAAGTCTAGTCAAAAGAGGAACGACAACACCCTAAGTCTTAGATGTGAATGTTAGAATGCTAGTCTAGATTTCTCCAAATCATGCATTACTTACTTGCTACCAAATAAAACTGTGTTTAAACATAGAAGTAACTTGATACTTTTACCTTTGAGCCAGGATGAAAATCAATTTGGATGATTGGGAGATAGCCCTCTTAGGCTCTTGATTTGCACTCTTGGTTCCGTGCTCACTATATGGTTATTACTCTAGCTTTCTCTAGCACATGATTTTGTTCGGGCTTCAATGGTTGAGCTCATTTGATTTCTTTGGAAGGACGGCTTTTGAAGTGATTTTGGCCTTCGCCCTTTGATATGGGAGTGGTGTTCTTCACTTTTGCTTCAGGTAAAACCTTCACAAATTGGCCTTCGGCCTTTTATATGACTTTATGAGCTTTGCTCCTTTGTGAATTGCTCGTCCATTTTCTCCACTTTTGGGAGGTCCAATCATAGCCCACAAGCATATGGAAATTCCTCCCCGCTCTTTCTCATCATAGTCATTCTCGGTCGCGGCCCGGGTCGTTGTGCGCTGCAAAATTTTCATTTATAGTTCCACTACTCGTGGCTCACTATTGGATTAGCAAGCGGTAAGTAGGGGTCGAACCCAAGAGAGTCAGTGTGGAATAGTTGTTCTTTAAAAAGACAGAAAAAGAAAGTAAAAACATTTGGTTTTTTTTGGGGTGTTTTTATGAACTGAAAAGTAAATGACGGAAAGTAAAGAAAGTAAATACTGAACTGAAAGTAAATACTGAAAGGTAAAGTGCGTAAAGTAAATGACTGAAAGTAAGTGCAGGAAAGTAAGTGCGAGAAAGTAAAGGACTGAATGTAAGTGCTGAAAATAAAGTGCGTAACGTAAGTGCGAAAAGTAAGACTGAAAGTAAGAATGTAAAGACAATTGGGTTTGAGTTTTTAAGTGCTGAAAAGTAATGCGAGAAAGTAAGTGCTGAAAGTAAATGACAGAAAAGTAAGTGCTAAAAGTAAATTTGCTGAAAAGTAAATGTGCTGAAAATAAAGACGAAAGATATTCACATAAGAAAGATATTCAGTCTAGGGTCTCAACTAGTGACACATCCATCATTGACTTCAAATGATCTACTTTGTGTTCATAAGTGTGGATTTATTCCTTTTCAAGACTTAAACCCTAAAGTAAGGCTTTTTCAAGCGCTTACACCACAATCCACTCCAAAAACAAGACATAGACTTCTAGTTCTGCCTAGACTAATACTCCTTTTCAAGATGTATTAGCCTATGTGCAGCCACTTGATCTCACATTTCCGATCGACCAAGTGGTTTTAAGGAAGGATTAGACTACTCTACCAAGCTTTGCCCTTTCGATGCATCCACTTGGTTTTGTTGTCTAATCTGGATTGAACTACCCGGCTAAGCTTTGCCCTTTCGATGCATCAACTTAGCCTTGTTGTTCAACCGAATAATGGCACGAGAACTAGTTGAACACAAAAAGCATTAAGTAAAAGGGTCTCAAAACATTGTCATAGTATAAGAGAACCCCTAAACCGAATATAAGCCTTAGCTACTTGTATTCATGTCAAGGAATACAAGTAATTGTGACTTGAACAAGGAAAACAAAGAAAACCGAAAGCTTTGTGGAACACAACAAGAAAGTAAAAAGAATAGCTTAGCTACTCATATTCATGTCAAGGAATACAAGTAGCCTTGCTAGAACAAGGAAAGTAAAGTAACCAACACAAGAACAAGTAAAAGTAAAGGGAAACCGTAAGCTTGAAACAAGAAAAGGAAAGGAAGCATTAGCTACTTGTATTCATGTCAAGGAATACAAGTAGCCGTGGCTTTGAACAAGAAAGTAAAGGGGAGAGGAGCTCCAAATCAAGAACAAAGTGAAAGTAACCGTGGCTTCAATAACAAAAGTAAAGAGAGCTCGAAATTGACAAAGGAAAGTAAGGTTTGCAAGAACAAGAGCAAGGACGAAAGCAAGAGCAAGTGAAAGAAGTGTGTTTGCATTGAAGTGAGGTGGAGAAGAGAGATAAGCTCTCAACTCCCTAATATGTACATATGTGTTTCCAAGACTAAGGGCTTCTATTTATAGGCAAAGGAAGACTTGGGGGCGAAGTTTGGATTGGAAATATCCCAAAAGCTAGCCATTTGATTGGTTCTTCCATATGCCACCCCACATGGAGTGGAAGAGGATAAGAGCCTCCCCACTTGTGTTTGCACATGCATCTCCAAAGGGCAACGACTTGGCCACTTGCCTTGGCCGGAACTTGGTTGGACCCTGGTTGTACTTGGCCTGAGCTTGATCGGAGCTTGGCCGGAGTTTGGCCGGAATTTAGCCAGAATTTTGGTCGGAGGCCTTTGGCTCTTGGACTGCGTATTTGGAATGGGCAAGTGATTTTAAGACTAATGGCCGAAGTCGTTTTGCCGGAATCTAGCCGGGTCCTGGTCGTGGCCTACGTTCTCTCTGTCCGGCATGGGCTCCTCGGGAAATGCTCGGGCATCGGCTGGTTCCACTCGGGCATTTTGTCTGGGAAGTGAGATTGTCCGAGTTATTGGGCATTTAAAACACTTTGGCCGAGCCAGAATTGCCAGATTCCATGGTTTGCCCGGGCAACTTGAATTCAGAGCTAGACAGCCTGGGCGCGGCCTGGGACTCTCTCGGGCGGGGACCTGGGCGATGCCTGGGCGCGGCCTGGGCGATGCTTGGGCGGGGACCAGTGTTTCTCGGTACTCGTTCTCGGGCCAGGGACTGGACATTTACTGTTCCTCTCGGGACATCTTCTCAGACGGGGTCTGACATTTCTCAGACGCGGCCCGGCTGGTTTTCTCGGTCCCCGACTGGCTTTTCTCCGTCCCAGGTCGAGACTTCTCGGGCCATGGTCGAATTTCCTCGGGCCTTGGCTGGCCAGACATGACTTGGCATGCTTTTTGGCACAAATCTCCCTTTTTAAGCGTGTTTCCTCTTTAGACTCCAAAATGGCCTGAAATGCAAAAACACATTAACAAGCATATGTTCGTGCCCTCAAAGTGTCTAATTTGATGGGTTTAGTGTACTCGATGAATCGTATAAATACGCTCCATCATCCTTCCATGTAAGTATTTTTCGATTCGCTGGTTTAAAATTGGAGGTGCCGAAATGGCATGTGTTGTTCCCACGTATGGCATGGCTTTTGGCAAAATGACTTCAGAGTGTTCAAGTAGAGGTCAAGAAGATGTTCAACCGGAGATTGGAACTCGCATAGAGCGTGGAACAGAAGCATGGACGGTTCCTAATCTGGGAATTTCCTAATATCGACGATATGCAGATTGGAGTTGGTTATAGGCTGGAGTCGGTTGAAGATTAGATTGGTTGGAAATATATTCGAGCTACATTATCAAGTTGCCAAGATTATCAAAAGGATATCCAAGAGATGATTGAAGACAGAAGATTTTGGAAGCTTGGGAATATTTAAGAAAGATTTTCTAAATACTCAAGATTGGATATCCTAACCGATTTAGGAACCAGCCGTGTACTATAAATACAAGGCTAGGTTTTTCTTGATCGTCATCGTTTTTGGAGAAGCTATACACGCCCATAATTCTACAGTGGAGGAGGAGGAACGATCGGCCGAATTTTTTCACATCGGAAAGTTAAGGCAAATCAGTCTGTTCAGGTGTGCTGTTCCAAACTGACTGAGGGATACATTCCACTGCACACACACACGTTGTCACCACTGCACTATCGGGAGATAGTAGCTGAGCTTCTGGAGAAGTCTCACTGAGCTTCGGAAGAAGTCTCTATCTTCGGGAGAAGACTCACTGATCTTTGGGGGGAAGATCATCGGCTGGGAATCTAGGGGGAGCCTAGATTGCTAATAAAGGAGAAGAGTGTTAGAGGTTAGGCTTTTACAAACGGGAGTTGTGTAAGTCTAAGTCCACTTGTAGTTCTAAACTCGTAATCAAGATTTGTGACCCTTTAGGGTGTGTGAAGCCCCCAGAGTAGGCAGTTGCCGAACTGGGTATCATATCGTGTGTGCTCCTATTGTTCTATTTATGGTGACTGTTTGATAAGTGCTCGAGACTCAGTTCGAACACCATCTGGAACTCGTCTTGACTAAGACAACTAGATTTCAATTGGTATCAGAGAAGACACCCGACACACAGAGTGTGATCCGGTGACTGTTCAAGATGAGTTTAAAGGAAGGGGAGAGCACTAACCGACCACAATTGCTTTACGGGCCGAACTACGGCTACTGGAAGTCCAAGATGAAAGCCTTTCTCAAATTTCTTGATGAAAAGGCTTGGAGAGCTGTGTTGGTTGGATGGACGCAACCCATGATGGCCAACCCTGAAGGAGTAATTATGCCAAAACCTGAAGCTCTGTGGACTGAAGTAGATGAAAAAGCTTATGTTGGAAATTCAAAGGCCATGAATGCAATATTCTCTGGAGTGGATGAGAACGTGTTCAAACTTATAGTGAATGTGAGGTTGCCAAGGAAGCATGGGATATTCTCAGAATAGCCTATGATGGCCCAGAAAGTAAATCTAATGATGAGGAAGAAGAGCATGAGAATGTCAATCTCATGGGACTTGTAGTCACTATTAAAGACTGCAATGAGACAAGTGAATGTCCATACTCTAGTGCACTGTCTGAACAGCCTGCTGATGACGCCTCACGCAGTGACGAAGAAGAACTTACCCATGAGGCCCTGGCCGAGACGTACAAGGAATTGTATGAGAAGTGGCTGATGGTGATTGGTCTGAACAAAAAGCTCACAAAAATTGTGACGAGCCTGACAAAAGAAAAGGATAAAATATGGCAAGAGGTTAAACTCCTAGTTGCCCAGAAGGTGGAATAGCAAGAAGAACTCTCTGCTTTGAAGAAAGAGTTAATCGGGAAGAGTCAAGAACGTTCATCACTTCTTGCACAGAAGGTGGAACTTCTAGGAGCTGTGTCTTCTCTAAAAGTTGAGATGGAGAAAAATAGAGAAACACATCCTACAGGCTTTGAGGAGCTAAGTAAAAAGAATGCTGACTTGAGCCGCAAAGAAGTCCATCTTCAGAACAAGGTAGAATCCCTAGAATTACAAATTGAAATGGAAAGATATAATCATGCTACTACCATGGAGGAGTTGAGCAAGTTTAAGAAATCGGTGAAGATGCTGAACTCAGGCTCAAAGAACTTAGAATCCATACTAAGATTCCAAAGAATTGAAGATGGACATAGAGGTCTCGGCTTCAATGGTAACAGTAGCTCAGGTAAGACTACCTTTGTTAAGGCAAAACTGAAACCTACACAGAGAGCAGAACAGAGTGTGAACCACTACCCTGAGATAGAGTTTGGGAATCAAGGAAGAAAGCAACTCATGCCCAACCGTGGAAGACATGGTACTGAATGGAGGAGAGACAATCGTATATGTTGGTATTGCTATCAGATGGGGCACATCAAATCAAGGTGCCGACTACTTTTGGCTGAACGAAAATCAATGGAATCTAGAGTCACCCCTCGAGTTAGAGAAGTCCGAAAACCAAAAACAAGGAAAGAAGTGAGCTTCGTTGCTCTTAGCTCATTCAGTCACATGAAGGAAGAATGCTGGTACCTCGACAGTGGATGCTCGGCTCACATGACAGGTAATCCTCAATTTTTCATCAATGTTAAACCTATCCGCAAGCGTCAGTTTGTCACTTTTGGAGATGGAGGGAAGGGACAGGTGATCGATTGTGGGACATTGAAGGTTTCGGATCTACCTGAGCTCGAGGATATCCTCCTAGTCGAAGGGTTAAAGGTGAACCTTATCTGTATTAGTAGATTGTGTGATGAAGGATAGTCTGTTACATTCACTCATGATCCCTGTCAAGTATTGAATAGGAATGGAGACACACTGATGGAAGGAAGTAGGTCAACAAACAAAAGTTACTTTCTAGGCACAGATGGAATAGGAGCTGCCACTGTCCAACAAACACGATAAATGAGATGGAATTGAAAGGGACAGGTATGGTGTCCTCTTCTGGAATGTTGAAAGATGAAGTTGCCCTAAACTCAGTTCCGGAAGATGATGATGATAGAGGTAGGACATCCTCTGAAACACCTCTTCAGACTGAGTCTGCAGAAGATGAAGTTCCAGAGGGAGGCCCAACTGATAAAGTCACAGATACACCAGCTGTGACACTTTGATCGTGCTGCGACCCACTTGGAGACTCGTCAGGCATTGTCCGATCTCTAAAGTTACTGATCCAGCTGAAGAAATAAAGAAACAAGTGAAGGAGATCGACTGTCTAGATTTGACTGTGGGCTCATCCTTCTTGACAACCGTAGAGCGGAAGAATATCAACAAAGCACCTATTCATAAGACATGGATGGTGTAACTGGGGGAGTCCACAAGAAGTGAAACATGGGACTTTCGTCATCTTGCACATATTTGCGAACTGAAGAATACTGTGTACGGACTCACACTGGCACCCAGAGCATGGTACATGCATTTCACTGTGTTCCTCATCGACCATAGCTATGTGCGAGGGGGAGTAGAGAAGACTCTATTCGTTAACTACACAAAAGCTGGTGGGCCAGTTCGTGAAACGGATGCAAAAGGAGCTCAAGTCGACACAGAAAGATGATGATGATGCTGCAACTCAGTCGCTGTGGATGAAGCAGATGATGTCTGAATATAGAGTGGAACAAGAGGAGATGACGCCTGACTGTGAAAACATGAGTGCCAATAGCAGTTCCACAAATCAGGTACAACAGTCTAAGTCAAAATACATGATCATCAGACACCACGTCATCAGAGAGCTAGTAAAGAAGAAGGCTATCATAGTAACACATGTGACAACCGACAAGCTGCTAGTTGACATACTTACGACTTCACTAGATGCTGCTCAGATCAAAACACTTAGATCCCATATGGGTCTACGTGTTGTTGCCAACTAAGTGTTCGGAGGTCAGCCAAGAGCAAAACCCTAGCAAATCAGATGGGCTAACCTACCAAAGAAGAGGGCTGGAACAGATGGTACGTGGTTGGAACTGATCATTGAATTCAACTTATTTGCAGTATTATGAGCCGTTGGAGCATATCAAGGAGGAGAGAGGTGATTGGACAAATATCTCAAGAGATATACACATGACAGTTTTTCAGAACTTGAGGAGTCCAAATATTTGAAAATCAAAATCCTCGCAGTTGCTCGCCCTCACCAAAGTTCCCAAAAATCCTAGCTCGACAACCCTCTCGAGACTCGTCAAAACACACGAAAGACTACCAAGAATATTGTTAAAGCCTCACCCGAATTGAAGAGAGAAAACAAAGAATCATCAGACGGTGCTGCTTCGAGAGTCCCGATGGAAAATCCAACGATTGCTAAGATAACAAAGCCTAATGTGGTGAAAGAGAGGAAGACGAATGAGATGGAAAGTAAGAAATCAAAGAAAGTAGTTGAATCGAAGTTGGATGAGGATACAGTATCAGCAAACCCTAAGATCAGAGAAGGGAAGGGAGAAGAGGCAGCTGTGTCAGAACAGAAAGAAGCTACTTCAAGGGCGTCAAAGGCTGATCCTAATCCAACTGAAGTAGTCAAGCAGAATGCAAAGGAAAGCCAGCTGACGGCTGAACCATCCCTCAAAGAGGTAATTCCTAGTACTCAATCTCAAGTTACTGTTCTCAATTCTATAAGTGAGAAAGTGAAGGAGGTTGCGAAAGATTCAGTGGTTGATAAGGGTGAGATTGGGAAGTTGAATGTGTCTAAAGTTATGATGGAGAGTGAAGCTAGTAGGGCTAAGATTGGTGTTACTGATAAGAAGAAACTGTTGAATGCAAAAGTGCATGCCACTGGGTTCGTGCTAAAGAAGATGGGGATCTGCCGGAATGTCGTGCCTCGAAGGAATGGTATTCCCATGAAATTTGCTGCACGGATTTGTGCTGTAAGGGGGAGGAAAAATGCTATGTCAGACTCGAAGACTGAACAAATTATTGAATCATCTAGCAAGAGAAGTCTGGTATTGAATGTAGAGTTAGACCTAGAAGCCACGAAAGAGGTTAATGAAGCTGAGGCAATGAAGAGCAATGTGAAACGAACCAGTTTCTAACAGGAATCATGAGCCTGTAAAAAGAGAAATGACGGCAGTAGACAAAAAGAAGGGGACCGATGATGAAGCTGGTCCAAAAGAAGATAATGAGGAGAAGCAACAAGGGCCTAAAGATGTAGACATGAGTGACTCAGATCCATATAAAGAGGACAGTGAACTTGAAGAGGTCTACAAGCAAATTGAGGAAGTGGTCCAGGAGTCTCAGAGGCAAGACAAAGTTGATGAGCAAAAAAATTTTGAACCTGAGGTTTATAAGAAGGTGAAGGACTCAGTTGACAAGAAGTAGAGATGACAGATGCAGAGCAGGAGGTGCCTATTGAGAAAGAGTGACAGAAAGAGGATCAGGGTTCCGTATCCTTGGCAGGACTAAAAGAAAAGCAGAAGGAAGGGATTGTCAATCAGGAAGGAGATGTGCCTGTTGAACTTGCAAAAGAATCAGAAAATGAAAAGGTTGCTGAAAAAGCATCTGTTCAATCAGGTGTGTAAAGAAAGGTGAAACAATCTGTCAGTCCATATGTGGAGAAGCAACAAACTGTTCAAGAAGAACATGAGGTTGAGAACGCACAGGAGGATGATGAGGACTCAGTACCGTTGGCTGAGCTCAAGAAATCTGACAAAAAGAAGCCAAAGAAGAAAGTGAACATTGAGGCATCCTCTCCCAAGGCAACTACCAAGCAAGGCTATGGAAGCTTAGATGCAGGGGGAGCAAGTGCATCCAAGAAAAGGAAGAGGAATGTTCCAAAGGTAGTGCCTGCCAGTGTTCCAACAGGAGTGACGAAGCACGGCATATGGTTTGCTAGTTCTGAAGCTGCAGCTAAGTGGAAAGCTGTCTAGAAAAGAAAGATTTATTCCTGAGAGACTTTTAGAAGAGAAAAAGTACAAAGGAAAGGAGGTTATCCAACTGCTGAAGGAGACAGGTCTGTTCTGGACGCTGACAAGGAGCAAACCGTTCAATGAACAGTTGGTGCGAGAAACTATTACGAATCTACCAAAACAGTTTGGGATTGCTGGTGATAAGACTATGGTGTGGTCTTTGTGAGAGGTAAGAAGGTTATGCTTGACCTAGAAATCATCAACGTGTATTTTTCCCTGGATGATCCAGTCAAGGACGAATCAGAAGAAGATTATGATAAAATTGCAAGCTGTTTGATTGCTGGCTCATACCCTATCTGGGAAGACAGTTCAATCCCAGTTGCTGATCTAACTACCTTCTACTCGATGCTGTTCTTCATAGCCATTGTGAACTGGAAGCCTACTTCTCACAGAACGATGGTCAGTTAGGACATGGGACAACTGCTCTATCAGATTGGAAATAGAATGTGCATCAACATGGGAAGAATCATGTTCCAACAAATAGCTGAGCATGCCTCCTCCACCAAGTCTCTTCACCAGATTGGTTTTCCCTCACTAATTTATGAGCTCATTGTCTACCAGCATCCAGACTTAACGACAAACAAGGACAGTCTCTCAAGAGCCCCTCAGACATTAAGTGTTGATCACAAGTAGTTCAAGAGTCGTCATAAGAATGATCTGAAGGACCTCGGGCTGAAGAAGAAGGACGCACCTAAGTTATCCATGAGGAGAGCTGCTGCTGGTGAAACGATGTCCCGAGCTGAACGCGGACATATGCTGAAGGAACTGGAGATTATACTTGAGGCTGAACAAGAGCAAAGAAAAAGAATCAATCGATTGGTGCACACCTTGAGATATCCCAGTGATGATGAAGCTGATGAAGAAGAAGATGAAGACTCCGGTTTATGCTAAAAACCTTGATTTCACTCTGACTTTCGATCATTTACAGTATGTCGTACTGTTGGAAGTAATTTTGTTTTCATACTTGTTTGTTTGAACTAACATTTTGAACACCCCTTGCCGATTTGTGGCAAAAAGAGGGAGTAATTTTGAGGACGACATAGTTTCCTCAATCTTACCAGTACGAGTTCCTGAAGTCTAGGTAGTTAGATCTTGATGCTTTGGTTTTGCCAAAGATGCCAAGGGGGAGATTGTTGTTCCCACGTATGGCATGGCTTTTGGCAAAACGACTTCAGAGTGTTCAAGCAGAGGTCAAGAAGATATTCAACCGAAGATTGGAACTCGCATACAGCGTGGAACAGAAGCATGGACGTTTCCTAATCTGGGAATTTCCTAATATCGACGATATGCAGATTGGAGTCGTTTATAGGCTGGAGTCGGTTGAAGATCAGATTGGTTGGCAATATATTCGAGCTACATTATCAAGTTGCCAAGATTATCAAAAGGATATCCAAGAGATATTTGAAGATAGAAGATTTTAGAAGCTTGAGAATATTTAGGAAAGATTTTTTAAATACTCAAGATTGGATATCCTAACCGATTTAGGAACCAGCCGTGTATTTCCTTGATCGGCATCGTTGTTGTCGAAGTTATACACGCCCATATTCTACAGAGGAGGAGGAGGAACGATCGGCCGAAGCTTTTCACATCGGAAAGTTAAGGCGAGTCAGTCTGTTCAGGTGTGCTATTCCAGACTGACTGAGAGATACATTCCGCTGCACACACACACACGTTGTCACCACTGCGCTGTCGGGAGATAGTAGCTGAGCTTCGGGAGAAGACTCACTGAGCTTTGGGAGGAAGATCATTGGCAGGGAATCTAGGGGGAGCTTAGATTGCAAATCAAGGAGAAGAGTTTTGAGGCTAGGCTTTTAGAAACACGAGTTGTGTAAGTGTACGTCCACTTGTAGCTCTAAACTCGTAATCAAGTTTTGTGACCCTTTAGGGTGTGGGAAGCCCCCCTGAGTAGGCAGTTGCCGAACTGGGTATCATATCGTGTATGCTCCTATTGTTCTGTTTACGGTGACTGTTAGTTCGAGACTTAGTTCGAACACCATCTGGAACTCGTCTTGACTAAGACAATTAGATTTCAGTATGCGCTTCATCGAATAACTCAAGTTCAGATAAAATTGTTTCAAATAAATAAAATTGCTCCTATTGTTCTGTTTATGGTGACATTTACGTGACTGTGTTTCAAATATACTATAAATATATATGCACCAGATAAATAAAATTGCTGGCACCACTCATCTTCAATTAAAAAAAAAGACCTCTTCTGATTGTTCCGACGTTGTTGGTCTACATACGTACCCTTTCACTGCCGTCTCGGACGACCCTTTCAACCTCTTCTGGTGCTCCGACACTGTCGATTTGCACTCATTTTGCAAGTATTCTCTACTTTTTTTTATATATTTTTAGCTAGTGGGCGCCAGCAAATTTATTAAAAGATTATTTTCTACTATTTAGGGGTGAATTGTAGAAATTAGATCTGTAGGGGTCATATTGAATAGAGATGAAAGTGTGGGCGGCTGACATGTAATAAATGAAAAATGTTGGGAGGCAGGGGATTTCGAGCTGGTGGTGTATATGTGTGGCTCTCAGTTTTTTTGCTGAGGATTTTGCTCTCGGGGTGAGGTTATGGTGTGACGGAGTCGCTGCTGAAGTCGAGCTTCGTTTTTAGTTTCTGAGATTGTTTTGGATTTTTGTGGACGAATTGAATGAGCTCCATTCTCATCCATGCCTTTGCTTGGTATTTACTGCGTTTTTTCCAATTCTAATTGCTTGATATTTGAGATTGTTGATGTTTTTTTGTCAGATTTATTATATATTTTTTGTTGCGGAAGATTTGTAACTGGAACTTGTGATTTTAGTGTCATTTTGTAAATATTCTGATTTTGAGATGAGCTGTTGATGCGATTGATTCCAGAGAAAGAAAGGCTGTCACTGTAGATTCAATATATGACTTGATTTCTTTTTTTCTTTTTTTGATTCTTGGTGTAGATTTTTACCATAGTATATGTTATTGTTTGGCAGATGTTTATGTTGCGCAGCCTTGCTTGCCAAGTTATGTGAATGTGATGAAGGTTACTGGTCGCATGCATGGATGTGCGTTAAGAAATTTACCATTTACGAATGGGAAGAGATTGGGGTGTGCATTCGGCATTCCTAACAGGCTTTGTGGAATCAAAATTATTGATATTAGAAGGAGTGAGCTTATCATAAGGGCAGTTGCTACCTTGGAGAACATTAGTGCAGTTCAGGGTGAAAAAGGACATCAGAATATAGGTTATGAGGTGAATCAGCTACAGTTTTCAAGTGAGGATTCAGAGGAACTTGAAGAGCGAGAGAAGTTGAGAAGAATGAGAATTTCAAAAGCTAACAAAGGGAAAACGCCATGGAATAAAGGCAGGAAGCATAGTGCAGGTAACTGGATGTTATGTCGAAAGTAACCCTTGAAATGATCATGATCGTACTTTATGCAGAGTATCTGACACTGTTCATGTTTATGCAGAAACTCTTAAGAGAATTAAAGAGCGAACCAGACTTGCTATGCAGGATCCTAAGGTGATGTCATGTAAGAACAACTTTGTGATTTACCTTAAAAGCAAGGAAAGAAGAATCATGAGAAAAAATAAAGAAAAAAAAATGAAGAATCATGAGATGTTTTAATAAACCTCTCATCCTTGAATGTGTTCTATTTAGTTCCTACAAGGAGACCATTAACATAACTAGGCATATTAGCCTCTTTTTTTTCAGTACCAGCTTCCACGAGCTTTATTATTCTCTCAAGAAATAAGTTTCACCATGCAGGTCAAAATGAAATTGGTCAATCAAGGGCATGCTCAGAGGTGAGTTCAGTGCTTTTATTCAATTTAAGTGTCCTGCTTGTGTCAAGTTCCTGAACTGGATGAGCATGGACTTTGATCAAATTGTTGGATCCCAGTAAAACTTAGTAATAGTTCTCTATTTTGAGCAGTGAAGAGACAAAGATGAAAATTGCAGTTGGGGTGAGAATAGGGTGGGAAAGACGTCGTCAGAGAATGCTGCTGCAAGAAATGTGCCATCATGAATGGCAAAATCTAATTGCAGAAGCATCTAGAAGAGGCTTTGCTGGTGAGGAAGAGCTCCATTGGGATTCTTACAAAAAACTGGATGAACAGCTTGGACATGTGTGGGTAGAGAGTGTTGAACAAAGGAAAAAAACTCCTAGGGTTATAGGTAGCAGGAGAGCACCAAAGTCCATTGAGCAAAGGAGGAAAATAGCAGAAGCCATTTCTGCTAAATGGTCTGATCCAGTAAGAAATTTTAATGATATCTCCTATGTTTTACACTTGACAAGTCTAGCTCTAGAAACTTTTGTCATTTTAGATCTTTAACTTTCTGAAATATTGCATCATATGAGGTAGCTGTAGTAGGTTTTGTTCAGCACATATTGATATCGTTTCCCTCTGTTAGGACTACCGTAATCGAGTTTGTTCTGCCCTTGCTAAATTCCATGGTACACCGGAAGGAATCAGGAGGAAGCCAAGTCGAATTACCCGTGATGCAACACAGATCCGAAGTAGGACTGCCGCAAAGAAGACATCAAAAGATGCGCGGTCTTTGAGTGATAGTGAGCTCAAAATTCTGTCTGCTCGAGCAAAATTGAAGAAAAGTAATGCACCCAAGTACAAAGATCCATTGGCGAGTTCGAAACTGGAGATGATTAAGAATATAAGAGCACAGAGGGCAGCAGCAGATACTAAGAAAACAGAAGCCATCGACCGAGCAAGGTAATCATATTGTTAGTGTTTGGAATAAAATAGTGTACTTAACACCCTAATCAAATTGTGTATCTGCAGGTTAATGATTGCAGAAGCTGAGAAGGCCGCCAAGGCACTTGAGGCAACTGCCTCAACAAATCCTCATTCCATGGCTTCACTTATAGAGACAAGGAAACTCATAAATGAAGCAATACAATCAATCCTGTCCATAGGTGCTACTTTAATCACTTCCCTGGACAGCACCCAGCAATCATCAGAAAAGTCAGATGAGCTCCTTGTTGCAAGAGAAAACGACTTGGTCAACATTAACATCAACACCAACAATGTTAATGGAGCTGGGATCAAAATCAATGGGACTCATGTTCATGCCGTAACTGGTGACGAAGACTCACATTTCAATGATCTGGCCCCACATTCCTCCCTTGACGATGAAGAGGAAGTTCTCCCAAGAATTTCAAATGGTTATGCTTCATCCTCACATCTCAGCAGCTCAGCCTCTCGCCTCCACTTCAGCAAGGAACCCCAAAAACCCGTCTCAAGACAGACTATCAAATGCCGTAACCCAGAGTCACCAAATGGAGCACTTCCCCAGATTAGAGAACAAAGAGCACCATCCAATCCCACTTTGAACAAAAAATGGTTCCGTGGAAGGCTAGTCGAAATGGACGAGGAAGAAGAAAACACTTATTAGAAGGCTAGTCGAAATGGACGAGGAAGAAGAAAACACTGATTAGTTTCACTCACGCAACTTCAACCACGTAATTCCAGTCCAGTTTTGACCTATAGAACAAGAATATGACATTGAACACTGTCGACTCAGGCAGGATGTAGGACACCCTCAGTCATCTTCAAGCTGATTGCATTGCAGCATCATAGTCACTTGCCCCAAATGTTTGTAGCTTTTCCGGAAGACCTGTTGTACTAGGTATTAGTATATGCCCTTTTTTATCCTTCCTGTCAACACCCTTCGTGGCAAGATTTTAGCATGTAATACTTTATATTACTATGCAAGGTGAACAGGTAGCACTGCATGTTCTTTTTTCCTTCCCGAAAAAGAAAATCAAAATACACTACAAATTTTGTATAAGTTTGCCGCCAAATTCGGCGGTAGTTTGGGAACAGCCCATTCCTCAGGGAAAAGTCCCTGGAAGTGCCAATTTGGGAAATTTTTGGGGGAAAAAATATTGCGGAATAAAAATTAGCGCAATTCCAGGTGTATTTTGGCGCCAAATTATCCGGGAGAATAAATGTACCGGAGTACTGATAATAATTCTGGAAGAGCTACGGAGGTAGTCCGGGGACGACGTGCCGTGTCACCGAAATTATTCAGGGCATTTCCTCATGAGCTGATATAAGGAATGTGTGCACAGAAGCTGGGATGTATGCCATCAGTGCTCGCATGAAGACTTTTACCGAGAAAGACTTATTCGACGCTGTTAATGTGAAATCTCAGGAGAGGACGATCGGATGTCTGCCTGAGATGACGCCGGTGATCGGAGACTGAGAAATTGGAATGACGACGAAGCGCGATATGGTGTGAAAGATGTGCAGCTTAACGATGCGTTTCCATCTCGTTTTCTATTTATAATATTGCACAAATGTGCTTATTACAGATACAACCCTCAAGTTTGTTAATTATTTCTAGGTACCCGTAACACCCCCCGCAAGCTCGACCGTGCAGCAAATTTGAAACGCCGAGCTTGGAAGAAAGATATCGGAGAGTAGCGGCCGAGAGCGCCTTGGTAAAGAGATCCACCGCATGTTCAGAAGAGGCAAGGAACTGTGGTGCGATGAAACCCGACGGGAAATGTTACCGAACTAGATGGCAGTCCAACTCGATGTGTTTCGTCCTCTCATGGAACATCGGGTTGCGGGCGATGTGGTTGGCGGCAACATTGTCACAGTGAAGAGGAATTGGCTTGGTAACTAGAATCCTCAGATTAGTAAGAAGACCAACAAGCCACACCAGTTCGCAACACGCATTGGCCATAGACCAATACTCCGATTCGACGGAGGAACGCGACACTGTGGACTGCTTCTTTGTGCGCCACGAGATAAGAGAGGGGCCGAGTTTGATACAGTAGCTAGAAGTGGAGCACCAGGAGACATGACAGGACGCTCAGTCAGCATCGTGAAACCCTTCTAAAGTAAGGCGAGCTTTTGCGGGATAGAACAATCCTTGAGCTGGTGCTGTCTTGATGTATCAAAGAACTCGAGTAGTGGCTTGAAGATGATCCTGAGTAGGAGCATTTAAGAACTAGCTGAGTACATGAACAGGAAAGGCAATATCTGGGCGAGTTACATTCAGGTACACCAACTTTCCTACTAATCTTCTATACTCAGTAGGATCTGATAATGCTGATGCTGTAGAAAGAGCAAGTTTCTGCTTGGTATCCATAAGGGTACAGTGTGGTTTGCAAGCTCGGAGTCCAACTTCAGTTAATAAATCCATAGCATAATTCCGCTGATTGTTAAAGATACCTGATTCATTGCGAGCAACCTCAATACCTAAAAAGTACCTGAGTTGCCCGAGATCCTTGATCCGGAATTCAGCATAAATGAAGGCTTTAACTGAATCTATTAGTGTAGAAGAAGTACCTGTGATGATCACATCATCGACATAAACCAATAGAATCAGAAAGACCCCATTGGAACTGTAGGTGAATAGGCTAGGATCATGAGCACACTGTGTGAAGCCATAGGCCAACAAAGCATATGAGAATTTGCAGTACCACTGACGAGGAGCCTGTTTAAGGCCATACAAACTTTTATTCAATTTGCAGACCAAACCTTTTTTCTTTTATGCCTTATAGAAACCAGGGGGTAAGGTCATGTAGACCTCCTCATGTAGATCACTATAAAGAAAGGCATTGTCTACATCAAGTTGGAACAATGGCCAATCTAAGCAGCTAATGCTAACACTGTGCGGACAGTTGTCATTTTGACAACTGGGGCAAAAGTTTCAGTGTAGTCAAACCCTTCTTCATGCGTGAAACCCCTGGCCACTAGACGTGCCTTGTACCTTTCAAGTGTACCATTTGAACGTCTTTTGATTCTAAAAATCCACTTAGAGCCTACTATATTTTTGCCTTGAGATAGGGTAGTGAAGGTCCAAGTGTTGTTAGATTGTAAGACCTTCAACTCAGCCTCCATAGCAGTATGCCAATGAGGATCCTTGGAAGCTTGAGCATAGGAATTGGTTCAATAAGACTAGAAGTCTGAAGAGCATAACTCTTGTGAGGCGGAGAGCACTGATCATAGTGAACAAAATTAGAGATTGGATATCTAACAGTAGATGATCCACATAAGAAATCCTTCAATAAAACTGAAGGTTTAGGCACTCTTGCAGATTTTCGTACTGCTGTAGTTTGAGTATGAGATCTGAACCAATAGCAGTAGGAATAATAGAAGAGCTACCTGATTGATCACCAAGTACTGCCATATTATTATCAATATCTGACACAGAGATATCCTCATTGTGAACTGAAGAATTGCTTATAACAGCTGCAGGACTGGCAACTGGGATGATACAAGTCTCCAGGAAGATATCAGATGGTGGAATTTATGACAAGGGAACAGTGGATGCAACAGGTAAGGCTTTAAATTTTTCAGAAAAGGGAAATCTGGTTTCATGAAATGTAACATCTTTACTCACTAAGTAAGAATGATTCTTTAGTGAGAATACCTTATATGCTTTCTTACCATGAGGATATCCCACAAATACACAGGGATCCGCACGAGCATCAAATTTCTTCCTCCCTGCAGCAATGGTAGCAGCATAACAAAGACAGCCAAACACCTTTATGTGATCATAAGTTGGTGAGGTTCCAAATAAGAACTCATAAGGAGTGCTGCCTTTTAATAGTCCAGAAGGAAGCCTATTGATCAAATAACTGGTAGTTAAAATGCAGTCTCCCTAGAAAAAATCAGGTAAGCAAGCTTTAAATTTCAACGTACGTGCTACTTCTAATAAGTGTTTATGTTTACGTTCTACTATCCCATTTTGTTGAGGGGTGTAAACACATGAAGATTGATGTAAACACCCTTCATGAGCTACAAACGTAGCTATATTGTGACTGAAAAATTATGATCCATTATCAGTTCGAAAACATTTGATTTTCTTACCAAATTGATTTTGTACCAATCTGAAAAATTGCAGAATGATCTCACCAGCAGAATGCTTATCGTTCATCAGAAAAATCCAGGTGGTACGGGAGAAATCATCAACCAAGGTAAGAGAATATTTTGCTCATGCAGAAGTAGATACATTATATGGCCACCATATGTCTCCATGGACTAGCTCAAAAATATGTGAAGACTGAGTATTACTTGTAGGAAAGGTCGGTCTGGTTTGTTTTGCCAAAGAACATATGTCACATCAAAATTCTATTTTAGTACATGTAAAAGATGGAATATGTTTGCTAATATTCTCTTATAAGTTCTTGAAAGAAACATGTCCTAATCGACAATGCCAAAGAGCCCAGGAGTCTTTAGACTTAGCAGCTGTCAGACTCGTAATAGGATAGACACACTTTATTTGACAAAGGCCTTCCACCAGCTCACCAGTCCTCTGGATTACCTGTCTTGCTTGGTCCTGGACAAGACATTTGTTCCCAACAAATTCCACATTATAGTGGGAATTAGTGACCCATTTGCCAATAGATAACAAGTTGAACTGAAACTCAGGGACTTGTAGAACTTCATGTATTGTCAAGCACCGATTAACGTCACAGCTACCTATATGAGTTACCACCTCCTTTGCTGCCATTAGGCATTAGAACTTCATACGGTATTCTTAGCATTTTGATGTCATATAGAAGGTGCATATGAGGAGTAACATGATCTGTTGGACCACTATCTAATATCCAAGTATCATGTGAAATTTTTGTTGTTGCAAGGCAAGAAATACCTGCCATATGATACTGATTATCACTCTTTTTATCTTGCTGATTAAGTAGACTGAACAGCTTACTGAGTTGCTCCTGAACTTGTGAGAGTTGACTTGAGGACTGATTCTCCATTCCTCCAGGTAACATATTCTCCATACTTGCTGAAGTTACATTACCTGTAGAAGGATTAGGATTAGTAACAATATTGTTAGCTGAGTGTTTGTTGCCTTTGTACTGTTGTGAATTCCCTCCTTTGTAGAATCTATGTCCAGGTGGATAACCATTAAGCTTATAACATGTTTCTTTTAAATGACCTTGCATCTGGCAATGCGTACAAAATGGCCTTCTATTTTTGTTCATATTAGAAGAAGATCCATTGTTGTAAGACCTGTTGCTGTTTTTGTATTGTCTGTCAGCAGAGTTGTTGCTATTGTTTTTATTTATTTATAAGTGGACTTAAGCCACCGAAACGACAAACAACAAGCCTAACTAGGCAAACAGCAACACCAAGACAGCAAACACTCACTACTGAAGACAAAAGAACACTGAAAACACTGAGCAAAGAACACTGAAAAACAACACCAAGCTCTTAGCACATATCTAGAGGCTCCCAAGAACAGGCCTCCACTGACTTCTCTGAAAAAGAACGCGCATATGCCTTGCTATTGTTGTATTGTCTATCATTCGATGTTTGAGCACTTTATAGAGCTGACGCTTCAATAACAACTGGCTACGTGATCAATTTTTGTGCCTCATCATCAATAACCAGACTGTATGCTTCATCTAAATCAGGCCTAGGTTCAGTAGCCAGAATTTGAGTCCTCACTTGAGCATGAATGTCATTGAGTCCCATGAGAAATTTCTGAATTCTAATTTTCAGCTTCTTGTTGCTCATACACTGAGTTGATTTACATTTCTCCCAAGCTTACATAGATCATCATTTTCATAAGAATCTTCATCTCCCTATAGCTGCAACAGTTTACCAAAATATACTGAAACAGTCATTTCTCCTTGCATCAATAGACTGATTTCCTTTGAAATAGAATTCTCTCATATGATTGTCTCCTCCAAATGTCTTCTGCAGATCAATCCAGGTCTGAGTACATGTAGTTGAATGAACTCATTAGAAACTAAGTTGATGATCCAAGACAGTATGACATTGTTGCACCTCTCCCAGCGTGCAAGTCCGTATGGATCATTCAACGGTCTAGGGAACATACCTTGAACAAATCTGAGTTTGGCTTTCACTCCAAGTGATTTAGACATCAATTTCATCCACGGTATGTCGTTATTAGCATCAACAAGTTTTTGCGAAACCAGTGATGCTCCAATATTTTCATTGTTGCTAACAAATAATGGATCATCTGCTGGATTAAACAGGTCTGAACCAAGAATTGCAACATATGTAGGCCTATTGATTGTTTTAGACGCAGTAGTCAAACTAGTAGCACCGATCAAGCTAGAGACTGCGATCGGATCAGAGACGCAGTAGTCGAACTAGTAGCACCGATTGTTCCAGACGCAGTAGTCGAACTTGTTTGTGATGTTGATTATTTTTTGTGTTAATTATAACTTGTTATATGTCTCTTTAGATAATATTTGAGGGATGCGAGCCGCATAAAAAGCATGAGTTGAAGGTCAATGGTAGCACGTGGAAGAATTTCAAGTCAAGACTGACAAAATATTACATCCACGGTGACAAGGCAAATGAAGATCCTTTAGGTGAGTATAAGTATTTTGACAAAGAGACCAGGAGGATATTTAAGGAGCAGAGGCTCTCTGAAAATGCTATGAAGTTAAGAGAGACTAACAAAGAGCTTGTTAAGAAGAATGTATATGCGCACATCCTTGGTCGAGGAGGCTACATAAAACTTGAAGATAAATTGACAACTGAGAAAATAGCCGAGTTATTTACACAGGGCGCAATTGAAGAGGTTCAGTCTTCTAATGTCACTATAGAGAGACATGAGATATGGAAGAGGGGACGAACAATGAAAAATGACGAGTTTGTCACCGAGGCATCCCAGCGAGTGGCAACAAAGATTGGAAGTTATTCCTTATGTCAATTTCAATTGTTAATATCATACACTAACTTTTGGTATTTAACGATTGTTAATATGATGCGTTAGTGGCAAGATCCTCTCAAGGACACTTCTCGTCTCAGAATCGACGATATGACATACTGACTGAGGCGATTTGGACGCCCGAGCCCAAAGGACGTACCTGAGGAGTCGGGTCACACATTTCGTGGAAGATTGGGTTACCGATATCCACCTCCTCGGGTGGCACACCCAGTCCAAGTAATATTCACGTAGATGCGTCCGATCGCATCAGTCGTCACTGTCCCGTTGATTCAGACCCGTGAAAGAACATACCAGAGGTACATTTACAATTATTAAATTTATTATTTATGTTGGTTGAATGTATATAATACTTTTTGTGTTGGTTTACAAATTATTACTTCTACTAACAGGGTGGCCTAAAGAGCCTATTATACATCGAGGGGCAACTTGAAGGTGACAACCAACTTGTGGCTATCGGTCGAGTCGTAAATGGTCATTTTGTTAACTTTCGAGCAATACCAGAAGATAACGTGGAAGTGAAGGTCGATATAGTACTTTTTCAAGGTCGAGGTGCAGCGTTTCCAACACCCCATCCAAAGCACTCGAATGTTCTAGATGCAGTTCACCATCACGTGGCATGGCCGAAAGACTTGGTCGTTGTCAATAAAAGGGTGAGATAATCGAAGATTGTAACTTCATTTGCTTCATTGTATTATATTAGACATAAAATAAGATATTTAATCTTAACGGAAATTTAATATGCAGGCATATGACATACACTTATACGAGTCTTTGCCACTTACTGGCGAAGATTATGTAGATGAAATGTCCATGGACTGTCGACTTTTACATGAGGTGTGGAAGAACCTGAGTATAGATACGATTGTAGTACATTGTAGGTTTTCCATGAACCGTTGCATAATATTCGAATATTATGCATCGGGTTTTACTGAACCGATGCATAAGGTTCAAACATTATGCAACGGTTGATTATGCATCGGATATGGAACCGATGCATAATGCATCGTTTGTAGTAGTGGTATTTCATAATTGATACATCGTATCACAATTTGTAGCTCAAAATTTGTAGTATATGGATCATGATTCGTACTATATTGATCATGATTCGTAGACATGTGGGTTATATATATCATAATTCTGTTAATTTGTACTATATTGATTGATGAGTCGAGTTTTCGACTCATTTATGGTCATTCTTCACTATAGTTTTGGGTTATTTCCGATTTTATTTTGATGTCATTTGACCTCTATCTCTACATTTCAGGTAGAAAATAAGTTTCCCCCAAGGTCGAAGCCAAAATAGAAAACTTGGGGAGAATCGAAGATTTGGGAGCAAATATTTACAGAACAACACGTCCAACCGATCGGTTGGGCAACTGCCCTTAGCCAACCGATTGGCTGGCTAGCTCCCTCAGAAGGCTTGTTTTTGCCGTTTCCGTAACCGATCGGCTTGCCCTGCCAACCGATCGGCTGACTTGCCCTGCTCCAACTGATCGGTTGAAGCCAAAGATTTTCCCAACCGATCGCTTATGGAAGTTCTTCAGTAGCAGCCAATCTTGCCTTCCTCCAACCGATCGGTTGAAACCAAAGCTTCTCCCAACCGATCGGTTGGGACTGCTACAGTGCCGAATTCTGCCCGAGGCTATAAATAGAAAGAGGGCTTTTGACCTAAAGTGTGGAGGTTTTTGGGGAGAAGAAGATTGGAAAAGAGGCTCATCCAAGGTCATCAATCATCATCCAACCAAGGAGGAGTGAAGATCAAAGGGAGACATTAGGACTAATCATCCTACTCTATTCCTCTTATATTCTACTTGTTGTTGCCATTAAACCCTACTCACACCATGTTGTCTTACATGATGTGTGAGTAGTGGATCTTGTGTTTTGAGGGTCTTACGACTCTCCTTGGTACTCTTTGATCACATATATACATTGATATTCATATGGATGATTGTTGATTTCATTTTCTCTTGTGTGATGAATGTTATGCACTCTAGGTGTTTGATAAAATGCTTAAGTGACAATTTGGACCTAAACTTGAACCTAGGACTTGACACCCCTTGGAATAGTTCTAGGATGGAGAAAATGATCTATATCTTGAATCATGTAAATGAACCTCAGGATATGGATACTTGACTAAGGATTGAATGTTTGATTTATTGGAGTTAGTCATTAAGCGAATCAACAATTTATCCCATCAAATGGTGTCAAATTCATGCTCTCTATGCACTTCATATGTGACATGCTACTAAGTGTTTGTTGAAATGCCTAAGTAACATGTTGAATCTAGTTTGGATAATAGAGAACATGATCCTATCTAATGTGTGCATTTGTGGTTAACTAGGAGTCGAGTTCATAGTAGTTATTATCTTAGGAAGACATTCCAAGGATAATGGTGCTATGGAATGAACCAATTATCTCTAGCGAGTGAGGTTCGAGCTATAAGAGAGCTTGGCTAAGACTAGATTAACATAAACATTGGTCTACCGTAGTCTAAGCTAGGTTTTCTACAATGCATGGATAGGAAGTGAATTAGGAGTCGAGTTCATGGTATTTATTGCTATGGAATGAACCGAGAGGTTCGAGCTAAGAGAGAGTTTGCTAGGAATAGATTCAAGTGACGTTGATCTATCCTAGTCTAAACTAGGTTCAATACTATTTGACTACCATGAAATGTTTGAATATCGTGTATGTGATCATTGAGAAATTGCCAAGGCGGGGAGTAAGTCCTCGAAACACCTCTTACTTATCTTTTATCTCTAATTACTAGCCATTTAGGATTTAGATATACCCCATCAAAAAAAGGATTTAGATATATACTCACACTCTTTTATACATTTTTGGTTAGAATAGCCGAATGGAAACACAATCTTAAATAGTGCATGTGCTTGGCTTGCTCCTTTGGGTTCGACCCGGTACCCTACCGGTCGTTATAAATTGTTTTTGACCTCTACGATGACCCTCTTCTAAACCGACACGTCGGGAGGGTAAAAATAGACGTTGTCATTGATCATAATTTGGATCATAATACAGTTGCTACGTATTGTAATATAATTGCATGTTCTATAAAACAGCATACTTACATGTTTTAATATAGTGCTTCGGACTTAAATGATGTTTCTATGTATTATAATACAGTTGTTATGTATTATAATGCATAACTGATGCATCTTATAACACAGTTGTTACGTATTATAGTGCATAACTACTACGTATTATAACACAGTTGCTATGTATTATAATCCATTACTGCTGCGTACTGTAATGCAGATGCTACGTATTATACTACATAACTGATCTTATGTTTTATCATTCTTTTTCATTGAAGAAGAGATAGAAAGCTTAGAATCTAGCGAAAACCGGATCACGGGTAATGGGAACTTACATAGTTTATGATACAAGGTACCAATTATGAAAATACCTAATTTTTTCTGTGGTCTTTGATGTTTACTGCTTTGGAAAAATCTTTACAGTTCCTATATATTTTGCAGGACTACCGAGAGCCATCAAAAGATATTCACATTGTTCAGGAATACGTGACATCCCATTGATCCGAGCATGATGACTTTGAAGGCAGTTTTAGAGATCAAAACTATTTCTTATTAATTATCTAGTCATTCTGAATTTTTTCAACCAGCTTGTACTCACAATGATCATCCAGTAAAGATGTTTCAACAGTTTTGTTCCTGACAACTTCTGCTCCTTTAGATACGAATTATACGTTAAAAACTACGTATTATATTTATAGCGATGCAGTCTTAACTCGAAATCTACATTTTATATTTAAAACTACATATTATATTTAAAGTTATGTATCTTATCATTTCACTTAAAACAAAACTAGGCCACTTCATAGATGAAGTTACGTAACATGATACATAATGCTACGTATTTTAGCACTTCACTTAAAACGAAATTAGGCAGCTTGACAGAACCGCTCGTCGTTAAAGCGATTTGTGCAAATAAATTTATAAGTCCGCTACTCGCGACTTAAATACTGGGTAGCAAGTGGTAAGTAGGGGTTACACCCAGAGGAATTAGGGGGATAGGTTATTCTTTAAGGGATTTGTTCAGCGAAGGAGCGTGTTTTAGGTTGGTTGAGGTTTTAGTGCTAACAACTACGTGACTTTTTAGTTGGTTTTGGTTTTTAGAGCTGAAAAGTAAATTACAGAAAAGTAAATACTGAAATTAAAAGCGAAGACTTACAGTGGGTGATGCGTGAATTGCAAGTCCTCCGGATTGTGAGCGGTTGATAGTTGCAGTTGATTGAACAATAAAAGTAAAGACAAAGGGGATTCTGTGATTGCAAGAGAAGTATTCGGTCTTAGGGGGCCTTGTATTATATCCTGTTCATTCTTTTAGTAACCCTTCTGAGTATTCAAACGTGTATCGAGGCCCTTTCGTAGCGCTCAATTTGCCACACTGTTTGTAAACCCTTGTTCTACTTCAGACTAATTCCTCCTTTCGAAGTATCTTAGCCTTTTGTGCATCCATTTGGTCCCTTTGGTCCAGTTTCCAAATGGTTTTAAAGATAGATCGAACTCCTCAGATAAGCTTTGCCCTTTCGTAGCATCCACTTACCCAAGTATGTTCACGACTTCCCACAGAAGAGTTTTGCCCTTTCGTAGCTTTCACTCAACCTTGGAAAGTCTGACCTTATAAATGGCACATAGAACAAGTTTTGAATACAGAGAAAAGAAACTAAACGAAGTAAAACATTTTATAAAACAAGAACTCCCCTTCAACCGAATGAAGAGTTTAGTTACGAATATCCATAGAGTTGGACATCATAACTAAATACTTGGGGATTTGGAAAAGAATACTCAAGAACCGACAAGAGTAAAGAGAGAAGAGAAAGAGATTACTCAAGAACAAACAAGAGTAACTCTTGAACTGTAACTGAAAGCTTGAGTACTCAAGAACAAACAGGAGTACTCAAGATCTAACTAAAGTATTTGAGAACAAACTGAACTTTTATTTATATCAAAACCAAACTTTACAAAGTAACAAACTTAGAGAGAGAAGTGGAGTGTGGTGTGTTGTGATTGCTTATGGCTTTTGAAATGAGGAGGGATGGCTTGGTATTTATAGCCATGGAGGAGAGGAATGGATGGCCAAGATGAGGGCATGTGGTTTAGCATCCAAGGGTGGAGAGGAGGGGAAGAGGAGAGGAAGACAAGTGTCACAAGGGGAGAGGAGAAGGCAAAGCCGCCGGCGGCTTTTGGTGTGGATGGAGGAGGATGTGACATGTGGTGGTGTGGGAGAGGAGGAGGGGTGGATGTGAGGAGAAAGCCGCCGGTCCATGTGGCATGAGGAGAGTGGTTGTGAGTTTTGTGCAGTTTGCACAAAACTATCGGTGTATTCCAGCTCCGGATTGTCTTCGGTTTCTCTTCGGTTTGATTTGTTTTGAATGATTCCATGTCAGGATCTTTAGATTTCTTCATTCAGCGTCTGATCTTGACCTTGGATTGTCTCCTGATATCTTTTCTGTGCTAAAAGCTCTTCCTTAGCGTGTATTCTCTCTAAGCTCTGAAATACCCTGTAGAAATGTATCGGGACTAAAACATCGAAGTTAGATAGACAAACAGTCTAATTTGGTGGGTTTAACTGTGTTTATGATTCATACAATTGTGGTCCATCAGATAACCCCACACTTTTAGTTGTTCGTCCCGAACAATGCTTTATAAGGGCGTTACTAAGTAAGTTGGTTAAAATATGAAAATAAGATTGTGGTACTCGATTTTTCCTAATTCATGCATTACTACTTGTTACTAAATTAAACTGTGTAATTAAGTAGAATAAACTTGATACTTGTACCTTCGTGCTGAGATGCAAATTATTTCGGATGTTTCGGGAGATAGCCCTTTTCAGGCTCCTGGACTACACCTTCGGGACCATCTCGCACTATATGGTTTTCTTGTAGCTTTCTCTAGCACGTGATTCGATTCGGGTTTCAGTGAGTTGAGCCTTTTCTTGATTTTTTTCTTTTTTCTTTCTTCTTCTTTGGCGATGGACTGCTTTTTGTAGTGATTTGCCTTTAGCTTTTGATTTGACGTTGTTGAGTGCTTCACTTTTGCTCGGTAACCTTCACATTTTTGGGCCTTAGGCCTCTTTTGATTTTCTTCTTTGAGTTTTTTGCTTCTTTGTGACTTGCTAGTCCATCTTGTTTTTTGCCTTCTTGGGAGGTCCAATCATCGCCCGCAAGCATATGGAAATACCTCCCCGCTCCTCTCATCTTTGTTGTTTCGTGCGGGTCAAGATGAGGGTCGCTCATCTATTTTCTCGGCTACTTTGACTAGAGAGAGGACGGTTTGATTCCCGTCCTTGCCTTTTACATAGATGCTTCAAGGCAGAGTTGACTTCAATTATTCACCGAAACCTGAAGTGCAGCCTCCACTGACTTCGAAAACCATATAGTTTGATCTGATCCTTCAAGTGCTTGCCAAGCCTCTCTAGGGCAATTTCTATCAACTCCACATTCCTAGGTTATCTCGGCACAAAGGACAAATGAGAAGTTACATTCTAAGTTTTTAAACAGTTGAATTTTCACAAGGTTGATGCATGAATTATGATCTATCTTTTTCACATTCTCAAGTTCATATTTTCAAAAAGATATTATTAAAAAAGAAAAGAAAAACATGCAGATGGTTCTCACCCCACACTTTTGAACGAAGGCGTGCCTTAGTTCAAAAGTCATGCAAATATATACAAGAGAAGGATATGACATTAAGGAAAAAGAAGAACAGAACTCCCTTTTACTGTGTCGTGCAAACGACATGGCATGAGGCTGGATAATCGAGGGAGTCTGGCTGGGGCCTCGAACTCTCAGCGCAGGCCCGGTAAATTCACGGAAGCTGCCTGGCTGATCCGGTCTTGCTCCAAACTTAATTCCTACATGAAAGATATTCCTTCTATACAAAAAGTGGGTGAGAGCGCTTATTGGAAATTTAAATGACAGAAAATAAAGTGCAGAAAAGTAAGATAGTGTCGGGTTACCTCCCGACCAGTGCACTTGTTTAACGTCGTTGGCTCGACAGTACCTCGTTCTTGATCATTGGTTGGGGTCCCATGGGTGGCTCAAGTCGAATTTTTGTGGGGCTATGCTGGCTTCGCCATGGTAATGTTTGACTCGTTGCCCGTTTACCGTGAATTTACTTTTATTGTCCATGCTTTCCAACTCAAGCCTTCCATGGTTGTATACTTTAGTCACAGTATAAGGGCCGGTCCATTTTGATTTTAGTTTGCCAGGCATTAACTTCAACCGTGAGGAAAAGAGTAGTACTTGTTGTCCTTCCTTAAATGAGCGGCGGAGGATGAATTTGTCATGATATAATTTCGTCCGTGCCTTGTAGTCTGTTTGCTCTTCATAGGCTTCAAGCCGCAATTCTTCAAGTTCGCATAGCTTAAGCTTCCTATCCAGTCCGGCAGCTTTTAAATCTGGATTGCACTTCTTGAGCGCCCAATAGGCTTTATGTTCTAATTCTACCGGAAGGTGGCATGCCTTTCCATAAACAAGCCGAAAGGGGGAGGTTCCAATTGGTGTTTTGTACGCTGTCCGATAAGCCCAAAGAGCTTCGTCCAGTCTCTGACTCCAATCTTTCCTACCTGGTTTCACCATCTTTTCTAGAATACTTTTGATTTCGCGGTTGGAGATCTCCGCTTGCCCATTGGTTTGGGGATGATATGCCGTAGATGTTCGGTGGTGGACATGGTATCGTTTTAAGGTAGCAGCCATCATGCGGTTGCAGAAATGAGTTCCTTGGTCACTTATTATGGCTTTGGGTACCCCGTACCTACAAAATATATTAGTGCGCAAAAATTCTATGACAGTCTTTGCATCATCGCACCTTGTAGCCTTAGCTTCTACCCATTTTGACACATAATCCACAGCAACTAAGATGTATGTGTAACCGCATGAAACTGGAAATGGTCCCATAAAATCAAGACCCCAAACGTCGAAGACATCGTTGACTAATATGGGTACTTGAGGCATTTCATTCCTAGCTGACACATTTCCTACTCTTTGACACTTATCGCATTTTCTACATTTTTTATTGGCATCTTTAAATATTCCTGGCCAGAAAAAGCCGCTATCTAGGATTTTTCTAGCGGTTCTTTTAGGCCCAAAATGTCCTCCGCATGCAAACTCATGGCAGAAGCTAATAACAGAAGCTATTTCATTATCAGGGATGCATCTCCTAAGTATTTGATCTGGTCCTATTTTCCATAAATAAGGATCATCCCATAAGTATTGTTTAGCCTCATGTTTAAGTTTCATGCATTGTGCTTTAGTAAAAGAGGGAGGAAACGTACCTCCCACAAGGTAGTTGACGATTGAAGCATACCATGGTATTTTGGTTGAGACGGCGTATAGGTGCTCATCTGGAAATGATTCGGTTATGTGCCCTTCTTCTTCCTTTCGGACAATCCTACTTAGGTGGTCGGCCACCGTATTCTCAATTCCTTTTTTGTCCCTTATTTCTACATCGAACTCTTGCAGCAGTAATATCCACCGTATGAGTCTTGGCTTGGCTTCCTTTTTCTTCATCAGGTAGCAGATGGGAGCATGGTCAGAATAAACTATTACTTTTGCTCCAAGCAAATATGGTCTGAACTTTTCTAGAGCGAAAACTACTGCCAAGAGTTCCTTTTCGGTGGTGGAGTAGTTCCGTTGGGCAGGATCTAGGGTTCGTGAGGCGTAGTAGATCACACCTGATTTCTTTTCAATTTTTTGGCCGAGAACTGCCCCTACAGCGAAGTCGCTTGCGTCGCACATGATTTCGAATGGTAGTTCCCAATTTGGTGTTTGGATGATAGGTGTGCTAGTGAGGGCTTTCTTTAGATCATCAAAGGCTTTTTTGCATGCGTCGGTGAATTCAAACGGAACTTCTTTTTGTAGGAGAGAGGATAGGGGCAATGCCTTTTTGGAGAAGTCTTTGATGAATCGTCGGTAGAATCCTGCATGGCCAAGGAATGATTGGATGTCTCGGACCGTGGATGGGTATGGTAGAGTCTTGATCAGGTCGATTTTTGCTTTGTCTACTTCCATACCTTCTTTCGAGACGACATGTCCTAAGACTATTCCATGTGTTACCATGAAGTGGCACTTCTCATAATTGAGCACTAAGTTCATGGACACACATCGTGCTAAAACTGTGTTCAAATTGCTTAAGCACGCGTCGAATGTGTCTCCATGGATGGTGAAGTCGTCCATGAAGACTTCAATAAATTCTCCGATCATGTCTGAAAAAATGCTGGTCACAACCCTTTGAAAAGTTCCTGGAGCATTGCATAGGCCGAATGACATTCTTCTGAAGGCGAAAGTACCGAATGGGCAGGTAAATGTTGTCTTTTCTTGGTCTTCAGGTGCTATGGGGATCTGATTATATCCTGAGAACCTGTCCAGGAAGCAAAAATATAGTTTGCCTGCCAGCCGGTCCAGCATTTGATTGATGAATGGTAGAGGGAAATGGTCTTTTCTTGTGACGGCGTTCAATTTCCTGTAGTCGATGCACATTCTCCAGCCGTTCTTGATCCTTGTTGTCACCATGTTTCCTTTGGCATCTTCTTCGACTGTGATCCCACTTTTTTTGGGAACCACGTGGACAGGACTCACCCATTGGCTATCTGAAATGGGATAGATAACGTCCGCGTCTAGTAGTTTTTGTATTTCTTTCTGGACGATCTCCATCATGATTGGGTTGAGTCTTCGTTGAGGCTCTCTTGATGGTTTTGCTCCATCTTCAAGTAGAATACGGTGCATGCATACGGCCGGGCTGACTCCTCTTAAATCGGCCAGTGTCCATCCGATAGCCAGCTTGTGTTGTTTCAGCACTTTTATCAAGCTTTGTTCTTGTCCTGTTTCCAAGCCACTATTGATAATTACTGGGAGAGTGTCATTATCTCCTAGGAAGGCGTACTTTAAATGTCCAGGAAGGGGCTTTAACTCTATTTTGGGGGGTTGCATTACCGAGGGCACGAAAGTATTTGATTTGAATAATTTTACCTCGTTGACTTCATATTCTAGTGTGAGAGGCTCCGAGATCGTTAAGTGGGCCACCATTTCATGCAAGTTTTCAGTTAATGAGCTTTAGGCTCCGTTGAGTACGGCTTCTAAGAGATCTGCTCTTGGTTCTGATTGAGTTTCTTGGACCAGATCGTCCAAAGCATCGAGAGCGTGAACTTCCTCGAAATCCATAGGGTGCTTTATTGCTTGGAATATGTCGAAGCTGAAGACTTCTCCTTCTACTTCTATTGAGAGCATCCCACTTCCACAGTCTATCTTCATTTTTGCTGTTTTCAGAAATGGACGACCGAGAAGAATAGGTGCATGATCAGTAGGTCCGCCATTCTCCATTTTTAAGACGTAGAAGTCTGCTGGAAATACTAATTTGCCTACTTGAACCAGGACGTCTTCAATTTTGCCCTCGGGCTGTTTGCATGATCGATCAGCTAATTGAATAGTGAGACCGGTGGGTTTGAGTGGTCCAATCTTAAGGCATGAGTAGATAGAGAAGGGAAGAACATTGATTGATGCCCCTAGGTCTAGCATGCAGTTATCGATTCTGATGTTGCCAATTTTGCATGGAATGGTGTAAGTTCCAGGATCTCCACATTTAGGGGGAACTTTCCGTTGCATGACTGCCGATACGTTCCTACTCATCAGCTCCTGATCGTTTCCAGTATTCCTCCTCCGGTTGATACAAAGTTCTTTCAAAAACTTGGCATACCGAGGAATTTGCTTGATGGCTTCCAAGAGGGGGATGTTGATTTCAACCTTGCTGAACAACTCCAACACTTCCTTATCCATGACATATTGTTTTTGCACGCGTGTAGGTACTGGAAATGGAAGTGTTGTGCTAATTCTAGGATTTTCGGTTCTGGGTATCAGGTCAGGCCCGTGTTCCTGGGACGTATTCTCTTCTTCTTCGGACGCGTCCCGTTCTTCCTCAATTATGTCGCCGTCTTTATCGGTTGCTTCTTCCTCTAGAGTTTCGAGAGGCTCGGGCCTTGTTTGTTTTTCTTTGGGTAACCTTGGATCTTTTTCTTCTTTTTGCTCCACAGTTTTGCCGACAATCGTTTTTCCACTCCTAAGAGTTACGGCATTCATATTTTCCTGCGGGCTTTGAATAGTTTGGGACAGGAGTTCGCCGGGATTACTAGGGAGTGCGGATACTGATGCAGCGAGTTGGGCGATGTGCTTCTTCAAGTCTGATAATTCTTCTTTTGTTTCGATTTGGTTTCGATGCATAGTAGTATTCAACTGTTGCACAGTTCCAGTTAATTGCAGCATCATATCCTCAAGTGATTTGTTTGCCCCTTGACAATTCCCTGAGCTTGCTTGGTACTGGTTTGACTCCTCCTGTTGGTATTGGTCTGCTGGGGTGTTCTGGTTGTACGGTTGATAGAATGACTGGGCTAGTTGAGGGATAGCTGGTTGTGTCTTCTTCTGAGGATAGTTGTTGTTATGCCAGCTTGGGTTGGTTGTTTGACCGTACTGTCTATTTTGTCCGGCTCTGTCATTGTTGTTGTTGTTGTATCCTTGGTATCCTCCCATTACATTTACTTCTGCAGGTTCCTCTTCTATTAATGTTGGGCATGTGTCAGTTTTGTGCTCTGTAGAACCACAAAATTCACAAGGTTTTACAGGAATTGGCTGTCTTCGTATGATCTGAATCATCATCTCTTTTAACTGTTTCATCTCTTTAGTTATGGAGTTTACTGATGTTTCGGCTTGTGCTACCTTTTTTGATCGAGAGAATTCATCTTGACGAGCAGTCTCTTCTCTAAATCGGGCATTTTCAGCAACGTTGGCGATGAGATTCCTTATGCCACTCAATGATAGATTCATCATGGATCCTCCCGCTGAGGCATCCAAGAGCATTTTGTCTAAGGGTCTTAATCCATCAATGAGGTATTCGATGACGAGTTTCTCGGGCAGTCCAAGGGCACAGCAGCTCCTTTCTAGGTGATTGAATTTTTCCAGGTAATCGTACATGGTTTCATTGGGACCCTGTTTGATTTCCTGTAGTTGCCTCCTTACTTGCATTGCTCTTCCCGCCGGATAGTATTTGTCTAAGAATTTCTTCTGCATCTGAGCCCATGTTCTGATGCTTCCGGAAGGCAATGAAAGGAACCAATCGTTTGCCGAGTCTATGAGGGAAAAATAGAACGCCTTTAACTTGAAGTCGTCCATATTCACTCGATTGGGTTTTAGGTTTTGGCAAATTCCATGCAGGCGTTGGAGGTGAGTTGTGGCGGATTCTCCTTGAGCTCCTGAGAATTTTGGCAAGCTGTGGGCCACTGACGCGTTGATGGTTATGTTTTCTAGTTCAGGGCTCTCGTAAATGCACCACGGCTGTGTTTCGAAGTTAGGGGCATTTAATTCTCCCATAGTAGGTTCACGGTAGTTGTTGTCCCCATAGTAGTCGTCGAAGACAGGTTCTTGCCTAGGTATTTGTCGGGGTTGGGGGTGTGGTGGATATCTAGGGGTTGTACTGGACCAGCTGCATTTCGGTCCTCGGGTGGTTCATGGTTTCTTCGGGCGGCCTCCCTATCACGAGCTCTTCTGTTTCTGATGAGTTGTTCCGGATCATCGATGAATGGAACCTCATCATTTCGATCGTACAGGTTTATTTCTTCGTCATCCTGATAGTCATGGTGGCTTTCTTCGCGAGACATGGTTATTTTGAAGCGATTTTGATTCGAAGAACTTATCCGATGGTTAATTCCCCGGCAACGGCGCCAATTTGACAGAACCGCTCGTCGTTAAAGCGATTTGTGCAAATAAATTTATAAGTCCGCTACTCGCGACTTAACTACTGGGTAGCAAGTGGTAAGTAGGGGTCAAACCCAGAGGAATTAGGGGGATAGGTTATTCTTTAAGGGATTTGTTCAGCGAAGGAACGTGTTTTAGGTTGGTTGAGGTTTTAGTGCTAACAACTACGTGACTTTTTAGTTGGTTTTGGTTTTGAGTGCTGAAAAGTAAATTACAGAAAAGTAAATACTGAAATTAAAAGCGAAGACTTACAGTGGGTGATGCGTGAATTGCAAGTCCTCCGGATTGTGAGCGGTTGATAGTTGCAGTTGATTGAACAATAAAAGTAAAGACAAAGGGGATTCTGTGATTGCAAGAGAAGTATTCGGTCTTAGGGGGCCTTGTATTATATCCTGTTCATTCTTTTAGTAACCCTTCTGAGTATTCAAACGTGTATCGAGGCCCTTTCGTAGCGCTCAATTTGCCACACTGTTTGTAAACCCTTGTTCTACTTCAGACTAATTCCTCCTTTCGAAGTATCTTAGCCTTTTGTGCATCCATTTGGTCCCTTTGGTCCAGTTTCCAAATGGTTTTAAAGATAGATCGAACTCCTCAGATAAGCTTTGCCCTTTCGTAGCATCCACTTACCCGAGTATGTTCACGACTTCCCACAGAAGAGTTTTGCCCTTTCGTAGCTTCCACTCAACCTTGGAAAGTCTGACCTTATAAATGGCACATAGAACAAGTTTTGAATACAGAGAAAAGAAACTAAACGAAGTAAAACATTTTATAAAACAAGAACTCCCCTTCAACCGAATGAAGAGTTTAGTTACGAATATCCATAGAGTTGGACATCATAACTAAATACTTGGGGATTTGGAAAAGAATACTCAAGAACCGACAAGAGTAAAGAGAGAAGAGAAAGAGATTACTCAAGAACAAACAAGAGTAACTCTTGAACTGTAACTGAAAGCTTGAGTACTCAAGAACAAACAGGAGTACTCAAGATCTAACTAAAGTATTTGAGAACAAACTGAACTTTTATTTATATCAAAACCAAACTTTACAAAGTAACAAACTTAGAGAGAGAAGTGGAGTGTGGTGTGTTGTGATTGCTTATGGCTTTTGAAATGAGGAGGGATGGCTTGGTATTTATAGCCATGGAGGAAAGGAATGGATGGCCAAGATGAGGGCATGTGGTTTAGCATCCAAGGGTGGAGAGGAGGGGAAGAGGAGAGGAAGACAAGTGTCACAAGGGGAGAGGAGAAGGCAAAGCCGCCGGCGGCTTTTGGTGTGGATGGAGGAGGATGTGACATGTGGTGGTGTGGGAGAGGAGGAGGGGTGGATGTGAGGAGAAAGCCGCCGGTCCATGTGGCATGAGGAGAGTGGTTGTGAGTTTTGTGCAGTTTGCACAAAACTATCGGTGTATTCCAGCTCCGGATTGTCTTCGGTTTCTCTTCGGTTTGATTTGTTTTGAATGATTCCATGTCAGGATCTTTAGATTTCTTCATTCAGCGTCTGATCTTGACCTTGGATTGTCTCCTGATATCTTTTCTGTGCTAAAAGCTCTTCCTTAGCGTGTATTCTCTCTAAGCTCTGAAATACCCTGTAGAAATGTATCGGGACTAAAACATCGAAGTTAGATAGACAAACAGTCTAATTTGGTGGGTTTAACTGTGTTTATGATTCATACAATTGTGGTCCATCACAGCTTCATAGATGATATTACGTGACATGATACATAATGCAACGTATTTTAGGCAGCTTCATAGATTATGTGAACAAGACTACTCATAATATGAACTAGACTACGAATTTTAACTATAAAGCTACACATTATAAAAAAGGGGTAAATGATAGATTACGAAATTTAACTAGACTATGAATTTTAACTATAAAGCTACGCATAATATGAACTAGACTATAAAGCTAAAATATGTAGCATTATTGTGTAGCTTTATCTCACGAGCTACATATTGTACGTTTGTTTGGACTCTTAAAATAGGTAACATCATCTATAAAACTGCATAGTTTCCTTTTACAAGTGGTAAAATACGTAGCATCATGAAGTCGTCAGCGGACTGCGTGGTCGTTTCTCTGCGCGAGTCATGTCTAATGATCTTTGGCCGGTTATGAGTTCTTGGAAGAACAACACCAAAGATATAAACATCACTCATTAAGGTAAGATGGCTGGTCATAAAGTACTCTGGTGCAGCATAGCTCTCTGTCCCCATGACATGCGTGGACACATGAGTTTGATCGCCTTCAGGACCATCCTTTGCCAAATCAAAATCAGATAATTTGGCTGTATAATCCTGAAAGGGAAAATTACACGACACTAGTAAGAAAACTAGTTAACACTAATCAAATCAAAGGCTTGCCTCACTACGTGACGGTTCGGGGGGTGGGGGGTGGGGGATAGGAAGAACTTGCAAAATCATCCAGTCTGGATGAACATATTTTGGATTTAAACCATGTAGCAAGCAATCCTTATCACTTATCCTCTTCAAAACATTCAGGACCTGCACAAGAGATAGCAATTACTATATATTGAACAAATCAATAGGCAAAATTAAACATAGACGAAGTGCAGAAGTTTCAGGTCATTACCCTTTCTGCTGAAAGCTGCTGTTTGCGCTCTACAGGTTCAGGAAGTTGTTCCTGGTCATCGTTCTTCTTTCTTATATTTTTATACTCAGCGACCATCATCATGTTATCAATAATAATCCTTCGCTGCTGCCAGCAGAATTAAAATCACTCGATTGCCGATCGAATCGGTGGCGGATGGTTGAAAAGGATTGGCTTTGGAGCTGCGGATGATGAGAAATCGAAAATCGAAGAGGATCGGTCGATTGAACGGATCTTGATTTCTCTCAGTTGTGCTTCCAAAAATACCCTTTACACCATAATTAGCAATTAATTAAATGCTAATTATGCTGATTATTAACAACTATAGGATGTTAGATCTAATGGCTAATTTAAATTCTTATTTCTCACCAAATCAGACACTTCTCACCTGATCTTCTTCCTTGTCATATAGTGAATAGTCAAACTATAAAATTGATGTATGGTAAACAATTTGAAATATTTACAATGAGAATCACGAAAATAATAATAATAACTATTCTATTCATACATTTTAATGATGTTATATGGTAAATTTGTAATTGTAAATAATTGATTTTAAATTAATATTCATTTGTACTATGAGATTTATGGAAATTATAATATTATAATTAAATTAAAATAAAAAATTTCAATGAGATATATAAATGAAATTAAAGAAAAATAATCATTTAATTGTTATTTTTAATGTTAACTAACGGAATTGACTAACGGGGTTAATTTCATCCGTTAACTTTAGGAAATTTTTTGATTTTGCCCTCTAATTGGAAAATATGATAGTTTAGACCTCAATTGGGAAAGAAGTGGTTGTTCGGGGGACCCTTTTTGTATTTTTTCCTATTTTTTATGTTTTAGGAAATGGTTCTTATTAACCTTTTGATTTTCTAGCATTGTATGATCTCTATAAAAGAGAATAATCAACATCAATAAAGGTGTGGACTCAAGTTAGTCATAAACAATTTGTTTGTGAGTTATCATATCTTTTCGGGAGGGATGTCATAAATTTTTTGAAAAGGATATTATGGTTGGAAAAAAAAAATTGTGCAAAGATATACATATTTATATTGAGAGTAAATTGAATATGAAGCTGATTTTAAAATGAAAAATAAGAATTTACCTTAGCCTTTGATTCGATGAAGTCAAAGGATGAGATCAAAATGACTGATTTGTAAATAATAAAAATACAATAACTAATTTTACAAGTTGGTTGAAATTCCTTGGAGATATTTTCGGAAAAGTGTAATTACACTACTACACTCGGGACTTTAGGCATCAGTTCTATGTAAGGGATTATGCATCGGTTATGGATTATGCATCGTTTCTGGAGATAACCGATGCATAAGGTCCACTTTATGCATTGGTTACCCCCGAGCGGTATAGGACATCAACTTTAGTGTTCTTTTGTACTAGGACTTTAATTTTGTTGTGGCATTCTTCCTTGTATGAAAGAAGATGTACTTGTATCGAATGATTATCTTTTTGAATGAATGTATCATAATGTTTTGAATGAGCAGCAGTGTATTCAAAATTGAGCAGCTGTGTATATTATTGTGGTTTGTTTGATAATTTTCAAGTGGATTTGAGCTATTGAAAACCAAATCTTCCAAATTTTTTTAAAAGATTAGGCATCCGTTTTCTAGAACCGATGCCTAATGTCAGCGCTATAGTAGTGTTACACTAATCTTCTTTCTCGTTTTCCTCTGTCAATCTTCTCGAATGCGAAATCTTGGACGGTGACGACTACGAATCCAACCAATTGATGCAGAATCTCATCACCGTCCATTGACTGTCCTTCTTTCGAACCTTAAACCTCCATATCTTCTTCAAATCCTTTTCTCTTCAACCGTGAAGATGTCGACGATGAACCAATATCTGTAATTTTATCATTAAATTCATTGTATCCATGCATATTAAGAAACCAACAGGTTGGTGGTCTGTTGGTTGACGTGTTGTCTACAATGCCTCAAGTTTTGGGTTCAATTGTGTACCGCCTCAAAACTTTGATTGCCGTAGTAAAGTTCTGGAGGATGTGAATCAGTACGAGAGACATGCGCTTCAAACTGATAAAAATTGTACTCGATAGTACTTATATGTAATGATTCGGTATCGACTTGTAATGAATAAATCAATAAATTAAAACTGAATTCAGAAGCATACCATGCCAATGATCCATATATGTTCTGTCATTCATAATAAATTTTATATATTTATAACTTACTTGAAAAACAAAATTAAGAAGTATATAGACGCAACAAACAATAAATGTATCGACATACATAATATACTGTATGTTGATAACTTACCTGAAAACTGAAATAAGAATCATATAAATAAAATGAAGAATGAACAATAAATTAGAGTTGGGATCCCATGAGAAGGCCTATTTAGGTGAGAAATGAGAAATTATCATCCCTCCATCCTAAAACATCAAGGGCCAATTTGTTTTAAATTCGTAGTTATCTCAAGATTAAATAGTCATAAAGGGCAAAGTAGGCAAGAAACATTAAACACAGCTGGAATCTCGTTATTCTCGTCAAATCCTACGACCTAATCTCTAAACCCACAAATCAATACGAATTCAATCGATTGATGCAGTGTTTTGCTCAATCGTCTTCGTCTAGAGACTTCCGAAGGAGGAGGGCCGAATCTCCTCTTCTTTCGTTCTCTCCGAATCAGTTGTTGTTTGTGTTGTTTTTCTGGAATATCGAGAGATTCGACATCGCCGGTCACATGACCAGAAGTATGAAGCTCCTGGAATAATAACTTTATTATTGGTGAACGCGGAAGGTGATCGTGATATGAGGGTGTGTTCGAAATCAGACTTAGAGATGGAGCACTCTATGCCATCACATGACCAGAAGTACGAAGATTTCGTTGATGTGTACATGAGCTCGTTTAAAGAGGACCCTCGCATACGAATAAATACGATAGTGACGGACAATTATTAAGTATATGCACTTGAGATCTTATCTAAAGAGTATAAAGGAAGTGTTCTTGTTGGAGCTAGCTTTAAAGATGTATATTTTACTGGATTCGAGCTCTTGAAGGGAATGTATGCTCTACTTATTTTAAAGGTGGATTGAAACCTCTCTCTCTTTTGAAGGCCCCGTGAGAAGGGTCCTAGTAAAGGACTTCTTACGAGTGATTTATATGGGGTGCTTTGTTGAGTCTAGCTAAGACATTAAATTAGGCCTCCGCGGGGAGTATCTCGGACTGTAAGTATTAGTTAGTCACATTTTCCATTTGCATGGTGTTCTTTGTGTGTGATCATTACAGGAACTTAAGTGTGGAGTGTGCCGAGCATGGAGAATGCTTTGTGCTAGCATCCCCTGGGCATCTTTCAATCACCATGGATATCGAGCTATCACACACGAGGGAAGTTCCCGTATGCGCAATTCTTATATTTATTTCTTTGCTTAAGGACTAAGCTCATTTTTAAGTGTGGAGTGGGTAGCACATTGTCACACACATCGCATGTCACGCATTCATTTAAGCATATGCTCAACTGTCTAAGTATCGAGATTGAAATCCTCATTTTCTATGGACCTCCTTGATTGATGATCAATCTTTTGGATTCAGAGTCTAGAACTTGAAATAGTTTTATTAGTGTGTGTATTCTCTTGTGTCCGTATCATTGCTAGCTTTTGCCTATCACATGTTCTACGTATTTCTTGAAGCATGTTTGAGACTTGATATTAGTAGGCACCGGTACCAAATGTTACAAACTTAAATTGCATCTCTTTTTCTAGGTCACCTTAGTACTGGTATATGCTTTTATTTACTTGTGATTTGCACGCACCCGCCTCTATTTGTATACTATGTCAAGTTTTAAGTGTGTAGTTAAAAAAGTCAAAAGAGGGCAAAAAATAGGCCCAATCAAGAACAAAGTTCTGAAATTTCAAAAGAGGGTGAAAAATTGACCCCAAGCAAGTTGTTTTTGAAAGAAAAATCAAAGTTAAAAAAAATAGTACATGGGCAAAGTGAGAAAAGTCACCCCTTGTGTAGGACAAATCGAAAAAGTGCACTTTCTGCCCCCTTTTGCTTGATGTAGTGTATTTCCACATTTTCATTGAGTGCACTCATGACTTGTTTTGACAATTCGTGTACCAGAAGCTAAGGGACGACCCTCGTACCTTGCACAGCAATTTTGATGTGATTTTCGTACTATTTTTAGAAAAATCTTTAAAGCTGGGCTCCTATTCTCATACGGGTCATTGCCTAGTCCTTGGCACTTGAGAATGAGCTTTACGTCAAGAGCCCGCGGACTATCCCTAGATAGCATAGGTGAATGGTGAGCATGTTTTGTGTAACTAGTTTCTTGTTCTTGACACATTGTCGTAGAACTATTTAGGACATGTGATTAGACAGCTACTAGTCATGTCAACTGTGTGTTTAAATGCATATCTCATTTGGAATGTGATTGTCCAACAATTCTGATGAAGATGTTTAATCTGAAATCGAGGTAACACGATGAATTCGGGGTATGCCATGACTCTACTATGACTTATTGAGCATCCTTTCACGCATACACGTTAGTTAGTCGCATATGGAATTTGTAGGTAGTCCCTTTTCTGAAAAAACTTCACGAGACTATATTCGTCCTACTAGGTCAATATAGGGGTTTAAAGGCTTGATGTGACCTTACGACATTGAGTTAGGTTCTGTACGTTAGTTTAGTTAGGATTGATCACATGAAATTTGAGTGGGTAACAATTCTACCATTTATTGACATGAGCTTAATGTTTGTTCGGGACAAACAAATCCTAAGTGTGGAGTGTTTTGATCAGTCGAATCATCAACTGAAATTCACCTCATTCGATGAAGGCTTTAGTTTGATTTCCCAAAATTTTATTGTCATTTGACCCTCTTCTCCTAGTGTTTCAGGTTAAACAACATGATGAATGCTTTGGGTTCCATCCGAAACGAATCATAGCAAATTAAGCAAAAATCGAGCAAACAAACCTATTCGACTTATTTTATGCATCAAAACCACATACGGTGTCCAAATGACTTGAGCCATAGCTTGTTAGAAAGCTAATTGAAATAGCTACAAGTTTGTAGTTTGGACCGATACCTCATTTGAAGCGGGCAGCCAAAAACGCAACGGAATTAATCTAGGTAGGCAGAAGAGGTAGGTATATGAGCCAGGTAGGCAGAAGAAGTAGTTAGATTACCTGCGTGAAGAGCGACAGTTGGCCAAATACATGGAGGTCACTTGGCGACCTGTCACACTACCTTGGTAGGGTGAAGAGGTAGGCACACGACCTACTTGAAGCTTTCCAAAACGAGTAAGCACGCTGAGGTCGTCCGACTACCTAGGCGGACAACCGAACCAATTTGGTTCAAACAAATGAACTATTGGTTTTAGATACGTTGGTTCGATCGGAATTAGGAAATTAAATCAGTTATAAATAAGAAAAGAAGTCCTATTTTTTTCGGACGTTTGATTTTGGAGAGTTTCTGACCTAGCTTGGAGAAGAAGAAAGAGAAGAATGCAACCATAGGTCAAAGACTCAATGAGCTACATTGTCAACATGGTTTCCTCGTCCTTGATCTCTAATTGTATACTATTTTTGGTTTTCTTACCATGAGTAGTGAGTACTTTCTCTTTTTCTGGGATCCTACGGATCCCGTGCATTGTACCCAACTCTTTATGTGATAAATTGAACGTTTTCATTAATCAGTTCGAGTATTCAATTTCATTGTGCTTACTTTTATCGTTCTTGCAAGTTTTACATTGAATGAGATGTTTGCATGCTAGAACGTATTTATGTTAATTACCAAAACGTGGAAGGGTCCTAGGTATTAACCGGATTATATGAAATTGACATTAGGTCATGGTAGCTACGCAGTTAGTACATGAATTAATAGGAAAGTTGACTTTATCGTATGAAAAAACCCTAGGCTTAATAATATAAATTGTTGATAATCCGTGGATGGACGGCGTTCAACGATTGAGATTAATCTTGACAATGATCCGTGGATGGGGGGGGGGGGGGGGGGGGGGGGCTTGTCTAGTATTATCTTGGTTTATTTCCATACTCTATAGTATGATTGAATTTGGTGATATTATTGTATGATTTGTGGGGTTGGCACGGGTGAAGTTTCATCCTGGGATTTTTTTTTCTCTAATCAAATCTACTTTTCTTATTTTCTGCATTTAATTTTAGGAAATTTCTTTACACCATATATTCTCTTATTATTTGGAATGTCTAAATAGTTCGTTTTTAGCTAGTATTCACACACATTGTTTCTTGGATCGACCCTTGCTTACCAAGGTTTACAAATTGTTTTTGACGGCAACCTGACAAGACAACTATAATGAGTTAAAAATACGCTTGTGAAAGTTGTCGGATTGCCACACAAGAAATGTTATCCTTATTAATAGTTATCGGATTGCCCCTTATGAGAGATTACCAAGACTGATACAAAAATGAAGTTTCGTGTCCCTTTTATAGTGGTCGTATTACCTCTTATGAGATATTGTCCAGACTGATGCAGAAATGATGCTTCAACTCCCTTGCATAATAGTTTAATTGTCCCTTTTATAATTGTCGGATCACCCCTCATGAAATATTATCCTTATTGATGCACAAAAAAATATCCCAGAGTCCCTTTTATAGTTGTCGAATTGACCTTTATGAGATATTATCTAGTCTGATACGCAAATAATGCCTCGAGTCCCTTTAGCAATGGTCTGATTTCCCGGTATGAGATATTATCAAGATTGATGTAGAAATGATGCCTTAAGTGCCTTTCATAATAGTTTGATTACCCATTATGAGATATTATCCATACCGAGGCACAAATGATTCCTCGATTCCCTTTTAAATTAGCCAGGTTGCCCCTTAAGAAATATTATCCAGACTAATACACAAATGATGCCTTGTGTCCCTTCTATAGTGGTCGGGTTGACCTTAATGAGATTATATCTCGACAAATGCACAAATGAAACTTCATGTCCCTTTTATGGTAGCCAAGTTGCCCCTTATGAGATAGTATCTAAACTCACGCACAAATGATTCCTTGTGTCACTTTTATAGTTGTCAGAATTCCCGTCAAGAAATATTATCCTTATTAATGTGTACATAATATCTTTGAATCCCTTTTGTAGTTGTCGGATTGCCCCTTATCAGATATTATCCAGACTAATACAAAAATGATGCCTCGTGTCCGCTCTATAGTGGTTGAATTGCCCCTTATGAGATATTATCCAGTCTGATGCACAAATGATACCTCATGTCCCTTTCATAATAGGCGGGTTGCCCCTTATGAGATGTACAAATGATGCCTCTTGTCCATTATATATAGTAGTCGGTTCGCCTCTTATGAGATGCACAAATGATGCCTCGTGTACCATTTTTAGTGGTCGGATTGCCTCTTATGGGATGTTAACTACATTGATGCACAAATGATTCCTCATGTCCTATTTATAGTGGTCGGATTGCCTCCTATGAGATAGTATTCTTAATGATGACAAATAATACATTATAGTCCCTTTTATAGTTGTCTGATTGCCCTTTACGAGATGCACAAATGATGCCTCGTGTCCCATTTATAGTGCTCGGATGCCTCTTAAAAATTATTATTGTTAATGATGCCCAAATAATACATATGAGTCCCTTTTATAATTGTCGGATTGCCCTTTACAAGATGCTCAAATAATGCTTCGTGTTCCATTTATAGTAGTCAGATTGCCTCTTATGTGATATTATTCTGACTCATGCAAAAAGGACTTTGTGTCCTTTTATAGTAGTCGAATTGCACCTTATGAGATATTATCTAAACCGATACACAAATGATGCCTCGTGTCCCTTTTATAGTGATCGGAGTGCCGCTTATGAGATATTATTTAAACTGATGCACAAATGATTCCTCATGTCTCTTTTATAATAGTCTGATTGCCCCTTATGAGATATTATTGAGACTGAGGCACAAAATGATTCCTCGTGTCCCTTTTATAGTCGTTGGATTACACCTCAAGAAATATTATCCTTATTAGTGCCCAAATAATACCTCGGAGTCCCTTTTATAGTTTTGGATTACCCCTTATGAGATATTATCAAGACTGATAGACAAATGATGCCTCGTGCGCCTTTTATAGTTGTCGAATTGTTGCTTATAAGATGTTTCCACACTGATACACAAATGACGTGTCGTGTCCCATTCAGAGTGGTCCTATTGCCCATTATGAGATATTATCCAGACTAATGCACAAATGATTCCTTGCGTTCCTTTTACAGTTGTCTGATTGCCCCTCAAAAAATATTATCTGTATTAATGTGTAAATAAAATCTTGGAGTCCCTTTTATAATGTCGGATTGCCCCTTAGGAGATATTATCTAGACAAGATGCCTCGTGTCCCTTTTATAGTAGTCGGATTGCCCCTTATGAGATATTATTTAGACAGATACACAAATGATGTCTCGTGTCCCATCTATAGTGGTCCTATTGCCCCTTATGAGATATTATCCAAACTGATGCAAAAACGATGCCTCAGAAATGCTGCCTCATGTCCCTTTTATAGTAGACGGGTTGCCCCTTATGAGATGTCCAAATGATGGCTCGTGTCCCTATTATAATAGTCAGGTCGTCCCTTATGAGTTGCACGAATAATGTCTCGTGTCCCATTTATGTTAGTCAAATTGCCTATTATGAGATATTATCCAGAATGATGCACAAATGATTCATCTGGTCCCTATTATAGTTGTTGGATTGCCCTTCAAGAAATATTATCCTTATTGATCCGAAATTATACCCAGAGTCCCTTTATTAGTTGTCGGATTGCCCTTATGAGATAATATCAAAACGGATACACAAATGATGTCTCGTGTCCCTTTTATAGTGGTTGTATTGATCCGTATGAGATATTGTCTAGACTGATGTAGAAATGATATTTCAGAAATGATTCCTCATGTCCCATTTACAGTGGTTGGATGGCCTCTTATGAGATATTGAAATTATGCATAAATGATTCATCTTGTCCATTCTATAGTTGGAGATTGCCCCCCAAGAAATATTACCCTTATTAATGCGCAAATAGTACCTCGGAGTCCCTTTAATAGTTGTCGGATTAACCCTTATGAGCGATTAGCAAGACCGATACAAAAATGATATCTCGTGTCCCTTTTATAGTGGTCGTATCACCCCTTAAAAGATATTATCCAGACTAATGTAGAAATGATGCTTCAGGTCACTTTTATGATAGTTGAATTGCCTATTACAAAATATTATCCAGGCTTAGAAACAAATGATGCCTCGTGTCCCTTTTATATTAGTCGGATTGCCCCTTAAAAGATATTAACCAGACTGATGCAGCAATGATGCTTCAGGTCGCTTTTATGATAGTTGAAGTGCCGATTCCGAGATATTATCCAGACTTAGAAACAAATGATGCCTTCTGTTCCGTTTATATTAGTCGGATTGCCCCTTAAAAGATACTATCCAGATTGATGTAGAAATGACGCCTCATTTTCCTTTATAATAGTTTGATTGCCTCTTATTATATATTATCTTGACAAATGCACAAATGATTCCCCGTGTCCCTTTTACAATTGTCGGATTGCCCCTCAAGATAAATTATCATTATTGATGTGCAAATAATACCTCGGAGTCCCTTTTAAAGTTGTCAGATTGCCCCTTATGAGATATTATCGACATCGAAACAAAAATGATGCCTCATGTCCCTTTTATAGTAGCCGGGTTGCCCCTAATGAGATGTACAAATGATTGCTTGTGTCCCTTTTGTAATAGTCCACTCGTCTCTTAAGAGATGCGCAAATAATGTCTCGTGTCCCATTTATGTGTGTCGGATAGCCTATTATGATTTATTATCCATAATGATGTACAAATGATTCATTTTGTCCCTTTTATAATTGTCAGATTGCCCCTTAAGAAATATCATCCTTATTGATGCGCAAATAATACCTCAGAGTCCTTTTAATAGTATCAAATTGCCCCTTATAAGATATTATACAGACTGATACACAAATGATGCCTCGAGTCCCTTTCACAGTGGTCGGATTGCCCCTTATGAGATATTATCAAGACTGATGCAGAAATGATACCTCATGTCCCTTTCATAATAGTTTGATTAACCATTATGTGATATTATCCAGGCTTAGGCACAAATGATGCCTCGCGTCCCTTTTAGATTAGCCGGGTTGCCCCTTAAGAATATTATCCAGACTGATACACTAATTTTGCGCGTTGGTAGAAGAAGATGCACTTCTTGCTAACGAAATTGAATGTGATGTATGTGCTCTCTACCCCCATTCCTGCCTGAATTTGGAGATGATGGACCCATGTAGTCATTTAAGCATCAATGCAAGTGGGAGAACGATGACTACATCGTTAGAGGTCACATCCGCAACGGCATTTTTGATGCCCTTTTCAATATTTATCAAAATGTAGAGTCCACAAAAGAACTCCGGGATTCACTTAATTCCAAGTATATGGCCAAAGACGCTTCTAGCTTCAAGTTTCTTGTAAGTAACTTCAACAATTACAAGATTGCTGATTCTTGGCGTGTGATGGAGCAATTCCATGAAATAAAATGTATCTTGGGGCAGTTTGCCCAACACAAGTTGAAGATGGATGATTCCATCTCGGTGTCAAGCAAATTGACAAATTATCACCGGGTTGGAAAGACTTCAAGCGTACGTTAAAGCACAAGAAAGAAGAAATGTCTCTTATGTAACTTGCTAGTGAATTGTGCATCAAAGAGGAGCTTCGTGCACATGAGAATGAAAAGAAGGAGGAGGCATCAAATTTACCTGCGGTGAATATGATGGAAGCAAGTTCACAAAAGATGAACAACAACAAGGAAAGAAGAAGCCTTACAATCAAGCAAGCAACGGTCCAAACAAGAAGCATCCTTCTAAAGGGAATGTGTGTTGGACTTACGGAAATGTGGGGCATTTCAAAAGAGATTGCCGCGTCGGAAAGGGAAGAGCGAGAAGGCTCAAGGCCATGCTTTTGGTGCTAAAAGCCAAGAGAAAAAGGATCATCAAGGTCAGAAAAGTTTGGTCTCAAGTTTAGAAACTAAAGTTGGATACAACTTCTAATTTAGATTATGTCTTTAACTTTTTTGAAATTTTTGCTAAGCAGGATGATGAGATTCCGTGGTGGGTTGTTGTAGAGACAAAGAAATGTTGAAGTCTTTTACCGCTACAAGTGAAGGAAAAGTGATGTTCCCTTGAGTGGCATGTGTTTTCCAAAACGGAGTTGGACAGTCCGAGCAGGAGTTCAGGGGGAGTTCGAACATATCTTAGCACTCATGAACAGCGTGGCACAGACGCAAGGATTTTTTCCGGAAGAGTCCACACAGCAAAGAGATCGTCGATTTGAAGTCGACCAGCGAACTTGTTGAACAACAGATATTCGAATGAATATCTACATTGAAGGCGTCGTAGCTGACTTGGACAAGAGATCTTCATATATTCTTCCAACCGATTTGAGAAAGATATACATTGAATATTTAGGAATATTTCCTAAATATTTGATGGGATTATCTTGAGCAGATTTGGAAATCAACCGAGCATATAAATTCAATGCTAGGGCATCCGGATCTGTGTCGCTTCCTGAGAGAAAAGAAAAACACGAGAGTTCGTGAGATTGGGAGGAAAGCGACGGCCAGCCATTCCACATCGGAATATCAGCGGCAAACCAACATCTTGTTCGGTGTGGTGTTCAAGCCGTGCTTGAAAAACAACAAAGCGCACACACACAGTAATCAAGCTACGTCTGTGAGATAAGGCGACTGGACTTCTGGGAGGTCCAAGACTAGGCCGAGAGGGAAGTCTCGTCCTACCTATAGGGGATCGAGGGGAGCTGCGGTGAACCGAGGTTGCAAATCCGAGAGATAGAGAATTAGAGGCTAGGAAATTACAAGCAAGGTGTTGTGTAAGAGTAAGACCACTTGTAGCTCTAATTTCGTAATACGATTTGTGTCCCTTTTAGGGTGTGGGAAACCCCTCAGAGTAGGCAAGGCCAAACTGGGTAACAGATCGTGTGTGTGTTCCTGCTTTGTTCTGTTTTCAGTTCTATTTCATAAACTGTGTAAATCACTGTCGGAACACGAGTCTGTAGAGTTCGTGTCAAGTAATCTATGCGTACCTCAGTCTCTTTCTGCACCTGCTGAATCATTGTGAAAGGAGTTCAAGGTCTGTCTCAACTGTACCTTGAACACCAGCTTGAACAGGGGATAGAATTTCAAATGGTATCAGAGCGAACACTCGACACACTGAGTGGGATCCTGGAACTGTTCAAGATGACTGCGAAGTAAGGACAATTACCCTCGAACACGGTCCATGATTGGAGGATAGGCACGAAGACTTACAGAAGTAAAGATGTTTGCATGGTTGCGTTCAGCTCCTCAAGTCATATGGAGAAAGATCGCTGGTACTTCGATAGCGGATGCTCCGCCCATATGACAGGTGACTCCAAATACCTTACACAGATTCGACCTGTTTTTAAGAAGCAGTTCGTCACTTTTGGAGATGGAGGAAAAGGACAGGTGATCGGCTGTGGGACATTGAAGGTTTCGGATCTGCCTGTTCTCAAAGACACTCTCCTAGTTGAAGGACTAAAAGTGAACCTACTCAGCATAAGTCAACTTTGTGACAGCAGACATCATGTCAAATTCACCCACAACTCATGCCAAGTTTTTGATAAAGACGGAGGCACTTTGATGAAAGGAAGCAGAGCAGCTAACAACTGTTACCTCATCGGCTCCACTGGAACAGTTGCTTCACCAGCCTGCTTGTCTAGCCAAGCCGATGAGATGTCCCTCTGGCACAGACGATTGGGTCATCTAAACCTCAAGACATTAAAGAAACTCTGCTCATCTGGACTCATCCGAGGAATACCAAATGTCAAAGGAAGTCAGGATGTGATGTGTGGAGAATGCCAGATCGAGAAATAGACCAAAGCATCACACCCTAAGATCGCTCAAATCAGCACCGTCAGACCACTGCAACTGATCCATATGGACTTAATGGGACCAATGCAAACTGAGAGCTATGGTGGGAAGAAGTATGTTCTGGTCTGCGTTGACGACTTCACTAGATTCACTTGGACAAGGTTCCTTCGGGACAAGACTGAAGCTGCGCAACAGTTCATAGAACTTGCTACCTTGATCCAACGAGAAAGGGAAGAAAAAAGGGAAAAATTGGTGTCCATCAGGAGTGACAATGGCACAGAATTCAAGAATGTTACTATGGGAACCTATTGTGCGAAACACGGGATTGCTCATCAGTTTGCATCAGCAATCACCCCTCAGCAGAATAGAGTTGTGGAACGGAAAAATCATACCATTCAAGAGATGGCCCGGGTGACGATCCATGCCAAGAAGATTCCTCTGAAGTTCTGGTCCGAAGCTATGAATACCGCATGTCACATCATAAATTGAGTTACTATACGCACTGGAACAGAGAAGACGTGCTATGAACTTTGGAAAGGTAAGAAGCCCACTGTCAAATACTTCCACATTTTTGGGAGTGATTGCTACATTCTGAATGACCGGGAGTACCGACAGAAGCTGGATCCAAAAAGTGATGAAGGGTTCTTTCTAGGGTATTCCTCAAACAGTCGAGCATACCGGGTGTTCAACAAGCGCACAGGATCAGTCATGGAATCTATAAATGTCAAAGTCAAGGATGAAGTATTTGTACAAGCTATCTCGGACGACACTGACGACAGTACCAGCACAGTACCTGCAACACAACCAACATCCCAGCAGACTGAGCAAGAACTGACTGAAGACACCTCTGACAACCTCCTTGAAAATTCCTCATCTGACGAAGCCGATATTGTCAACACTCGGGAGAATGTCATTACGCTACAACCCTCCTGACAAATTGCCAGGGATCACCCAATCTCTGAGGTCATTGGATCACCAAGTGACGGAGTTCAAACTCGCAGAAAACTGAGCAACTCCAGAGAAGTGGCTGCCTGTTCGTGCTTCCTCTCCTCAATTGAGCCGAAAAACATAAAGGAAGCATTACTTGATGAGTATTAGGTCCTCGCCATGCAGGAGGAACTGGAAGAATTTACTCGAAATGATGTATGGGATCTGGTTCCAAGACCTGATGGGGTTAACGTCATTGGCACAAAATGGATTTTCAAAAACAAGTCCGACGCATCAGGGAACATAACAAGAAACAAAGCTCGCCTTGTTGCACAAGGATACACTCAGATAGAAGGGATAGACTTTGAGGAAACCTTTCTCCGGTCGCACGTCTTGAAGCCATTCGCTTACTACTTGCTCCGGCATGTCACTTAAAATTTCGACTGTTCCAGATGGATGTCAAAAGTGCTTTCCTCAACGGATTTCTGAATGAGGAAGTTTACGTTGCTCAGCCAAAAAGATTTGAGGACCCGCATCACCCAGCATCTGTGTACCACCTCAAAAACGCATTGTACGGTCTCAAACAAGCACCCAGAGCTTGGTATGAGCGCCTCAATGTGTTCCTCGTCGATCATGGATATGTGCGAGGGGGAGTGGACAAGACCCTGTTCGTCAAACCAACAAGGTCAGACTTTATTATCGCACAAATCTATGTTGACGACATTGTATTTGGGTCCAATACCCAGAAACTGGTGGATCAGTTTGTAGAACAGATGTAGAAGGAGTTCAAGATGAGCATGGTTGGGGAGATGAACTACTTTCTCGGACTCCAGGTGACTCAGAAGGAAGATGGCGTTTTCATCTCACAAAGCAAGTATGCCAAGAATCTGATAAAGAAATTTGATCTTGAGAAGGCAAGTCACAAACGAACTCCGGCTGCTACGCACATAAAGACAACCAAAGATGAGGCTGGAACAAAGGTCGATCAGACACTGTACAGGAGTATGATTGGAAGCCTGTTGTACTTGACCGCCAGTAGACCGGACATAGCATATGCCGTAGGTGTTTGTGCAAGATACCAGGCGGATCCAAAGGAAAGTCATCTCCTACAAGTCAAGAGAATCATTAAGTATGTATGCGGGACAGTTGACTTCGGAATCTGGTACACCAAGGACACCAACCCACATCTGGTTGGCTACTGCGATGCTGACTGGGCAAGAAACGCTGAAGATCGAAAGAGCACATCTGGAGGATGCTACTTCTTAGGAAATAACTTGGTTTCATAGTTCAGCAAAAAGTAAAATAGCATCTCACTGTCGACGGCTGAAGCAGAATATATCGCAGCTTGAAGCAGCTGCACTCATCTGCTATGGATGAAGCAAATGATGTCTGAATACGAAGTTAAACAAGAAGAGATGACCCTATACTGTGATAATATGAGCGCAATTAGCATCTCGAAGAATCCAGTGCAACACTCCAAGACGAAGCACATAGACATCAGACATCATTTCATCAGAGAGCTGGTTGAACAGAAGGTGGTTACACTTACGCATGTAACAACAGACAAGCAATTGGCGGACATCTTCACCTAACCTCTTGATGCCGCTCAGTTTGAAACACTCAGATCCTCCCTGGGTCTGTGTTATCAAGAACTAAGTGTTCCAGATAGTGGTCAGTCACAGGCGGAACACCAACTCAACAGTTGGGCTGACCACTTATTTTCCGGAAGCTGGAACAGAAGGGAGTGTGCGAACCGCGGAGGAAATTCAGGCGATTTCTCAACCACCCTAAAAAAAGGGTAATCCCTTGCTCTAATCCCCATGCTATTGCACTCAATTCTGTTAAGGAGGAAGCACGGGCGATTGGTCAATACTCAGTAAGCTAAAGGTGTCAATGTGGTTAATGAGAAGCCCAAAGGATTGAATATTATTGTAGACTCTGTGGCCGATACTGCAGAAGAAGGTAGAGCCAGTAGGGCTAAGATTGTGGTTCTGATAAGCAGAAGCGGTTGAATACAAAGGTGGATACCACTGGTTTCGAGCTGAAGAAGACATGAATCTGTCTGAAAGTCGTGCCTCGAAGGAACAGATCTCCCAGGGAATACGCCACATAGATTTGTGCTGTGAGGGGGAGAAGTATCGCCCCGTCAGACTCTGAGCCTGAGCAAGTGGTTGAACCTTCCAGCAAGAGAAGTCTAGTTCTGGATAAAGAGTCAGGTGAATGCTTAGTAGAAAAGACTGCTGAGGCAGTAAATGAAGGGACAGAGAATGACTCTGTACCTATGGAAACTGATGATGTGAAGCAACAAGAGAACGAAGATGCTGTCTCTGATGAGTCAGACCCATTTTGGGAAGACAGTTCCATCTCAGTTGCAGTTCTGACTATATTCTAGTCATTGGTGCTCCTTATCATCATAGTCAACTGGAAGCCTACATCTCAGAGAACCTCGGCCAGCAAGGAGATAGGGCAGCTACTCTACCAGATTGGGAACAGGATGCTCACTGACATGGGAAGAATTATGGTCGATCAGATTGCAGAACAAGCTATCTCTACAACGTCTCTGCACCAGATAATCTCCCCATCGCTTATCTATGAACTGTTTATCAACAAGTGATGGACCATAATTATACGAATCAAAAACACAGTAAAACCCACCAAATTAGACTGTTGTTCTATTTAACTTCTGCTTGTTAGTCCCGAATTATTTCTACAGGGTATTTTGGCGCTTAGAGAGAAAACACGCTAAGGAGAGGATTTTACGCTGAAAAGATATTACGAGCCAGTCCAAGGTCACGATCAGATGCTTAACGAAGAAATCTCAAGATCCTGACGTTGAATTACTCGAATCAAAACCAACCGAGGAATAATCAAAGTCAGACCGGAACGAAATTGGACTGATTGTTTTGTGAAAACTACACAAAACATCAAACAAACTCATCCTTATCCAAACACAACCGGCGGCTTTTGGAGGAGGTGATCTAAGTCACCTCCCCTCCTCCTCCCACAACCTCCTACCGGCGGCTTTTGTGCCACCACAAGGTGGTGACATGTGGTGGCCTTCTCCTCCACAAGTTTAAGCCCTCCTCCTCCACCCTTGGATGCAAAACCACATGGAGCCATCTCTTCCATCCATTCCTCCCTTCTCCTCCCTATAAAAGGAGAGCTCCTCCTCTCATTTGTATCATCCACAAATCCACCACAAATCACAAATGTTTTAGAGAGATAGAGGGCTTAACCCTCTTCTCTTCACTTTCAATAAATATTGTTCTTCATTTTGGAGCTACTTTTGGCGCTTGGATCTTGCCTAGGAGCTCCTCTCCTCGACTTATTGTAAGGTATAAAATTACTTTGAAGTATTATTTGTTTTTACTTTAAAGTTATTTTATTATTCGGTACCCTTGTTCAAGACAATAGTTTGCTTGTATTCCTTGACATGAATACAAGCAGCTAAAAGCTTGTACTCGGTCGCAGGGGTGTACTTGTATTATAAATATTTTAGACTCTACTCTTAGAGTATCTCAGTATTCAAAACTTGTTCTATGTGCCATATATCAAGTAAGAATTTCCAAGGTTGAGTGGAAGCTGTAACAAGCAAAGCTCTTCCATGGGAATTCGTGAACATACTCGGTAAGTGGAAGCTGTAAAAAGCAAAACTTATCTGAGGAGTTCGACTTATCTAAAAAACCATTTTGGGAAATCGTAACAGAAGATCAAATGGATGCACATAAGGCTAAGATACTTCGAAAGGAGGAATTAGTCTAAATAGAACAAGTGTTTTAAATGGCGTTGCAAGTCTTGCGCTAGAAATAGCCTCGATTCATCTTTGAATACTTAGCATGATCATTTCAAGTGTTCTACGCGATGTTGCAAGTCTTGTGTTAGGAATAGCCTCGATTCATCTTCGAACACTTGGTATGATCATTAGCGGTCAATGATAAACAAATATGATATAAGGCCCCTAAAACCGAATCCTTTCCTTACAGTCTATTATTGTAAATTACTTTCAGTTCTGAAATCACACTCAAACTCAACCCCAATCGCATTTAATTTCTGCATAAGCTTCATTAAAGAACAACTAATCCACACTGACTCCCTTGGGTTCGACCCCTACTTACCACTTGCTACCCAGTAGTAAAGTCGCGAGTAGCGGACTTATAAATTTATTTGTACATTTGCTCTGACAATAAGCATCTGTCAAATTGGCGTCGTTGCCGGGGAGTTGTGCATCGGAATAGTTGTTCTATTTTGTTTTTGTTTTTTATTTTATCATGCAATTCACTAAGTCCTACTACTACGGAATGGAACCTTGGAACATTGAGGAAATTTCCCCACCACCCTTCGAACTTGAAATCCGCGAGAAGATCAACAATATAAAACAATCCCGGGATGAAACTTTGGATGAGTACTTGGCGTACTTTGACTCCATGTTGATTAGCTGCCCGCACCATTGATTCACCAACCACGATCTTCTTCAAAGGTTTCTCAATGGGATGCTACCACAAGAGTGGGATTGGCTAAACAATGCAGCGGGAGGCTCGGTAAACAACATAGGCATAGATGATCTTTGGAACTTAATAGATGATTTGGCCGCGAGGTCAAGACAAAGACAAGATCAGGCCATGCGAAGCAAAGAACTGGACAACATAATGCACCAAATCAGGGCAAAAACTGAGTTATGGGCAGCAGAAAATGAGCTGGCAGCTAGCACCCAGCAATTGGCCGCAGACATGCAGCAAATGAATGCCTCGATGCACCAATTCACGGCCAAGACATACCCGGACCTCAATGACGAGTTACCCATATCAGACCCATACCTCAGTGTGATTACCCCCGGAGACTATACGAATGACAAGGATAAGGACCCTTGGTTACCTGAAGAAGAGCTACATTCAGATTATCCCTGGAAGTTAGAAGAAGAACTGCCCAAATCAGGCCCGGTCCTTATCACCAATCCATCCGAGGAAATCATAGTCCTAACTGTCGAGCCAACAGAAGTCCTGAACATCACTACCAAAGCGGCCGAAGAAATCAAGCCAGGCCCGGTCCTTGCGCTCAGAACACCCGAGGAAGTCGCGGACCTCATTGCCGAACTGTCCGAGAAAGCCCCAGTCCCACTCACCCCGATTCAACAAGAAAAACCGCCTGAAAACTCACTCGTTCCAAGAAAGCCATCCATCACTGCCACAATGAAGAGGATTGGCAGAGGCGCATGCTTAATGTCGCCTACATTTAATGGCACAAAACCAAATTTCCAAACTCACAAAGGTGCCAACTATTCCAACATGAAGAGGCGGCAAAAACATGGGCCGAAAGAATGGAAACCCGGAAAGAGTAACAAGCAAGCACGACCCATTGGACCAGCAGCTATGGTCAATAAAGTCTCACCCTCTCAAATCAAAAGAGCTACCGAGAAGAAGTTCGACCTCAAGCACCCATGGGATCCCTACTTATGATCCAGGAATGAGGTACTGTCGAGCCAACGACGTTAAACAAGTGCACTGGTCGGGAGGTAACCTGACACTATCTTACTTTCTGTCATTTCTGTCTTTTAGTTTTTATCAATAAGTCGCTCTCACCCACTTGGTGCATAGAATGATTTGACTATTTAGGAATTGGTTTTTGGAGCACGATCGGATCAGCCAGGCAGCTTCCGTGAATTTACCGGGCCTGCGCTGAGAGTTCAAGGCCCCAGTCCAACTCCCTCGATTATCCAGCCTCATGCCATGTCATTTGACACAAAAAGGGAGTTCTGATCTTACCTTTCCTTAATATCATTTCCTTCTCGTACAATATCTGCTTGCATGGCTTTTGAACTAAGTTGTGCTGAAGGGCACACCTTCGTTCAAAAGTGTGGGGTGAGAACCACCCTTTACATAAACATGTTTTTCTTTTTTAATGTTATCTTTTTGAAAATATGAACTTAAGAATGTGAAAAAGATAGACCGAAATTCATGCATTTACCTTGTGAAAATTCAACTGTCTAAAAACTTAGAACGTAACTTCTCATTTGTCCCTTTGTGCTGAGATAAACTAGGGATGTGGAGTTGATAGAAATGCCCTAGAGAGGCTTGGCAAGCAATCGAAGGACTGAATTTCACTATATGGTTTACGAAGTCAGTGGAGGCTGCACTTCGGGTTTTTTAGTTGAGTCAAGAGTCAGCTCCGCCATGCAGTGTTTATGCATAAAAAATGAAGAAGGCGAGGACGAGAATCAGACCGTCCTCTCTCTAGTCAAAGTAGCCGAGAAAATAGATGAGCGACCCTCATCTTGACCCGCGCAAAACGACAAGGATGAGAGGAGCGGGGAGGTATTTCCATAGGCTTGCGGGCGATGATTGGACCTCCCAAAAAAGGCGCAAAAGAATGGACTAGCAAGTCACAAAGAAGCAAACGCTCGAAGAAGCAAATCAAGACGCCAAAGGCCCAAAATTGTGAAGGTTTTAACCGAACAAAAGTGAAGTACTCAAAGCGTCAAATCAAAGGCCAAAGGCCGATTCACTACAAAAAAGCAGTCCCTCGCCAAAAAAGAAAGAAATCAAAAAAGGCCCAACTCAACTGTGAAATCCGAATCGAATCACGTGCTAGAGAAAACTACAAGGAAACCATATAGTGCGAGACAGTCCCGAGGTTGCAGTCCAGGAGCCTAAAAAGGGCTATCTCCCGAAACATCCAGAATAATTTGCATCTCGGCACGGAGGTACAAGTATCAAGTTACTTCTATTTATTTACAAAGTTCAATTTGGTAATAAGTAAGTAATGCATGAATTAGGATAAATCGAGTCCCACAGTCTAATTTTCATATTTTAAAACCAAACTTGGAGTGCCGCCCTTTAATAGCATTGTTCGGGACGAACAACTAAAAGTGTGGGGTGATCTGATGGACCATAATTATACGAATCAAAAACACAGTAAAACCCACCAAATTAGACTGTTGGTCTATTTAACTTCTGCTTGTTAGTCCCGATTTATTTCTACAGGGTATTTTGGCGCTTAGAGAGAAAACACGCTAAGGAGAGGATTTTACGCTGAAAAGATATTACGAGCCAGTCCAAGGTCACGATCAGATGCTGAACGAAGAAATCTCAAGATCCTGACGTTGAATTACTCAAATCAAATCCAACCGAGGAACAATCAAAGTCAGACCGGAATGAAATTGGACTGATTGTTTTGTGAAAACTACACAAAACATCAAAAAAAACTCATCCTTATCCAAACACAACCGGCGGCTTTTGGAGGAGGTGATCTAAGTCACCTCCCCTCCTCCTCCCACAACCTCATACCGGCGGCTTTTGTGCCACCACAAGCTGGTGACATGTGGTGGCCTTCTCCTCCACAAGTTTAAGCCCTCCTCCTCCACCCTTGGATGCAAAACCACATGGAGCCATCTCCTCCATCCATTCCTCCCTTCTCCTCCCTATAAAAGGAGAGCTCCTCCTCTCATTTGTATCATCCACAAATCCACCACAAATCACAAATGTTTTAGAGAGATAGAGGGCTTAACCCTCTTCTCTTCACTTTCAATAAATATTGTTCTTCATTTTGGAGCTACTTTTGGCGCTTGGATCTTGCCTAGTGGCTCCTCTCCTCGACTTATTGTAAGGTATAAAATTACTTTGAAGTATTATTTGTTTTTACTTTAAAGTTATTTTATTATTCGGTACCCTTGTTCAAGACAATAGTTTGCTTGTATTCCTTGACATGAATACAAGCAGCTAAAAGCTTGTACTCGGTCGCAGGGGTGTACTTGTATTATAAATATTTTAGACTCTACTCTTAGAGTATCTCTGTATTCAAAACCTGTTCTATGTGCCATATATCAAGTCAGAATTTCCAAGGTTGAGTGGAAGCTGTAACAAGCAAAGCTCTTCCGTGGGAATTCATGAACATACTCGGTAAGTGGAAGCTGTAACAAGCAAAACTTATCTGAGGAGTTCGACTTATCTAAAAAACCATTTTGGGAAATCGTAACAGAAGATCAAATGGATGCACATAAGGCTAAGATACTTCGAAAGGAGGAATTAGTCTAAATAGAACAAGTGTTTTAAATGGTGTTGCAAGTCTTGCGTTAGAAATAGCCTCGATTCATCTTTGAATACTTAGCATGATCATTTCAAGTGTTCTACGCGATGTTGCAAGTCTTGTGTTAGGAATAGCCTTGATTCATCTTCGAACACTTGGTATGATCATTAGCGGTCAATGATAAACAAATATGATATAAGGCCCCTAAAACCGAATCCTTTCCTTACAGTCTATTATTGTAATTTACTTTCAGTTCTCAAATCACACTCAAACTCAACCCCAATCGCATTTAATTTCCGCATAAGCTTCATTAAAGAACAACTAATCCACACTGACTCCCTTGGGTTCAACCCCTACTTACCACTTGCTACCCAGTAGTAAAGTCGCGAGTAGCGGACTTATAAATTTATTTGTACATTTGCTCTGACAATAAGCATCTGTCAAATTGGCGTCGTTGCCGGGGAGTTGTGCATCGGAATAGTTGTTCTATTTTGTTTTTGTTTTTTATTTTATCATGCAATTCACTAAGTCCTACTACTACGGAATGGAACCTTGGAACATTGAGGAAATTTCCCCACCACCCTTCGAACTTGAAATCCGCGAGAAGATCAACAATATAAAACAATCCCGGGATGAAACTTTGGATGAGTACTTGGCGTACTTGCAGTCAAACAATTCTCCAAGGTTGACACGCGATTGGAGAGTGTAAACGTGAGCCGCAAATCTCTGATAGAGGAAACCAGATCATCAAAAACCTATCAGTGGCTGCCCTGTGGATGAACAGCTTCTGAGACACCATGTTCCCCAGGCTATGCTCAAGGGGGAGTTGATAAGTTTCTAAATGCCGAAGAGACCATGTTGCTCCGTTGTGCGTGCACTGGTTGAATGGATGTTCGAACTCGTCTGGATCCCTTGCCAGTTTGTGGCAAAAGGGGGAGTACTTTCAGTTTTAGTTTTGCCAAAATGCCAAGGGGGAGATTGATGTTCCCTTGAGTGGCATGTGTTTGGCAAACGGAGTTGGACAGTCCGAGCAGTCACTTTGAGATTTAGTTTTGCCAAAATGCCAAGGGGGAGATTGATGTTCCCTTGAGTGGAATGTGTTTGGCAAAACAGAGTTGGACAGTCTGAGCAGGAGTTCAGGGGGAGTTTGAACATATCTTAGCACTCATGAACAGCGTGGCACAGACGCAAGGATTTTTTCCGGAAGAGTCCACACAGCGAAGAGATCGTCGATTTGAAGTCGACCAGCGAACTTGTTGAACAACAGATATTCGAATGAATATCTACATTGAAGGCGTCGTAGCTGACTTGGACAAGAGATCTTCATATATTCTTCCAACCGATTTGAGAAAGATATACATCGAATATTTAGGAATATTTCCTAAATATTTGATTGGATTATCTTGAGCAGATTTCGATATCAACCGAGCATATAAATTCAATGCTAGGGCATCTGGATCTGTGTCGCTTCCTGAGAGAAAAGAAAAACATGAGAGTTCGTGAGATTGGGAGGAAAGCGACGGCCGGCCATTCCACATCAGAATATCAGCGGCAAAGCAACAGCCTGTTCGGTGTGGTGTTAAGGCCGTGCTTGAAAAACAACAAAGCACACACACACAGTAATCAAGCTACGTCTTTGAGAGAAGGCGACTGGACTTTTGGGAGGTCCAAGACTAGGCCGAGAGGGAAGTCTCATCCTACCCATAGGGGATCGAGGGGAGCTGCGGTGAACCGAGGTTGCAAATCCGAGAGACGGAGAATTAGAGGCTAGGCAATTACAAGCAAGGTGTTGTGTAAGAGTAAGACCACTTGTAGCTCTTATTTCGTAAAACGATTTGTGTCCCTTTTAGGGTGTGGGAAACCCCCCAGAGTAGGCAAGGCCGAACTAGGTAACAGATCGTGTGTGTGTTCCTGCTTTGTTCTATTTTCAGTTCTGTTTCATAAACTATGTAAATCACTGTCGGAACACGAGTCTGTAAAGTTCGTGCCCAGTAATCTGTGCGTACCTCAGTCTCTTTCTGCACCTGCTGAATCATTGTGAAAGGAGTTCAAGGTCTGTCTCAACTGTACCTTGAACACCAACTTGAACATGGGATAGAATTTCAAAAAGTACTTCACATGGGAGACGAGTCGACCGTCCCTATCCTAGGACAAGGCCAAGTAGAAGTAGAATTTTCTTCGGGAAAACAATTGTTCTTACGAATGTTCTGTTTGTACCAAATACTAGAAAGATATTGTTTCAAGTACTGTTTTGAATCAATTCGGTTATCGGCAGGTGTATGATGCCGATAATTACATTTTATCCAAGGGTGGTGTATTTGTTGAAAAAGGATACTTGTGGAATGGAATGTTCAAGCTTAGCATAAATAAAACAGTTTCATCTTGATTTATGAATTGTGAGCATGAACTTTCTACTAAGTCTTCGAATTTACATAATAAAGTTTCTACAATTTTAGTATGCACGTTTAGGACATGTTCATTACAAAAGATGGCATGAAATGTCTAACCATGATCTAATTCCTCATTTGGTATGAATATTGATAAATGTAGAGCGGTATGCTTTCTAAGATTACTAGGATACCATTTCATGATATCAAAAGAGAAAGTAATTTGCTTGAATTAATACATAGTGACTTAATTATGTGACTTTCATGCATTACCATCACTAGGAAACAATAAATATGTAGTGACATATATAGATGATTGTTCTAGATTTTGCTATGTATACTTGTTGCATTATAAAGATGAGGCTCTTGATGAATTCAAGGTTTATAAGAGCGAAGTTGAACTTCAAACGGGAACGTTGATTAAAAGGTTGCGCACCGATATAGGTGGGGAATATTTTAATCCAAGTTATTTTTAAAGCGTTGGTATCATTCATGAAACCACAGCTCCCTACACACCACAACAAAATGGTGTTTTGGGGAGAAAAAATCGAGCATTGAAAGAGATGATTAATTACATGCTTTCTTACGAGGGTTCAAATGATGGATTTTGAGGACAAGCCATGTTAACGGCTTGCTATTTATTAAATAGAGTTCCTAGCAAAAGGCGCAACCTTACTCCTTATGAAATTTGGTACAATAAGAAACCAAATTTGAAGCACGTTCAGGTTTGGGTTGTCGGGCGGTAGTGAGACACATATCCATTAACATAAAACGTTAGGAGAGATAGGAGTTTAATGCATATTCATAGGATATGCCGAACACTCCACGGCTTATAGATTCTATGATATAGAACCTAATAAGCATGTATGGATTCATACAGGTATTGAATTGAGAGATGCCTAACAAGAGTATTTTTAATCCTTTGTAGTTGTCAAGGGGTCAAGTTGCAGTCAAAAATAGTTTGTAAATCTTAGTAAGCCAAGGGTCGATCCAAGGAACAGTGTGCATGAGTACTAGTTAAAAAAGGACCTATTTAGCTATTCCAAATAATAAGAGAAAATTTGGTGCAAAGAAATTTCCTAAAATTAAGTGCAGAAAACAAGAAAGGTTCATCTGATCAGAGAAGAAGTCCCAGGATCAAACTTCACCCGTGCCAGTCCCACAAATCATGTAACAATATTATGAAATTCAATCATGCTATCGAGCATAGAAATAAACCAAAATAATACTTGACAAGCTGTCCATCCAAAGATCATTGTCTAGATTAACCTCGATCGTTGAACACCGCCCATCCACAGATTATCAACGATTTTTATTATTAAACTTAGGGTTTTTCAGATGATAAAGTCAACTTTTATATTAATTCATGTACTACCAGTGTATCTACCATGACCTAATATCAATTTCATGCAATCCGGTTAACTACCTAAGACACATCCATCTTTTGATTATTAACCTAAATACGTTCTAGCATGCAAACATCTCATTCAATGTAAAACTTGCAAGAACGATAAAGATAGGCACAATGAAATTGAATACTCAAATTACAATAATGAAAAGTGTTTCTATTGATCACATAAAGAGGTGGGTATAGCACATGATCCGTAAGATCACAGAATCAAAGTGACTACTCACTACTCATAGTAAAAACAACCAAGAATAAAATAATTGAGAATTCAAGAACAAGGAAAACGTGTTGATGATGGCTCGACGAATCTTGAATCTTCGATCACTATCTTCTTTGTCTTTCTCTCCAAGCTAGGTCTTTCGATTATTTATAATTTTGTAGGGAGGGCTTCTTATATAGTGCTTAGAGTTTCCAAATCTTGATAATGATATCCTCCTAAGTCTTGATTTCTTAATCCCCAAGATTTCTAAAAATTAAGACCTTTGATTCTCCCAATATCTTTTGCTTATTCAGCAAGCAAATAAGATATTTTGGGCTTTTTAGATTACATGATTGTTGCTGATGTCATCATGATGCGTTTCTCCAAGTGGAAATCTCTGCCAGATTTTCAGTCTTCACTTCGATTATCATGTTGACCATTTAAACAACATCTTCTTGTCTTGGGGTGAACCGAAGAGTTGTAGCGCGTTAAGTAAGCTTTGCAACGATAGCTAGTTCATATTTTTCAGATCTTTCATTTGCTCCCAGCACATCGTTGAAGCCACCCAGGTCTAATCTACCATTGTGCTATTTCGACATCGAATTGTCTCCTTTTGGCTGATTTCTTTGTCTTTTCCAACCTGAAACGCTAGGAAAAACTGTCAAATATCATTACAATACCGGGATAATCGAACCAATCCATCATCGAGTGATGCGAATAATTGGTTAAGAATTCAACCGATCAAAACACTCCACACTTAGGATTTGTTGGTCCCAAACAACATAAAGCACAAGTCAATAAATGGAAAATGCCTACCCACGCATATATCATGTGATCTAATCTAACTAATCTAACATGCAAATCCTAACTCACTGTCGTAGAGGTCACGAATGCATTTAGCGTATGCATCGAGCCTTTAAACCCTTAGGTTGCCTTAGTAGGACAAGTATAGTCTCGTGAAGGTTTTCAGGAAAGGGACTACCTACAAATCCCCTATCCAACTAACTAACGTGTATGCGTGAAATGATGCTCAATAAGTCATAGTAGAGTCATGTCATACGTCGGATTCATCGTGTTACATTGACTTCAAATCAAACATCTTCATCACAATTTTCAGACAATCATAGTTCAAACGAGAAATGCATTAAAATAGTCAGTACACAGGGCCAGCAACTGTCTAGTCACAAATTCTAAATAGTTCTATAACAATGTATCAAGAACGAGAAGCTGGTTACATAAAACATGCTCGCCATTCATCGATGCTATCTAGGGATAGTCCACGGGCTCTTGGCGCAAAGCTCATTCTCAAGTGCCAAGGACTAGGAAATGATCCGTAAGAGAAGAGAAGCCATGCTTAAGAATTTTCTGAAAAACAGTGCGAAAATCATATCAAAATTTCAGTTTGAGGCACGAGGATTGTTCCTTAGCTTCTAGTACACGAATTCTAAAACATGTTATAATGGCACGCAATGAAAAGATGGAATTCACTATGCCAAGCAAAAGGAGGCAGAAGTTTCTTTTTTTTTATCACAAGGTTTCTGAAATTTGATTTTTCAAAAACAACTTTGCTAGGGGTTAATGTTTCACACTCTTTTGAATTTTAAAACTTTGTTTTTGATTGGGGCTTATTTTTCTCTCTTTTTTGCCCTCTTTTCATTATTTTGTTTTTCTAACTCCATGACAAGCGTATTTTTAACCCTTTATAGTTGTCAAATTATGAGTTTTAGGGGTCAAATTGTAGTCAAACAAAATTTATAAACCTTAGTAAACCAAGGGTCGATCAAAGGAACATGTGTGTGAATACTAGTTAACTAGTGACCTATATAGCTAATCCAATTAAAAGAGGTTTTGTGAATGTGAACTAAATCGCAGAAATTAAATTGTAGAAAAATAAATGGTTTGTACTTATCAGAGAAAGAATTCCAGAATCATACTTCACCCATGCTAACCCCACTAATCATGCAATCATTATCATGTAATTCATCATGCTATCGAATATCGAATTAAACAAAAATAATACTAGATAAGCCGCCCATCCACGGATCATTATCTAGATTAACCTTAATAGTTGAACGCCGCCCATCCACGGATTATCAACGATCTCGATTTATTAAACTAAAGGTTTTCATACAATCCAGTTAATACCTAGGACCCATCCATCTTTCGGTAAATAACCTAAATACGTTCTAGCATGCAAACATCCCATTCAATGTAAATACTTGCAAGAACGATAAATTAAGCAAGATGAAATTGAATATTCGATGTGCATTAATGAAAAACATTCATATGATCACATGAAGAGTTGGGTACAGAGCACGGGATCCGTAGGATCCCAGAATAAAGAGACTACTCACTACTCATGGTGAATTAACCAAAAGTAGTGTTGAAGTAAAGAGATTAAGGACGAGTAAACCGTAAAGACGCGGTGGCTCGTTGAATCTCTCACGATGAATTTCTTGTCTCTTCTCCAAGCTAGGGGTTTTCTCTAAAAATAAGCACACAAATTCATTCTAGTCGTTTCTCTTTTATAGCCCAAAAATCGATCAATTGCCAAAAAGGCCAAAAAACTCCCAAAAACGAATTAGGAAATTTCCAGATAATTCTGCCCTGACGATGCCCGTGACACCCGTAACGCCCGTGACATAGGGGGACGTCACGGGGCAAACGCCCGTGACGTTGAGCAGTCACGGGTGGTAACGGGGTCTTCAATTTTCACAACTTTCTGAGTCAACCTGTAGCGCCAGTAACGTCCGTGACATAGGTGGACGTCACGGGGTCTCGGCCCGTGACCAAAGTCATCGCGGGCAGTCACGGGACCTGACTTCCTTTGCCTTTTCAAGGTCTAAACCTTCGAATCTGCTCTTGGTGTCAACTACAAAGTTGTAGACCTTCGAGTTAGCTTTCCAACAAGCTAAATTTAGACTCATTTGGACACCGTATGCGCCATGGGCATGCAAAATACGTCGCAAAGGTCTGTCTGCCCTAATTTGTCCTGTTTTTGCCCAAATCTTCACCAATTGCTTTGCTTTGCTTCAGATCAATCCAAAAGTATTAGATATGTGATATATGATCTGAAACACTAGAAAAGAGGTTAAATAACAAAATATTTGGAAAACAAACCTAATTTATCATCGAATGAAGTGAGTAATAGGTCAAGAATTCGACCGATCAAAACACTCCACACTTAGGATTATTTCATCCCAAACAAATGTCGAACAAATGGCAGAATAAATGCAAGTTCATGTGATGTTCCCTTGAGTGGCATGTATTTGGCAAAACATAGTTAGACAATTCAAGCAGGAGTTCAGGGGGAGTTCGAACACATTCTGGGACTACAGTACAGCGTGGAGCAGACACCAAGATGTTTTCCGGAAGGTTCAAAAGATCAAATGTCGTTTCGATCTGAAGTCAGCCAGTGAAGAATTCGAACATCGGATATTCGAATGAATATCTACATGTCAAGATCTGATGGCGGCGTGGCTGACTTGGGAAAGAAATCTTCGTATATTCTTCCCCCGATTTGAGAAAGATATACATCGAATATTTAGGAATATTTCCTAAATATTTGATGGGATTATCTGGAGCAGATTTGGAGATCGTCCTGGCATATAAATACAATGCTAGGGCATCCATAATCTGCATCGCTTTCAATATCAAATATACACGAGTATACCCTACCGATTGGAGAAGAAGAAAGCGACGCTCGATTGTTTTTCCTCACTGGAAATTCATGGGTGCAAGGGCAGTCTTATCAACGTGCTACTCAGACTGCCTGGAAGCGATCCAACTGCTGCACACAACAAAGGCGAACACGCATTCGAGAGAAAGCTACCGAGCTAGGCAATTACAAGGTGTAAGCGTAAGTCCTTGCGTAAGCTCTAAACTCGTAATAAAGATTTGTGTCCCTTCTAGGGTGTGGGAAACCCCCAAGAGTAGGCGAGGCTGAACTGGATTATCATTCTGTGTGTGCTTCTGTTATTTGTTATGTCTGCTGAACTGTTGTGAAAGGAGTTCAAGGTCTGTCTCAACTGTACCTTGAACACAAGCTTGAACAGGGTGTAGAATTTCACCATGTGAGGCTCAACAACCATACGTTTCAAAGCTACCCACTCAAGTGTCATGTGATCAATTCTAATTATAACAAAAACAAAAACAAAAAGATAACTCACTGTCGTAGAGGACACGAATGCATTTAGCACATGCATCAAGCCTTTAAATCCCTACGCTGCCCTAGTTGGACAAGTATAGTCTCGTGAAGGTTTTTAGGAATGGGACTACCTACAAATCCCATGTACAACTAACTAACGTGTATGCATGAATGATGCTCAACGAGTCATAGTAAAGTGATGTCATACCTCGGATTCATTGTGTTACCTCAACTTCAAGTCAAACATCTTCATCAAAGTTGCCAGACAATCATAGATTAAACAGGTTGTGCATTCAAACGGTCAATACATACGGCTAGCAGTCGACTAATCAAATGTTCTAAATAGTTCTATTGCAACGTATAAAGAACATGAATAGTTACACAAAACATGCTCACCATTCACCTGTGCTATCTAGGGATAGTCCATGGGTTCTTGGCGCAAAGCTCATTCTCAAGTGCCAAGGATTAGACAATGACCCGTAAGAGAAGAGGAGCCTGGCTTAAGGATTTTCTGAAAAATAGTACAAAAATTTGCATCAAAGTTTCAGTGCAAGCACGAGGGTCGTCCCTTAGTTCCTAGTACATGAATTTGCAAGACATGTTATGATTTGCACGCAATGAGAAGATGGAATTACACTACATCAAGCAAAAGGGGGCAGAAATTGTTTTTTCAAAAGTGTTTTCCATGCACAAGGGGTGACTTTTCTCACTTTGCCCTAGGGATAATCTCTTTGTTTTTTTGTACACAAGGGGTGATTTTTCTCACTTTGCCCTTGGTATTTTTCTGTTCTCTCTTTTTTTGCTCTCACTTTGTTTTTTTCAAAAACAACTATGCTTGGGGTCAATTTTTCACCCTCTTTTGAAAATTCAGAACTTTGTTCTTGACTGAAAATGAATTTTCCAACTCCACACTTAAAGCTTGACATAGTGTATGAATAGAGGCGGGTGCATGCAAATAACAACAATTATAGAGAAACTCATACTAGTGCTAAGGTCACCTAGAAAGAGGGATGCATATTTTTTGACATTTTTCAACCAGTGCCTACTAATTTCAAGTCTCAAACATGCTTCAAGAAATACGTAAAACATGTGATAGTCAAAGGCTAGAAATGATACTGACTCAAGAGAATACGCACACGATTGGAACTATTTCAAGTCCTAGACTTCGAATCCAAAAGAATGACAATCAGTCAAGGAGTATCGTAGAAAATGAGGATTTCAATCGCAATACATAGACAGTTGAGCATATGCAAGAGTGAATGTGATATGCAATGTGTGTGACTGTGCGCTACCCACTCCACACTTAAAATTGAGCTTAGTCCCTAAGCGAAGAAATAAAAGATAAGAAAAGGCGCATAGGAACTTCCCTCGTGTGTGATAGCGCGATATCCATTGAGATTAAGCGATGTCTGGTGAGTGAAACAAGACTTGTGAGCTGGTAGAGACAGAAATAAAAACACAGAGCTTCACAAGTGATAGGTTAGCATCGAAAATCGTGGAGGGGCACTTCACACTTAGAACCTTGAAATGTCCACACATAATGCAAATGAAAAATGCAAATAACAAAAACTTACAGCGCGGGTTACTCCCTGAAGAGGCCTAGTTTAACGTCTTGGTGAGACATAGCTAGGGAGGCAGGAGTAGAAACATTCTCGAGAAGTCCCTTGCTGAGATCCCTTCCCGAGAAGTAGGTCATTATCAATGTCGTCAGGTGACTCCGGGTGCTTCAGAACGTGATAATGCTTAAGGCGTACCCCGTCGACCATCATTGATTTTCCTCCCTTGGTACTAAACTCCACGTGGTTGTCTAAAAATGCTCTCTCCACTGTGTAAGGACCACTCCACTTGGTGCACAGCTTCCCAGGGAATAATTTAAGGCGTGATTTGTAGAGAAGAATCTGCTCGCCTCTTCCGGATCTTCTGCGCACCATTCACTTATCATAACAGGCCTTCGTCCCCTCCTTATAGATATCACCTGGGTCAAGAAGTTCATCCATGCCACGTGCATGTAGAAGTTTCGGCTCTCCCTCGCAAGGTTCCTTACCTGAACCGGTAGTCTGTTCAGCATCAGCTGCTCCCTCAGTGCTTACTGCGCATATATTCATCGGGATAGGGCAGCCCTGTAAAACTCTGCAAGGCTCAATAGAGGTCAGTGTAATAGAATCATCAACATCAGCAGAGTCCAGTATATCACAGTCAGCAAACAGACTAGGACTGTTAGACATGTCAGGCAAATTAAAAACAACTTGTTCACTACCTACTCGCAAGGCTAAGGAACCTCTATCCATGTCAATGACTGCCTCAGCCGTGTAAAGAAATGGCCTACCAAGAATAATTGGGATATCTACGTCCTCAGAGATGTCCAGCACTATGAAATCGACTGGAAGGTAAATGTGCTTCACCTTGACGGGTACATCCTTTAGAACTCCTCTCGGGAGTCTACAAGAACGATCCGTAAGGCAAATAGTGACATTACTAGGACAAAGATCACCCAATTCAATTTAGCATACAAAGAATATGCATGATCAACACACTAGCACCTAGATCACATAGAGCACGACGAACAGTAATACCACCAATATCACAAGGGATAGAAAAACTCCCTGAGTCTTGAAGTTTGGGTGGCATGGGTTGGTGCTTGGCTGCACTACACTCCTCGCTCAGGGCTACTGTCTCAGTTCCATCAATCTTCCGTTTCCCAGTTAGAATCTCCTTCATGAATTGAGCGTAAGTGGGGATCTGGGTGATGGCATCGGTGAGTAGTAGAGTGATCTACAGAGTACAAATCTTATCCACGAACTGCTTGAACTCTTTATCCCTTCTTGTAGCTTTAAGCCACTGAGGGAATGGTACTGGAGGTCTATAAGGAGCGGGCTCTATTGTATGCGCAGAATTTTCAGCTCGGTTTTCAGCTTCCTTCGACATTTCCTCTTCAGCAGGTGTAGAATCATATGCTGATTTCTCTGCTGGAGACCGAGTGGCTTCAGCTGGCACCATTTCAATATGTTTTCCTCCTCGAAGTGTGATGGCATTCACATACTCCCTAAGATTCGGATCTGGTTTCGATGGGAGTTTCCCATGCTCCCTGCTTACCGAGCTTGCTTGCTGAGCTATATGATTTTCCAACATTCTTCCATGAATAGCGAGCTGCTCTACAGTCTTTTGCAGGTTTCTTACCTCAGTGGTGGTTTGCTCATATGCCCTTTGCTGATCCTCGGATGTCTTTCGCTGTTCGGTTATGAAGGTAGCTAGCATGGCTTCTATGTTTGACGTCGATCCTGGATTCTGATCTCGCTGTGGCTGATCTCGGTTGTTATAGCTCCCCAAATTCTGATTCTGTTGTTGTTGAGCTTGATTATTGTACTGATTCCTCGGTTGATAGGAAGCATTGTCTTGCTGTTGTCTGTAAGGGAATCCTGGTGCTGCCTGCTTCTGTGGCTTATAAGAGAGGTCAGGATTATTCCTGTTCTGGTTGTCCCACCGATTCATGCCTGATCCTTGATTGTATTGCCCTACATAATTAGCATCCTCCTGGTTTCTGCCTTTATTATCTTGTCCAATCATCGTGCAGCCATCTGCAAAGTGAGAAGGAGAGCCACATATCTGACAATAGACGGCCACATTAGCAACAACAGACGACTTCACAGAGGATCCTGTGATGTTCCCTTGAGTGGCGTGTATTTGGCAAAACATAGTTAGACAGTTCGAGCAGGAGTTCAGGGGGAGTTCAAACACATTTTGGGACTACAGTACAGCGTGGAGCAGATGCCAAGATATTTTCCGGAAGGTTCGAAAGATCGAATGTCGTTTTGATCTGAAGTCGGCCAGTGAAGAAATCGATCTTTAGATATTCAAATGAATATCTACATATCACTTTTAAGGTGGCAAGGCTGACTTGGCGAGGAAGTCTTCGTAAATTCCTCTCACCGATTTGAGAAAGATATACATCGAATATTTAGGAATATTTCCTAAATATTTGATGGGATTATCTGGAGCAGATTAGGATATCGTCCTTGCATATAAATACAATACTAAGGCATCCATGTTCTGTGTCGCTTCCTGAGAGAAAATAAACACGAGAGCATTCGTGAGATTGGAGGAGGAGTGACGACCGGCTGACTATTCCACACCGGAATATCAACGGGGAAGTAACAGTCTATTCACTGTGCTGTTCAGACTGTTCTTGAAGAACAACAAAGCACACACACACACACAATGATCAAGATACGTCTTTGAGAGAAGGAGACTGGGCTTCTGAGAGGTCCAAGACTAGGCCGAGAGGGAAGTCTCGTCCTACCCATAGGGGATCGAGGGAAGCTATGGTGAACCGAGATTGCAAATCCGAGAGACGGAGAAATAGAGGCTAGGCGATTACAAACAAGGTGTTGTGTAAGAGTAAGACCACTTGTAGCTCTAATCTTGTAATACGATTTGTGTCCATTTTAGGGTGTGGGAAACCCCCCCAGAGTTGGCGAAGCCAAACTAGGTAACATATCGTGTGTGCTCCTATTGCTTCTGTTATCTGTTCTGTCCGCTGAACTGTTGTGAAAGGAGTTCAAGGTCTGTCTCAACTGTACCTTGAACACAAGCTTGAACAGGGTGTAGAATTTGAATTGGTATCAGAGCCGGCACTCGACAAACTGAGTGGGATCCTGAACTATTCAAGATGACTCCGAAGGAAGGACAAAGCATCACCAGACCTCCGTTGCTTGAAGGATCAAACTATGCCACCTGGAAACTCATGATGAAATCCTTTCTCAAATCCCTAGATGAAAAAGCTTGGAAGTCAGTCCTAAAAGGTTGGACTAAACCTATGATGAACAATCTCACTGGAGAACCTGTTCCGAAACCAGAAGCCTTGTGGACTTAAGAGGATGACAAAGTATCCATGGGAAACTCAAACGCGATGAATGCAATCTTTTCTGGAGTAGATGAAAACGTAATGAAGCTGATCATTAACTGTGAAGTGGTGAAGGCGGCTTGGGATATCCTCCAAATGGCGTATGAAGGCATGGACAAAGTTCGCAACTCCCGAATGCAGATTGTCACAACTAAGTTTGAAGAGATAAAGATGAAAGATAGTAAAACTATCTCTGAATACAAAACTAGAGTTCTGGAACTGTCCAACGAGGCTGCTGCACTAGGAAAACCTATTGAGGAAGAGAGGATGGCCAGTAAAGTCTTAAGGTCACTCCCTCTGAGATTTGCCATGAAAGTCACAGCCATTGAGGAAATGCACAACATCTCCAAACTGAAACTGGACGAGTTGATGGGTTCTCTCAGAACTTATGAGATTAATCATAATTTCCAACCCGAAGATGTGAAGGGAATCGTCCTAAAAGCAGACATGTCAGAAGACAAACTAGAAGCTGGCTGCACCACTGAGCAACTGGCTATGATGACTCAGAACTTTGGCAGAATGGTGCGAAAAATCATCAGACGTTGTCCAGAACAAGGTCAGCCTTCATCAACTAGTTCCCGAAACTGGAGAACCGGCAAGTCAAGGTCCAGTGAGATGAGGCAAGACTCCTCTGACAAAGGAAAGGAAGAGGTTCAGTGCTATGAATGCAAGGGTTTCGGTCACATCCAAGCACAATGTGCAAATACTCTCATGAAGAAGAAGGCAATGGTCGCTAGCTTCAGCGATAGTGAGTCAACGAAGAAAAAGGAGGAGGTGAAACCACCAACTTTGTGGCGTTCGTCACAACTCTAGGAGAATGCAACAATACCAGTGAAGGAGCACCATCTCAGTTGGAACTCCCGGCTGAAGACCTCTCAGACAGTGACGATGAAGAACTCACGCAGGAGTCTCTGGCTCAGACATATAAAGATCTATATAAGAAGCGGTGCTACTGATCAAGGTCAACAAAAAGCTGAATGACACAGTTGCAAGCATCACTATAGAAAAAGACAAGGTCTAGCAGGAGGTCGAGATACTGCTTACTCAGAAGGTAGAGCTCGAAAGCACTATAGACTCACTAAATACTCAATTGGCTGAGATGAAACAGGAAAGATTGTGTCTGCTTGCTCAGAAAATAGAGCTCCTGAGTACTGTCTCTTTGCTGAAAATTGACATGGAGAAGGACCATGAAACTCATCCTGTAGGCATGGCGGGTCTAAGGAAAATCATCATAGATCTGAAGCGCAAGGAGGTGTTCCAACTAAGGAGGGTAGAACAGCTGGAACTTCAGCTAGAATCTGAAAGAATGGATCATTCAACCACCAAGAAGGAACTCAACCACCTCAAACAATCAGTAAGGATGCTAAACTCTGGCACTAAAGACTTAAAATGATATTCTCAGGTCTCAAAGGATGGAGTCTGGACATCGAGGCTTGGGGTTTACGGAAGAAGGCACCTCAAAAGGCACTACCTCTGTTAAAATGAAACAAGTGATGGATCAGCTGCCTGAATAGAAGGTGAAACAGTCCAAAGGAAAGAACCTAGCTGATCACAAAAAGACTCATGGAACACCCGTCCAAAGTCGTGATCACACTCCCGTAATGCAAAGAATGGATTTGCGCACTTGCTGGTACTGCCACCAGATAGAACACATCAAACTGAAGTGTCGCCTGTTTCTTGCTGAACGTCGGGCATACCAACAACAGACCAAACCACGACAGAAACAGGTCTGGGTACCAAAGGAAAACCAGACGGTATGTATGGTGGCCTGTTGCTCCTCAAGTTACACAGTCCAAGACGGTGGGTACTTCGACAGCGGATGCTCCGCCCACATGACAGGTAACTCCAAATACCTTACTCATATTAGACCTGTTGAGAAGATGTGGTTTGTCACCTTCGGAGATGGTCAAAAGGGTCAGGTGATCGGCTGTGGGACATTGAAGGTTTCGGATCTCCCTGCACTCAAAGACACCCTCCTTGTTGAAGGTCTGACAATGAATCTTATTAGCATCAGTCAATTGTGTAACGATGGACAATATGTGTCATTCTCTCGCGACTCATGCCTCGTCTTAGACAAGAATGGTGGTATTGTGATGAAAGGAAGAAGGGGTGCAAATAACTGTTATTCCATAGGGATGGGTCTGATGCGTCCGATAAGAGTCGAGGGCTATGGCAAACAACGGGTTACTCTAGACTGTGTAAACGCCAAACATCGATTTATGCGAGGGGGAGTGGATAAGACCCTGCACACAAGGTCTGATTGGAGGAGTAACGCACAAATCTATGTTGACAATTGTACCAGGAAACTGATGGACCAGAAGGTGTCACAGTTGCGGAATGAGTTCGTACTATACCCACAGAAATATGCCAGGAACCAGACAAGAAAACGTGAATACGTAGGGCAACAGAGGGCGATAACTCCGAAGCATATGACAATGGACGTGCAGTTGACCAAGCCCTTCATCAATTCACACGGCATTTCATAGTTTGGAACACCCAGATCCTCCTCGGGTCTACGGGTTGTCAAACACTAACTGTGCCCAATGGTGGTCAGTCAGAATCGATACCCCAGCTAAAACAGTTGGACTGACCACCTAATAAAGAAAGCTGGAACAGAAGGCACACTGCTTGAAGACAAACATTTTTTGAATATTCTCGAAGATTTTTCATGCCGTTATTTGAATTGGGAGTTGACTGATTTGGGAAGTTGAAAAGGCCGAAGTATTTTTTGAAACACAAAATAAGTTCAGTCGTCTTCTCCCTCTCGTCCAAACCCTAGAACGGCAGCCTGCAAAATCTCTCAACCGCTCATCCACTCAACGACGATGGTGAACACCAGAAAATCATTAAAATCTGGCGTCAAATCCGCTGAGAAGAAGAAAGAGAGCATGCAGTCTTCAAAGACACAAGCGGCGAAACCCCGTATTCCGAAATAGAAAGTGTCGAAGGTGAAAAAGGTGTCGCCTTTACACTCCGATAACGAACCATTGGCCAAAGCAAAGAATACTGGCAGAGGAACAACCGTAGAAATCCCTCAGTCGGACGCGGTGGATACGTCTAAATCAATCGATGCTGGTTCGACACAAGTTCTTCCTCAATCTGAGGTATACCCTAAATCTCAGACTGTCCCTTCAATTTCTGCAAATATTTCTGCTGTTGAAAATATTGTGGTGGAAGAAGTTGTGAATGTGAGGTCTGAGAAGGGTGGTGAAGCCAGTAGGGCTGCTATTTGTGAAGATGGTGCTGGTTCCATGAAAGAAGGAGAGCCCAGCATCTCTATGTCTAAAGGTGCTGGTGGATCAGGAGTATGGAGGGAGAAAATTCATGCTTCTGGGTATGTTCGTCCGGGAGGTTTTCAGAGAAAGAAGGGGACTCGCCGAGTTGTTTCTCCAAGACAGTGTTTGGCCAAGATTAGTTCAATCAGAGGGAGGCTCATAGCAATGTCTAATGAGGAGACAGAGAAGTTTCTTGAGACCTCGGGGAAGAGGAATTTGGTGATTAATGAAGCTTCTGATAATGAGTCTATTGAAAATCTTGGAGGAATCGTTGATGAACATCACGGTGAGCAAGTGGAGACTATGACCGAGGAGGTTAATCCATCAGAAAATGTTGATGGGTTGAATGATGCAATTACGGACGGATCTGATCATGCTAAAGAAGATAAAGATCTGGACAGTGTGCTCAAGGATATTGATGATTTTGTTGAAAATATGCAAAAGGTGGTTTTTTTACCTGTAGTTCCAAGATCAGATCAGCCTTCAGAAGTCCAGGCTGTTGGAGTTGAAGAGTCTGCACCTGCCCTCATGTCTGATGTCGTGAAAGAGGCAAGTGTGCCTTCAGAGGAACCAAGTGTTCAGACAGAAGCTGGGTCAGGTGGAGTTCTAGTGGCAGTTGCTATTGAGGAGACAGTGGTCAACCCAGTTGTTGTTCAAGATGATCCTCGTAGTGATCATATGCAGGAAGATGGTTCATCCGTTCGTGAGGATGCTACTAAGCCAGTTTCAAAGGAGGCTACTCTTTCGGATGATGACCAAGACCTTGTTCCTCTTGTCAATCTCAAAAAGGCAAAGAAGGACAAGGAAAAGAAGAATGTGGCTTTTGAAAAATCTGCTAAGGGGCCATCCAGAATGATGCAGAGGTGGGCATCGTCGCAGGGGTAGCGGGTTCATCCAAAAAGAGGAAACGTGAAGCTCCGATCACTGTTTCAGAGGATGATGAAAGATGTGAGGTCCCATCTCCTGATTCTGATACTGTTCCAGTTGGCGTGGTCAAGAAAGGAGTATGGTTTGTAAATTGAGATGCTGCGAAAAAGTGGTCATGTGTTCAGAAAAGGAAAATTATCCCAGAAAGGGTCCTAGAGGAGTCTCGCTACAAAGGGAAGGAAGTCATCGAGGTGATGAAGCAAACTGATCTGTTCTAGACGTTAGACAGAGGTAAACCGTTCAATGAACAAATTGTTAGAGAGGCCATTGCAAACCTTCCCCCTAGGTTTGGGATACTTGGAGACTCAGGGTGTGGTGTCTTCTTAGTTACAGGAAGGAAGATCAAGATTGATCCTGAGCTTATAAATGTTTATTTCTCCATGGATGACCCGGTTGTTGATGAAGAGGAGCCAAATTTTGAGAAGATTGTGAGCAACATCACTGCGGGCTCGGTCCGGTGGTGGCCTGATTTTGTAGTGCATACAGCTGAGCTCTGAACGTTCTATTCAATGCTATTCTTCATTGCGGTGTTCAACTGGAGACCCTCAACTCACCGTTCAATGGTCAACCAGGACATGGCCCAACTGATTTATCAGATCGGGAACAAGTTGAAGTTCAACCTGGGTAAAGTTATGTTTAAACAGATCGCTGACCATGCTACTTCAAAGTGAACTCTTCACCAGATATGCTTCCCTTCCCTGATCTATGAGTTGATCATCCATCAAGCTCCAGATTTGAAGTCCTCGACTGACCATCTCTCCATGGCACCCAGCAAGTTCATCGTTGATCACAAGCTGTATAAAGGCCGTCACGTGAACAATCTGAAGAGGCCAAATCAGAAAGGAAAAGATGTCCTAGAGTCATCGAGTCGAGGGGGAGCTAGGATGAGCCGTGACGAGAGGAGTAAGCTGCTCAAGGACTTGAATGTCATCATTGCAGCGGACAAGGAACAACGCAGGTGCATCAACAAGCTTGCTCGTGCGCTTAGCTACCCAAGTAAAGATGAATCTGATGATGCAGATACTGAGGATGACACTGATGATGAGTCGTTAGCATGAAGGTCCTTCATTCCAAACTCTCTGAACTCTGTTTCGTTTGAAACTTTCGTATTCAGTGTGGTTGTTCTGGCACTGTTTTGATTGGGTGTTCAAACTTAGATTGGACCCCTTGCCAGTTTCTGGCCAAAAGGGGGAGTATTTTGAGAGGACACAATTTTGTTCTCTCAAGGTTGTCTAATGTCTAGATAGTTAGATAGATCTAGTTATCTAGTAGATTTGGTTTTGCCAATATGCCATTGGGGAGATTGATGTTCCCTTGAGTGGCATGTATTTGGAAAAACATAGTTAGACAGTTCGAACAGGAGTTCAGGGGGAGTTCAAACACATTCTGGGACTACAGTACAGCGTGGAGCATACGCCAAGATGTTTTCCGGAAGGTTCTAAAAATCGAATGTCATTTTGATCTGAAGTCGGCCAGCGAAGAAATCGATCTTCATATATTCGAATGAATATCTACATATCAGTTTTAAGGCGGCAAGGCTGACTTGGCGAGTAAGTCTTCGTATATTCCTCTCACCGATTTGAGAAAGATATACATCGAATATTTAGGAATTTTTCTTAAATATTTGATGGGATTATCTGGAGCAGATTTGGATATCGTCCTTGCATATAAATACAATGCTAAGGCATCCATGTTCTGTGTCACTTCCTGAGAGAAAATAAACACGAGAGCATTTGTGAAATTTGAGGAGGAGTGACGGCTGGCTGACTATTCCACACCGGAATATCAGCGGGGAAGTAACAGTCTGTTCAGTGTGCTGTTCAGACTGTTCTTGAAGAACAACAAAGCACACACACACACACGGTGATCAAGATACGTCTTTTAGAGAAGGCGACTGGGCTTCTGAGAGGTCCAAGACTAGGCCGAGAGGGAAGTCTCGTCCTACCCATAGGGGATCAAGGGGAGCTGCGGTGAACCGAGATTGCAAATCCGAGAGATGGAGAAATAGAGGCTAGGCGATTACAAACAAGGTGTTGTGTAAGAGTGAGGCCACTTGTAGCTCTAATCTCGTAATACGATTTGTGTCCCTTTTAGGGTGTGGGACATCCCCCAGAGTAGGCGAAGCCAAACTGAGTAACATATCGTGTGTGCTCCTATTGCTTCTGTTATCTGTTCTGTCTGCTGAACTGTTGTGAAGGAGTTCAAGGTCTGTCTCAACTGTACCTTGAACAGAAGCTTGAACAGGGTGTAGAATTTCATCATGTCTTCAAATTTTTGACTTCAGCTGCAAGCATCTTCACCGTGTTGGTCAACTCAGCTATATCATTGGTGCTATCAGCAAGGTACAGATCTTGCACACCCTTCTTGTCCTTAGGATTTCCTCGATCACTCGTCCAGAGGTGATAGTCTTGAGCTGCTCTCTCAATAATATCATCGGTCTCTTCTAGCGGGACTCCGTTTAGTCCCCCATTGGCCGCTTGATTAATCAATGTGCGCATCCCTTAGTCGATTCCCTGATAGAAAGTGTCTATAATTTGCCATAGCTCCAGGTTGTGATGGGGGCACAGTATCATAAGCTCTTTATACCTCTCCCAAGCCTCGTAGAGAGTCTCACCATCCATAGAACGGAACGAGATGATCTTGTTCCTGAAATGTGCTGTCTTTGATGGTGGGATGTAATGTTGTAGGAAATCCTCGGCCAATTCATCCCATGTAGTGAAAGTGCCGTCACTATCTAGCCACCTACTAGCCTTGTCAGAAAGTGAGAATGGGAATAGCCTCATGTAGTAGAACTCTGGAGGAACACCATTAGTCTTCACCGTGTTGCACATCTAAATCAAACGTTTAAGGTGCTGGTGAGGGTCTTCATTCATTCTCCCTGAAAAATGGTTGTTCTGCAACATTTGAATTAGTCCTGTTTTCAGTTCCCAGGTGTTGTTGGCTATTCCAGGTCGTGCAATGGCAGATTGGAATCCAGAGACGCGTGGGGCAGTGTAATCTCCAAGAGTCCTGCGCACTTGTTATTGCACGGGACGCTGCTGGTCATCTTTGACCACCTCATTCAATTTTTGATTTTGATTCATATTGGGTGCTGCGAGATTTCGATTCAGTGCTCGTAGCTGCCGAGCTTCATTTTGGACCGTGCGAAGAATTCTTCGTTGGTCCCGTGTATCCTGGTCTGAAATCTGAACCTTCTTCTTCTGCCTAGGTGTTTTCCTTGGCATGTACTAAATAGTATCTGCAAAAAGCCAAGGGAAGAGTGAATGTAGCAAGAAAAAGCAGTCAGAGATGAGCAACGAAAATGGAAAGGGAAAAGTCTAAACTACACATGTTAAATCTAATATCACACTAAACGCTTCTCCCTGGCAACGGCGCCATTTTGACAAGCGTATTTTTAACCCTTTATAGTTGTCAAATTATGAGTTTTAGGGGTCAAATTGCAGTTAAACAAAATTTATAAACCTTGGTAAGCGAAGGGTCGATCCAAGGAACAGGTATGTGAATACTAGTTAACTAGTGACCGATTTAGCTAATCCGATTAAAAGAGGTTTTGTGAATGTGAACTAAATCGCAGAAATTAAATTGTAGAAAAAAATGGTTTGTATTTATCAGAGAAAGAATTCCAGAATCATACTTCACCCGTGCTAACCCCACTAATCATGCAATCATTATCATGTAATTCATCATGCTATCGAATATCGAATTAAACCAAAATAACACTAGATAAGCCGCCCATCCACGGATCATTATCTAGATTGACCTTAATCGTTGAACGCCGCCCATCCACGTATTATCAACAATCTTGATTTATTAAACTAAAGGTTTTCATACAATTTCATACAATCCAGTTAATACCTAGGACCCATCCATCTTTCGGTAAATAACCTAAATACGTTCTAGCATGCAAACATCCCATTCAATGTAAATACTTGCAAGAACGATAAATTAAGCACGATCAAATTGAATATTCGATTTTCATTAATGAAAAACATTCATATGATCACATAAAGAGTTGGATACATAGCACGGGATCCGTAGGATCCCAGAATAAAGAGACTACTCACCACTCATGGTGAATTAACCAAAAGTAGTGTTGAAGTAAAGAGATTAAGGACGAGTAAACCGTAAAGACGCGGTGGCTCGTTGAATCTCTCACGATGAATTTCTTGTCTCTTCTCCAAGCTAGGGTTTTTCTCCAAAAATAAGCACACAAATTCGTTCTGGTCATTCCTCTTTTATAGCCCAAAAATCGATGAATTGCCAAAAAGGCCCAAAAAACTCCCAAAAATGAATTAGGAAATTTCCAGATAATTCTGCCCTGACGATGCCCGTGACACCCATAACACCCGTGACATAGGGGGACGTCACGGGGCAAACGCCCGTGATGTTGAGCAGTCACGGGTGGTAACGGGGTCTTCAATTTTCACAACTTTCTGAGTCGGCCCGTAACGCCCGTGACATAGGTGGACGTCACGGGGTATCGGCCCGTGACCAAAGTCATCGCGGGCAGTCACGGGAGCTGACTTCCATTGCCTTTTTTGAGGTCTAAACCTTCGAATCTGCTGTTGGTGTCAACTACAAATTTGTAGGCTTCGAGTTAGCTTTCTCACAAGCTAAATTTAGACTCATTTGGACACCGTATGCGCTCTGGGCATGCAAAATACGTCGCAAAGGTTTGTCTGCCCTGTTTTTGCCCAAATCTTCACCAATTGCTTTGCTTTGCTTCGGATCAATCCTAAAGTATTAGATATGTGATATATGACCTGAAACACTAGAAAAGAGGTTAAATGATAACAAAAAGTTTGGAAAACAAACCTAATCCATCATCGAATGAAGTGAATAATAGGTCAAGAATTCGACCGATCACTCCACACTTAAAACTTGACATGGTGTACAAATAGAGGCGGGTTCGTGCGAATCACAACAAGTGAAGAAAAACAAATACCAGTACTAAGGTCACCTTGAAAAGAGGGATGCAATTTAAGTTTTGAACATTTTTACCAGTGCCTACCAATATCAAGTCTCAAACATGCTTCAAGAATTACGTAGAACATGTGATTGGAAAGAGCTAGCAATGATACTGACACGAGAGAATACACACACGGATGAAACTAATTCAAGTCCCAGACTCTAAATCCAAAAGAATGATCATCAATCGAGGAGGTCCGTAGAAAACGAGGATGTCAGTCTCTATACGTAGACAGTTTAGCATATGCATAAATGAATGTGTGACAATGCGCTACCCACTCCACACTTAAAAATAGAGCTTAGTCCCTAAGCAAAGAAATAAAATATAAGAATAGCGCATAAGGAATTTCCCTCGTGTTTCGATAGCTCGATATCCATGGTGATTTAAAGATGCCCAGGGAATGCAAGCACAAAGCATTTTCCATGCTCGGCACACTCCACACTTAAATTCCTTTAATGATCACACACAATGCACACCACGTCAATGACAAATGCGACTAACTAATACTTACAGTCCGGGATACTCCTCGAGGAGGCCTAGTTTAACATCTTGACATGACATAGACAAGGGGATAGGAGTAGAAGCATTCTCAGGAAATCCCCTACTAAGATCCCTTCCCGAGAAGTAGGTCGTCGTGAATGCCTTCAGGTGGTGCTAGTTGCTTCAGGACGTGGTAGTGCTTAAGGCACTGCCCGTTGACTACCATAGATTTTCCTCCTTCGACACTGAGCTCGACGTGGCCATCCGGGTATGCTCTCTCTAATGTGTATAGACCACTCCATTTTGTACGCAGTTTTCTAGTAAATAAACTGAGGCGAGAGTTGTAGAGAAGAACTCGCTCGCCTTCATTGAATTCTCTGTGCACTATCCATTTGTCATGCCATTTCTTCGTTCTCTCCTTGTAGCTACGAGCATTCTCATAGGAGTCTAATCTGATTTCATCGAGCTCGCTGAGCTGCAATAGTCACTTTTCATGAGCTTCTTTCAGGTCCATGTTGAGCTTTCAGATAGCCCACATTGCTTTGTTCTCAAGCTCTACTCATTTTCAAGGCAATACAATAGAAGCAATGTTGTCAGTTGCACAAAAGAGTCACTACGCCATTTTGACTCTTACGCCACGTTCAAAAAATCATCGCTTAAAGTCCGATAATGTCGATTAAGACTAATGTTACAGTGCACACGTCGCTTAAGATACGTCGCTTAATCCTTGTGACATGAGGGTTTACGCGACGCGATAGTTTTCGTATGTCGCGTACGTGGACACCAATAAAGTGACATCATATATGTTTGTCGCATAAATATTATAGCACGCATGTCATGCTTCATATTTTTGCGTGGCCTAAAACGTTTTATGGCTGACATATGTTTGTGTCGTATGATCATTTGGCATCGTATTAAGCATATGACAGACATGTCGTCTAAACCGTTTCCTGTCACGTAACTATTTTTTATAATACATATCTTAGGACATATAGGCGTATGTGTAGCGTAATCTTACACAGGAGATGGTGATATGCGACGTATGTTGTCGCTTAAAATGACTTATTTATGCTTGTTTTTAACAAAATCATTTCGCATAAATATACATCTATTTGTGTCGATAACAGGCGTTATGTGGCATAAAATGACACAAAATGTGACTAGTTTGCAAAATGTTTAAAACCTGAAATTCATAGCATCGAAAGAGGGTACAAAGTAAATGTTTACCCTTACAACATCGGAAAATTTTCCAAAATACTCAAAATTGAACATTGGGTTCCACTTGTACTCAATCTCCAGATTGGTTTCCCAATTTAGTCACTTTTTCTAAGACGCTATTACCAACAGCATTTTAGGCATAAAACGATGTTGCCAGCAGCGTCTTAAGCCGCGTGTCATTTTAAAATAAAACAATAAAACTCATTTAAAAACAATTGCCAAATCAGCCTAAAACTCCAACGATAACGGCGTCTAAAGACAATCTCATCTCTCCACCTCACCTAATCCCTCGGGCAATGATGAAGATGACTTCGCCGGCCCGGATCTGATCGTTGACGCCTCACTCTCCTCCTCCCTGCAAGTATAACAACCAAAACAACAACAATGACGATTCAGGCGTCGTTGATTCGGCGTTCCATGGTGGACTGCAATTCGGATACAAGGAGAAGGAAATCAACAACGAATCTTGTGAAGAAACGAGTGGTGGGTGTTGATTTTAAGAAGATCACCATTCAGAGAGACGACACCTCACTTGGCGGCTTCAGCCTTCTCCAAGCTTCATCAATGGCAGATTAGGGCTTTTAGTGTATACCTTCATTTGGCCGTTGTTAGGAACATCAGTTTAATATAAAATAGCCATGTCAGCTTCACAATCCCCCATCCGTGTACACAAAAGAGCCACGTGAGTTAAGCCGCTATTCGTAACAGTGGGTAAATATTAAGACGCTGTTGACAACGACGTCTTAGAAAAAGTGAGTAAATTGGGAAACCAATCCGGAGATTGAGTACAATTGGAACCCAATGTTCAATTTTAAGCAATTTGGAAAATTTCCCTACAACATCCAAGTGACACAATTGGATAGTTCCCAAAATGTGAACATTACTGACAAAAGTTCAAGTACCCAGCAAACGCATTACAAACTTGTGCTCAAAAAGCATAAATAAAAGCACATCACCCATTGTGACAAGCCGTTGGCAAGTGACTGGTGGCTCCGTCTGATGCATTGCTGGCCATGGCTCCTGCGCCGCCACCGTTGATCAACTCCTCCAGAACTCATATTTGATCCATAAACATTTGTGACGGATATGCCATGCGATCCTCAAATTGCTTTGCCGTTTCAGATTGTGTTTTGCAAAGTTCCTCTGTTAATCGAATGGCCTCAAATATGTTTCTTGCTTCCCCTTGCGGGAGTGGAGGTCGCGCCAAGGACTTCCCAATGCCATAAACACGGGTGCCGCGCTTTTGGCGCACAAGCTGAGTGATTATTTCAATCTGGGTAGTCATTGGAAGAGGCTCTTCAATGGAACTAGGGATCTTCAGATTCTTAAGGAGTCATCATTTCACGCACTCTTTGCCTTATTTTTTTCTATAAGGATCAATTTCAAACCATAATAAGATATTTAATAAGAGAAGTAAGAAGTTAAACAATATAAGCAAGCCAACAGTAAATGAAGATGATCACTTTCAAACATCAATTTGTTCAACAACTGGTTGCATGAACAAAACAAATAAATAGTACATTCACAAGCTTGTTATTCTTTATGTAATTTGTAGAGAATAATAAATAGCAGCTGGCCAAACTCACAAGTCATATTTAAAAATACCAACAATATAACAACAAACCCAATAATATGTGATAAAATAATTTAGTAAGCCAAACTACAATCCAAATTAAAATGTATATCAACAGAATACAACAAAATAAAACATGTGGTGCAAACATATCTCAACTCAAGCATATCATTATTTAATCCACAACAACTTAAGCAACTAATATATATACCATAAGTAATGATAATAAAATGAAAAAAGTGGTTGCTAAACACAGTAAATAACATACACAAACAGAGTAATAAATATTACATCACATTGAACTTTAGCGAGACTTAAATCTAATTTTTTTCCCAATAACTTTACCGCTATTTGGGCACCAATGGCATCACCACCATACACCTCACCATATGCTGCAATATGGGGCCTTGTCATTCTTGAGAGCATGGTCTTCAGCTCTATAGCTGAAAGCGACTTTTCCTGAGTGATGATTAGTTCTGCCCGGTGCATTCCGCACTTCCTTCATTTTTTGACTTCTAGCCTATCAATACAAAACTAAAAAAAAATTAAATTCTATTTATAGTACTATACGAGCAGTGAAACTTTATCAAGAAACAATATAAAGTTGCATGACCTAAGTTTTTGGCTCCCTGAAATGACCAACCAGCAACGCCATTGTTCTTTACGGTTAATAAATTCCAAGGGCAGTTCAGCACCGTGTTTTTCATAATGGTGCTTGCAATCCGACTTCCAATCTCTAAATATTTCTATAGCCTTCTCAGTAATGAACTTCCAGATCCAAGTATCATCAAATTCGAGCTCGAAGTTGGGCTAAAAAATACCAGCTAGTGAGAAAAGGGTATGATTAAAAATACTTGTAATGTAGATTAATGAAAGAGACTTGTACTCACGGTCAAATGGTTGAAGACGATGGCCCAATGCTCTGGCTTGAGCTCATGGTAGCTTGCTGCAATTATTGGAACTTTATCTCGCACACAAGAGCCTATCTCATGGGTTAACATACTTCTCAACTTACGGTTCTTAGGGCCATTGTGTTCTGGTCCATGTTCGACTTTTATCTTGGATCCCAATGTCCTCACGTAGTTAGCCAACTTCTGACCGTTGACGACCCCCTGGTCTTCCTCACTGGTTGGTCTCCTACTAGTAAAATAGCATCAGCTATATAGTTAAACAGGTATAAACTGATGCACACATTTAAACTTAAAGAAACAAACTGTAAAAAAAACCTGTGTTGGCCTTGGCTTTACATTTAATGCTCGTGGATTTTCCGGAATTGGAATGTACCCTTCCGGGTATTCGTATTTAACTTGAGGAGTTGTGCAGCCTGATCAAATTCTGGAGGATCTAAAGGATCGGCAGAGGCACATTCATTCAAGTACGGGGTTTGCTGTTGAGGTTCTTCTAATATAACTGCAGGAGCAGATTCAAGGTTGGCAGGATGTGTTGATGGTATGGACTGGCTGTAGTCTGAGTAGGTGAGAATGAACTGGAGATTGATGGTATCAACTGTGACGGTACATTGCTTAGACTAGAGAGTGCAGGTCATCGTGGCTCAGTAGGGGCTGATTCGAATACCGGCGGTAACTAGGGAACAAAAGTTGTAGTAGCTGGTAGAGAAACTTTCCCAAGCCGCCTTCGGCTCCTTCGGACATGCATTGGTTCAGGTATCTTCGGGGTTGACTTTGGAGGTTGAGGTTTTTTGGGGCTTGGGTCTTTCATCCTTGATTCCTTCATCCCTTTCAGCACGGCTTTCATCCGCTCGGTTAGTCTGGCTTCCAGTGGGACGATGGCCTCAAGTGGTGTCACCTCTGGTGTAGATGGTGGGGGTGGGGGTTGAGATTTAAGGTTTGCCGCCTTCCCTTTTTAGCGATAGGTTCTGGGTTGTACCCTTCCGGAGCTTTGAGCAACGACGGCGATCGGAGTTTCATGTGCTGCCGATTGTTTTCATTGATATCTTCGAGGCTTCGCTTCTTCGACGTCATCAGTGCCATTGATGAGACGTATTTATACGACTCATTAAGTCAACAAAACCCACCAAATATGACATTTGATCATAAGAACATATGCTTAATAATGTCATTTTGCATTTCAGGGCCTTTTGGAGTCTAAAGAAGAATCGGGCTTAAAAGATGGCATTTAATGCCAAAATCACCACAAGGCATTATTGGGCCACACGTGAGCCCAAGCCAAACCTAGCCCACTTGCAAAAATCTTGATGATTCTAAAAGCATCTCATTATTTGCTCATGCCAATCCATTTTGACTACTTCCAGAGCAAGAGTGCCTTGATGATTCTAGAAGCATCTCAACATTTGCAATTGCCAAACCACTAATGCCACTCAACTTGGGCATCAAGTTTGACATATTCCTTTATCCCTTTCCTATAAAAAGAGGACCTTGGCCTCATTGTAATGAATTCAAAAATGTAGACCAAATCCCTCATATTGTTCCCTTGTTGGTTGAAATCAACAAAGCTCTCAACTTCTCTCTTCCCCTTCTTTACTTGTTAGGCAATTTACTTTCCAAGTTACGCATTTAGTGAATCCCTCTAAGTCCGAATGTCATTTAGCCCTTGTGTTCTTCCCATGAACATGAGTGGCTAATCCTTTCACTATTCGGTTTGGGGTTCCTACTCTTATGCATACATTTTGAGGCACTTGCACTCAATTCCTTTTGCACATCCCACTTGTCCTTGGATATCATTCCATGGATCAAAAGCTTGATCAAGTGGCTGTTTAGCAACTAAGCTTGGTTAAAGTTTATGATCCTTATTGTAACATCCATTTGATGCTTTGCGGCAATGATGGATAGTACACATAGATGAGCAATACCCTTGCCGGATTGTGTAAATCTAATAAGGACTAGATTAGAAGGTTAAAATCCGGGCCTAGTGAGGTAGTGGAGCTTAAATGCTTTGGGTTGTATATGGCACCACACTACTGCCTAGTTCGGTGAAACCGTGGTGTACTACCTTTGCCGGAGTACTTTAGGTTGTTACCCTTGCCGGAACAACCACACACTATGGGATGTGAAAATGGTTAATTGAATGTCTATGATGAATGTAGCATAAGAGAAGGTTACTAATGTTAAAGCACAACTTCGAGACCCTTTACTTAATGCTTCTTTGTGTTCACTAGTTCTTGTGCCATTATTGGTTGAACAACGAGGCTATGTGGAGGCTTGAAATGGCAAGACTAGCCGAGTAGTTCAATCCAGATGAGACAACGAAATCAAGTGTATGCTTGGAATGGCAAAGCTTGGTCTAGTGGTCTAGTCCTTCTATTAACTGTTTGGTCGATAATAACTCATGACACCAAGCGGTTGCACTAAGGCTAATACATCTTGGAATGGATTATTAGTCTTGCTAGAACTAGAATCAATGTCTTAGGACTAGATGGTGTGGCAAGTCAAGTGCTTGGAATGGCCTTGATACATCTTTGAACACGGAGTATGATCATTAGAGGTCAATGATGAGTTGCGCCGCAACAAAAGGCCCCTAGACCGAATACCATTCTCTAGATCACCATCCATTGTTTTACTTTTGCATTTACTTTGCACTCACTTTCAATTGATCCCAAAACCCCCAACTTGCATTTACTTTACTTTTCTTCACTTGCATTGCATAAGAACAACAAGTAGCCATTACAACTCCTCTGGGTTTGACCCCTACTTGCCGCTTTACTAGTTTACTAGTGAGTTAATAGTAGTGGACTTATAAATTTAAAGTTGATTAGCACACTACGACATTGTGCTTGTCAAATTTTGGCGCCGTTGCCGGGGAGTTGTGCGTTGGTGAAGTTTTTCTTTTTGTTTGTTTTCTTTTTTTGTTCTTGTGTTGATTACCTTGGTTCACCATGGCCTCTTACTACAATAGAGAGCCTTGGTGCGATGAGGAGTTTTCCCCACCATCCTTCCAACAAGAAATCCGCGAAAAGATCAACTACATTGTGCAATCCCGGGATGAAACATTGGATGAGTACCTTCGGTACTTTGATTCCCTTGTGACAAGCTTCCCGCACCACGGATTCACTGACTACGATCTTATTCAAAGATTTCTTGGTGGAATGATGTCACATGAGTGGGATGGGCTCAATGAGGCGGCAGGAGGCTCGATCTATAAGTTGACCGTGAGTGCTATTTGGAACTTGATATATGATTTGGCCGAGGACTCAAGGGTAAGGCAAGAACAACGCAAGGCGCTTGAGGACATGATGAAAGTATTGGCCGCCAACAATGAGCAATTCCAGGCCACGATTCAGTAAAATCTGGCCGAGACCGAGGGATAATTGGCCGAGATCAAAAAGGCAGTATCCGACTTGACCCAGGCCGTGTCTGAATTGATAGGAGACTTAGAAGGAGAATGCACAAGGGATGAGGACCCACTGACGATTGAAGAAGACCCAACCGGGCTAGCTCCAGTGCTGGCGGACGGACTAGATTCCACGTCCGGACCTTCAGATGGACTAGTTCCCTTGGCACCAGGTCCGACACTCAGTCCTCCAGACAGATCAGTTTTAGCGAGCCCGGTTTCCATGGACGGTCCTCCATCTTCTCTTGCGCCTAAGGCGCCCGGACTAGTCCTAGCTCCCGAGCCCGAGACCATCCTCATTGATGAGCCATCTGAGGCATGCCCTATCCTCCTAGCTGAAGAGTCCCAACTTATCCCCTCATTGTATATGGAGATCACGACCACCGAAACTCATGTAATCAAAGAAGATGTTCAAGGAGAGTTAGAGGTGAAATCAAACATGGGGACAAGCTTGATGTCGCTTGTGAGTGATGGCAAGATTATGATCTTTGAAAAATGCAAGAATGCCATCCGCTCATACATAAAGAAGCGACCGAGGCATGGGATGTTTGCATGGAAGCCCGGATGGAGAGACAAGAGGGCACGACTTGACAAAACAGCGGCTATGCTAAGGAGATCTCCTCCTCCCCGGAAGGATGTGAAGGCAAGACCACCTGACCGGTTGAAGGGAGAACCGAGCCCGCTGCGATGTGTGAACCATGGAAAGATTAAGAGAGCAGTCGGGAAGAAGTTTGACCTCACCCGCCCATGGGATCCGAACTTATGATCCCTAAGTGGTACTGTCGAGCCAACGACGTTAAACAAAGGCGCTCGCCGGGAGGCAGCCCGGCATTTTACAGTATTTTCTTGCATTTTATTCCAACCCTCACCCTCTTTTATGTTTGGAAAGAAATAAGGATGTTTTTGTAGGTCGGGTCCGAGTGATACGCACTTTGCTCTTAGTCCTACGCACTTTAAGCCAACCGGGCTTGACACAAGGACACCTTTCCGAGACCTTAGGCCCGAGGAACCCAGCGACGGTCCTGGACCGGGACGCACCCAAAGCCAAGGCTCGCGCAAGGAGGACTCTCTTGACGCACTTTACCTTCTCGGCTACGCATTTTATGCAAGGCCCGAGTAGCACCGCAAGCGTCCGGACGTGTCCGAGAGGAGCAGCCGAGCCCGACCTAGCTCCCCATGAGCTTCCGATGCTAGTCCACGCCTTGCCACTTTATGTCATACGAGGGGAGTCCCGTTTCACTCTTTTACCTTGTTTCTTTCCATTGATTTTGTGCTTATTGTCTTGATTGAGTTGTTCTGTGAGGCCACGGCTCATTTCAAAAGTGTGGGGTGGGGTGTTTAGTAGTTTGTTGTGTCATCACGTTTATTTTCTTGCACATGCATGAGTCAGCACGTTTCCCTTTGAAAATTTTAAATTTTTTGAATAAAATGCGTAGGAATGGGGATTTGAGCTTTCATGATGCGAAATAGATGGACCCTATTACATGCATGACTCTTATGAAATTATAATTGTGCGACTAACATGTGATCTAACTTCTTATGTGACCTTATGAGTTGGGATAAATAGGGGATGTGGAGTTGATAGAAATGTCCTAGTGAGGCTTGACAAAGCACTCAAGGATCGGGGATTCGAGTTACATGGTTATATGGACTTGTGGAGGCTGCGCTTTGAGACTCGTGGTTGTAGTTGACTCCACCATTGCAGTGTTTATGCAAGTGGTGGGACGGGAATCAAACCGTCCTATCTCTAGCCCTAGTAGTCGGGAAAATAGATGAGTAACCCTCATCTTGACTCGCACGAAACGACAAGGATGAGAAAGAGCGGGGAGGTATTTCCATATGCTTGAGGGTGATGATTGGACCTCCCAAGAAGAAATGGACTAGAAAATCACAAAAGGAGCAAAGCTCAAAAGAAAGAAAAATCATCTCATGTGAGAGCCTACCCGAAACAAAAAGTGAAGGATTATCAAAGTTATACAAAGGACGAAGGCCAAGTTCACTACAAGTATGTCCAAGAAAAGTATCAAAAGGACTGAACCCTTGAGCTCGAATTCATCACGTGCTAGAAGAAGCAACAAGTATAACCATGTAACGAGATCCGAATCCAAGAGTGTAGATCATGGGTCTAAAAAGGACTATCTCCCATTCATCCGAATTGGTTTGCATCCCGACTCAAAGGTACATGTATCAAGTTAAATTCCATGTTTTAGCAAAATGCCTTGTGTAGTGATTGAGAATGCATGGAAAGGGGAAATCTAGACTAGCATTTATCTAGGGGTGCCGAGAAGGACTTGTGATGTTTTGTGCTTATTTTTCCTCTTGTGACTTAAGGCCTTGTTCGGGACGAACAAGGTCAAGTGTGGGGTGGTTTGATGAGACGTATTTATACGACTCATTAAGTCAACAAAACCCACCAAATACGACATTTGATCATAAGAACATATGCTTGTTAATGTCATTTTACATTTCAGGGCCTTTTGGAGTCTAAAGAAGAATCGGGCTTAAAAGATGGCATTTAAGGCCAAAATCACCACAAGGCATTATTGGGCCACACGTGAGCCCAAGCCAAACCTAGCCCACTTGCAAAAATCTTGATGATTCTAGAAGCATCTCATAATTTGCTCATGCCAATCTATTTTGACTACTTCCAGAGCAAGAGTGTCTTGATGATTCTAGAAGCATCTCAACATTTGCAATTGCCAAACCACTAATGCCACTCAACTTGGGCATCAAGTTTGACATATTCCTTTATCCCTTTCCTATAAAAAGAGGACCTTGGCCTCATTGTAATCAATTCGAAAATGTTGACCAAATCCCTCATATTGTTCCCTTGTTGGTTGAAATCAACAAATCTCTCGACTTCTCTCTTCCCCTTCTTTACTTGTTACGCAATTTACTTTCCAAGTTACGCATTTAGTGAATCCCTCTAAGTCCGAATGTCATTTAGCCCTTGTGTTCTTCCCATGAACATGAGTGGCTAATCCTTTCACTATTCGGTTTGGGGTTCCTACTCTTATGCATACATTTTGAGGCACTTGCACTCAATTCCTTTTGCACATCCCACTAGTCCTTGGATATCATTCCATGGATCAAAAGCTTGATCAAGTGGCTGTTTTGCAACTAAGCTTGGTTAAAGTTTATGATCCTTATTGTAACATCCATTTGATGCTTTGCGGCAATGATGGATAGTACACATAGATGAGCAATACCCTTGCCGGATTGTGTAAATCTAATAAGCACTAGATTACAAGGTTAAAATCCGGGCCTAGTGAGGTAGTGGAGCTTAAATGCTTTGGGTTGTCTATGGCACCACACTACTACCTAGTTCGGTGAAATCGTGGTGTACTACCTTTGTCGGAGTACTTTAGGTTGTTACCCTTGCCGGAACAACCAAACACTATGGGATGTGAAAATGGTTAATTGAATGTCTATGATGAATGTAGCATAAGAGAAGGTTACTAATGTTAAAGCACAACTTCGAGACCCTTTACTTAATGCTTCTTTGTGTTCACTAGTTCTTGTGCCATTATTGGTTGAACAACGAGGCTATGTGGAGGCTTGAAATGGCAAGACTAGCCGAGTAGTTCAATCCAGATTAGACAACGAAATCAAGTGGATGCTTGGTATGGCAAAGCTTGGTCTAGTGGTCTAGTCCTTCTATTAACTGTTTGGTCGATAATAAATCATGACACCAAGCGGTTGCAATAAGGCTAATACATCTTGGAATGGAGTATTAGTCTTGCTAGAACTAGAATCTATGTCTTAGGACTAGACGGTGTGGCAAGTCAAGTGCTTGGAATGGCCTTGATACATCTTTGAACACGGAGTATGATCATTAGAGGTCAATGATGAGTTGCGCCGCAACAAAAGGCCCCTAGACCGAATACCATTCTCTTGATCACCATCCATTGTTTTACTTTTGCATTTACTTTGCACTCACGTTCAATTGATCCCAAAACCCCCAACTTGCATTTACTTTACTTTTCTTCACTTGCATTGCATAAGAATAACAAGTACCCATTACAACTCTTCTGGGTTCGACCCCTACTTACCGCTTTACTAGTTTACTAGTGAGTTAATAGTAGTGGACTTATAAATTTAAAGTTGATTTGCACACTACGACATTGTGCTTGTCAGCCATGGATCAAGTAGTAGCAACAAGATGAGAGGAGATGAGATGAGATGAATACAAGCAGTTGCGGTCAAGCTAAAATGATATTTACCATAGGGTAAATCTAGGTTCTGGGCTAAGATGTTTAATGGGCTAAAAACCCCAACGTTTGTCACTTAAACCTACAAAAACAATATTTACATGTTCAGTTTCACCGTGTTTGCACTTAGTCCAAATTTCACCATGAGCTAATAAAAAATGAAATTTCACCAAAAATAATTCAATGCATGTCACTTAAACACCCAGAACACAACCTTAAACAACAAACATCCCTGTCCAAAACTAAACACAACCTTAAACAAAAAAACATCCCTGTCCAAAACTGTTCAGCCTATTACAATAATTCAAACACAAGTTTATTCATCACAAACAGATTTAGATTGATAACAGTCCTTCAAATTGATCACGAATACATTAAAACTTAGATAGTTTAACTTTCATAACTTTTGTCATCATCATCTGCACCTTCACTTGATCCTAAGTCATCTTCATCTTCTCCTTCACTTGAGTCATATTCATATTCACCTTCACTTGATCCATACATTCCTCCGTCCTCTGAATCACTCGAATCATCATCTTCGTGCGCTTCATTAGCCATCATGGGCTCCCGTTGAAATTACTGTGGTAGAGAGCCTAAATCAATATTTATGCCGCTAATAGGTATGTGCCCTGATATGATAATTGCGGACTCATCTTCTTGATACGGTTCAGCCACATGAGAATGGCTTTCAAGAGTGAACTTGCACTATATATACCACTGTGTGTAACAACATTAACCACTTTCCAAGGCTCGCCTGCTTTCTGATCATCCAAATAAAAAACTTGTCTTACCGTAATTGCTAAACAATATGGTTCATCTTCGTACCAAGTCATGGAGGTGTCAACCGATAAAAGGCCATGGTCCTTCCTAGTATTTCCCCGCTACTTTGGATTAGTGTTAAACCATCAGCATTTAAATAAACAAGCATCCCACCAGCATACTTTAATTCTACCACATTCTTGAGAATACCGTAGTGAGTCATGCCTTCAGATTCAACCATCACTCCAGAATTTTGAGTTTTCAGCTTCCGGTCACGTTCCCACACAATGAACTTAAAACCGTTGACATAACATTGTTTGTGGCAAACATGCCATAATATGCAAAATCGGCGAATAATGCTTGGCTGCTTGCTTTTGCAAGCCCACAATCTGCATGAAGTCAATCAAATTATTAATACAACGGTGACTGTTAAAGGTGGAAACTTATAATGCAGTAAACTATGAAATGAACAAAGATAGAAGTAAATAAATGAATATCATATCCATTTCAGAAAGTAGGGACGAAAATGCTTGATGCGCTCTTCCTTAGTGCTGTCCGGAAATTTGAGGTTAAATTTCTCAGCGTGCTTATCAATGTAATACTTTGCTTCTTTGCAATTTTCCATGATGCACCAATGAGCAATATCAAGTTGTTGCTTATCCAATTTGATTCCCTGCAAACAACCATTTGGTTTGACAAGATCAGAAACAATAGAGCATTTGAATTGTGTCTCATAAGTTGTATCCTTATTGGCCGATGATCCATCCATGTATAATTTGCAATATGTTACGCATTCTGTCACATCATACTGCTTAGTTATACATCCCTCGGGGTATCGAGCGTTCATTACACTTCTTTTGTATTGACCTAATTGCCTGCAATTAGAGTATATGATTTGTATAATAGTTAATATTTTGTAATCAAATAAGACTATTGTAGTAGTATGTACCTCTCAATGGGAAACATCCAATTGTAGTGCATTTGGCCCTTAATTAACACTTGATCAGGAAGATGAATCAATAGGTGAACCATGATAGTGAAGAAGGCCGGAGGAAAAATCATTTCCAACTTACATAAAATCAGAACTATGTCATCCTTCATCTTAAAAACGTCATCTTTTCTCATCTCTCGGCAACATAGCTGCTGAAACCATCTTGACAATGCTATTAGCAGTTCAACAACATGATACGGCAAGTAAGGATAAATAAAAACAGGAAGTAAATGTTGCATCATCACATGGCAATCATGTGTTTTCAAACCATTAAATTTTTTATCAGTGACACTTATCTTGTTCTTTAAGCTTCCTACATAACCAGATGGATACTTGGCCTCTCAAATCCACTAAAAAATCGCCTTCCTACTATCCGGTAACACCGTGTATGGAGTTTGAGACACCTTGGCTTTCTTTGAGGAGGGACCACGTTCTTTCTCCCATAAGTTTTCAGGCACTCCTTGTTGTCTCAAGCCTTCTCGTGCTTTTAGTGTATCCTTTGTCTTTCCATCAATTCCCAGAACGGTGCCAATGATGTTGTCAAATACATTCTTCTCAATGTGCATGACGACTAGAGAATATGGCTGTCTCAAATATTTCCAATAGGGCAACTAAAAAAATATGCTCTGATGGGTCCAAAGCAACTTTTCCGAACCACTTCTACCAGCCTTGAACTTTGGGTGCAAACTAAGCACCGAGAACTGATGACTAAGTATCTCATTCATAACTTCATGGCCAGAAAGGGAAGGTTGGGGATTCCTTGACTCGACTATCCCATCAAACTTATCATCGGCTTGTCTCCAATGGTGATCCCTCTCAAAGCCATCTATGGTGACCTTCATACACCATTCTTCCAGATAAATGTTCAGCGTCAACACCATCTAAACATATCGGGAAAGCTTTGTAACCTTTAGTCATCATACCTCCCAACATTCCTAGCCCTAGGTTGTCGCTAATGGTTCACTTTATTGTTGCTTTCATAAGAAAAGACGAACTGTCATATCTGTCGTTGGTTACAACACCTGTGTCCCATAACATTTTACATTCGTCAATCAATGGTCTCATGAATACATTCAAAGACTTTCCCGGAGATTTTGGACCAGAAATTAATAAAGTATGTTAAATTCCCTTTTCATGCACATTGAAGCTGGAAGATTATAAGGCATGACCATAATAGGCCAAGTACTATGTGAAAAACCGAGTGCTCCAAATGGGTTAAACCCATCGGTATCTAATCCAAGACGGACGTTCCGAATCTCAATGGCAAATTTCGGAAATTTCATATTAAAATCTTGCCATGCCTCCCCATCAGCAGGATGCCTAATCTTACCCTCTTCAACACGCCTCTCTCCGTGCCACTGCATCTCCATTGTAATAGTTTCAGACATGTACAGTCATTGTAATCTCGGTGTTAATGGGAAGTAACGAACCACTCTCTTTGGCATCCTACTATTACCTTCAACAGATGCATATCTTGGCTCTTGGCACACGGGGCAATAATCTAAATCTTTATTCTCTTTGTATTATAAAATACAATAGTATTCGCATGCATGAATAGCCTCAATGCCCAATCCCAAATTCTTCAAACTTCTTCTGACATCTCAATAAGATCCGGGAAACTTGTTGTCACTTGGAATAAACCCTCTGAACCATTTTAACTGAGCGGTACAAGATTTGTGTGACCAACCATTATCAACTTTCATTTACATCACTTTTTATACAGTGTCCAATAAACTCATATTGCGACCACCAAATATGGGTGTTTGAGCTTCAGAAACAAGCTGAGTATACTTCTCATAAGCATCCTTACCCAAGGAATCTCCGGCAACACGTGGTGTCTCATACATGTCTGTGAGTGGAAAAGCATCATTAATTATCTCCATGGCAGGATTCAGAGAAGTATCACAACCACTATTACGGGACATGCTTCCCTGACCCTTCTCCATAATGTATTGTTGCCATAGTATTCATATCGAAGGACTACTGCAAACTTCTCCATGCGATGTCCAACATCATACCATTTTTAAGCAAATGTGTATACATTTCATCAAGAGTAAGCTTTCTGTGATGCAGTCTACATCGTGTACAAGGACACCAATGTGTAGTATCGGGCTGATTCTGTCTTGCAAACTCTATAAATTCTTTAATCCCATCAAAATACTGCGGGTCCTATCCTTCAAGCTTCATCTAGCCTTTATCCATGACTTTCTATAAAACAAACAACGCTATACATGTCAGATGTATATTTCTTTACAATCAACTCCGCTAAACTCTGTAACTACTACCATTGGTTTCAACAAATTTAAATGTAACTAGTGGGCAGCAAAAACAAGCATGAATATTTGATGCCCTTCACATTAAAATTAAACCAAGTTACAAATTACGTACTAGCACATCATATAACATTGGCAGACTTAACTGTGCATTAAACAAGCACAAAAGTTTGTATGGACTCAATTACCATATAAGCAAACATCGGCCAAACAAGCATGTAAATTTAATTCATACCGATGATGTTGAGACAAATACAATCGCATAAGCATAAAACTTTTCTATGGAATAAACAATGTAATCAAACATTACGTCAACAAATACAAAACCCGATGGTGTTGATTTAAGGAGCCCTTGGTTTAAAAAAAACTTGCAAATATTAAAGACTTACGAAACCTTGAGTTAAACAGACCTGATTTCAGGTGAATTGCACACCTTTGTTTGAAAATAACTGATGCTCAATGAAATTAAGAGGTGATGGACCTGCTGAGATTACTTAATCAAATCATGGATTGCAAAGAATAAAACACTTAATATTGAATCTATATATCAAAGAACCAAATTCAATAGTTAAATCAAAAGCAAATCCGAACCTGATATGTGCGAGAGTTGACGTACATGGGTACTCGGCGTTCCCAATGGGCGGTCGCACTTGGCTTTGACGACTCAACGCCGCACATGCCTAGGTGCTGATGTGCGGGTGGTGTGGTGTCGATGTGCGCGCGGAGAATGTGCGGATGGTGTAGTGCCGATGTGCACGCTGAGAGTAGCAGATCGGCCGACGTATGTGGGGAGGGAGAACATGAACGCCAGGGGATGCTGCGCTCGGTCGTTTCGATCTAATTGGCAAATTGTTCAATTGAATGTTTTGGAAGTTTTGTGGCATAATTTTTTGATTAATTACTATTTTTGTTTGTTTATGCCACACACATCTCCAACTAATGTCACGTCAAATAATATGTCATATTTCAAACTGCAGCAAAAAATTAATTGATGCATGGTCACCGCCTTTAAACAATAATGCGACACACTTTAAATTGTCACATTGCATGTCTCCTATGCACCAATACGAGACGTAACGTCATGTATCCTGGATGTCGTATAAAAATTTATCGTGTAAGATACATAGCGCGATGTAACCTGGGCGTCGTAAAAACATTTATCCCGTAAGATACATAGCGCGACGTATTTTGGTTCATCATTTAAGTATTTTTTGCGTAAGACAACTAACCCGACGTGCTTTTGCTCATCGTTTAAACCTTTGTCGCGTAAGATATATTAAGCGGCGTGCTTTGTTTGTCGCATTAACTATGTCGTCTAAAATATGTTACGTGACATACTATTCTATATATGTGGCATAACAATAATTAAGCGATATGAGTTTAAGCAACGTCATTCAAATTTTGTCGTGAAAGTTACAGAATGGCGTAGTGAGTGTCAATCCCTTACCTGTGCTAGCTAGGGCTAATCCATTGGTTCGCGACATAGAACTCTTTCCCAAGTCTTAGACTCTTAAGCCGTACTCCATAAGGGAAGAGGAGTTCGACACTATGAGTTCTTAGAAAATGGGCATAAACCAAATAAGAGCTACCGTGCAAGCACAAGTATTGTCCAAGAGTTAGTCCAACTAGCACACATTACGAATGATGCACCCACGCAAATGTAGAATGATGGAAGAACATAAAGTCAAGTTTTAAGTGCTCTTCATTTTCTTTGTGAAATGGCCTTTGGCATACAAATGCTTTCGAGGGGGAGCTTTTCTTCCTAGCAAAACTTCTCCTGGCCTTCGAGAAAGGTTTTAGTCGGGGCTTTGCTCTCTTTTGACCATGAAAAGTGAAGCATTTTTTTGTTGGGGCCTATTTTTCACCCTCTTTTAACTCCACACTTAAAACTTGACAATATGTTCAAGGAATGTATGAAATGTGCGGGAAACAATCACAAGCAAGGCGCTAAATTAGAAAAACTCAAGTCACCTAGGAGCATACAAAAGGTCTAAGTTTTTCGTAAAGAGTTTTAAAAGTTCTAGCTAAAACTTAATCAAAGGTATTTCAATGAAAATACTTAGATAATTAGATAGACAAGAGATAGCAATGATATTGATTCACAAGAATGCACATTCAAAGGACTAACTCGATTCTAGATTCAAGATCAAGTAAAAATGAAAAGTAGGCTAGATGTGATTTATAGGTAATTTAGAGTTGATGATCACAAACCTTAAATGGTGAAAACACTCATTAGATTGGGATAGAGTACATGAATGCAAGTGTCCATTCAAAAATGATAGGCATGGCATGAAATGAGTGAACTACGCGACTACCCACTCCACACTTAAAAACTAGCTTAGTCCCTAAGCGCAAAGAATGAAGAGAATGAGATAAAGGCGCATATGAACTCCCCTTGTTTGTAGATGTGCCCCGCTAATAGAAAAGACGCCATTGTGCTAAGCTTGATCATACATGATGCAAATAACTCCCTTGATGACAATAACAAATGAGAGGTTAAAAGCAACAAGTGATATACAAGGTAATACACAACTCAAGTATGAGCAAGAAAGCATCACAAGTCACAAAATAACATCATGGCATAAGATTAATAGGGTTCAAACAAGAAAGGTAAATCACATCCTCCAAAATGTGCACAAGATGTTTTAAGTGCCAAAAACGTGAAACTAGAGTCATAGCATGGTATAACAAATAGTTCCAATCAACCTAACTCAAATAGGGCACATGAACAATAAGGGCGACATCTAATTCATAGATAAATCAAGGGAGAGGTGGAGGGGCTTGGCGATGTGAAGTGGGATTGGAGTGAGTAAAACCCACTCCACGCTTAGAATTTTACCCACAACCGACAACTTTCACGCTACACAATTGGTGCCTAAGCCACACAAAATCATGCCAAAAACTTAAATTTGCAAAGTGAGAACGAACACTTACAAACCGGGTTAGTGAGGGCCTATTTTTGCATCTTGGCAAAGACGTAGCAAAGCGCCCCATTGAATCACTTGTGAAAGTCCTTTGCTAGGATCCCTTCTCACGGGGCCTTGGACATTTAGGGTGTCAATCCACTTTTAAATCCCATTTGAATTTCTTCCCATCAAGTCTACAATGGGCTTTTCTTTGTGAGCTTGACCCCTTCAAGAATGAAAATCCCTTAAGAACTAAGAAGTCATGGGAGCATTTTTTAAATAAGCCTTCAAAATATGGCAAGAAGCTCCAAAACATGTCTCGAGACTTCGTAGTGAAGAAAGGGTCTTCATAACTTGTCATGAGCTTGATGGGCACACCCGCTTTGAGTTTTTGAATGATGTCATTGGGTGCCCAATCCTCAATCTCCGTCTCTAAACGTGTGTCTTCTTGTATGCAAGATTGCTCTTTAGCTTGGCCCATGTAAACCTCAACTAAGTCTTCGTACCCTTGAAATCCCTTTGACTCAATATGCTCTTCCTCTATCTTATCCTCAACAAGAGATTTGGGTTCACATTTAAGCTCACGTATAGCGGGAAGGAGGAGTTCTTCTAACTTCCCCTCTGATTCTTGATCCCATTTTTGCTTTGAGGCATTAGATTCAAGGACTTCTTCTTCGGAGACCTCCTCTTCCTCATCCAAGTTCCCATTTTCAATTGCTTGTTGCGCCACTTGAGTTTCAAGAGTCTTGTGATAAGTCTCCACCAATCTATCTATTCGAGCTTGCATATTTTGATTGAATTCCATCATTTGAGCTTGAAAGTTTTGATTGGTTTCCTTAAGATCCATCATTTGAGCTTGAAAGTCTCTATTCATCCTCTCTTGGGTTGCTAGGAATGTGGCGATCGTGGTTTCCATGTTAGAGGGCTCACTTTGTGGCTGAGGAGGTTGAGGGTCGGAGTCTTCAACTTCAAAGCATTAGCTATCCTCCCAACTTGGAGAGTATGAATGTGTTGGATAACCATTATTTCCCCAATAAGAATTTTGTTGCTCCTCCTCTTGTTGTACATGACTTGTTGATAGTGGTTGTACATCCAATAGTCTTCACAATGGGCATTTGGCTGATCCTCTTCTTGATAATATTCTCCATTGTCCATGACTTGTTCGTTGTCAAAATCCGTCCTCGCAAAACAAGATAAACTTAAGCTAGCAAGGGATATGAGTGTAAGAAGTATTTGCAAGTATAAGAAAAAGAAAACTATCTACAAGAATAGTCGAAATTTCCACCCAATCTAAGCTAGGAATAACGGCGCCATTTTGACGTTGTAGATTTTTGCACGTAAATAATTGCAATAGAAACTCTAGCCAAAAACAATTTATATTGACCGGTAAGACCGAGTCAAACCTAAAGAAGCAAACCAAGCATATGCGCTATATAAGATTGTGTTTCTTTTTGGCTGTTCTAATACAAAAAGATGAGGGTGTGTATCTAAATCCTAAATGGCAAGTAATTAGAATAAAAGATGGATAAAAAGAGTTTCGAAGGGTTACTCCCCTCCTTAGAATTTCCCTAATGATCACGTATACAAGAATTAAGCGTTTCATGGTGTCAAATAGTCTAGAACCTAGTTTAGACTAAGGTAGACCAATTTTCATGTGAATCTCTTCTTAGTCAAGCCTTCTTAACTAGAACCTCACTCCATCGAGATTGTTGGTTCAAACTATAGCCTTTATCATCCATGGAACATCTCCCAAGGTGATAAATGCCATAGGCATAGAGTGCTAGTTTACTTCATTTCCATGCATTTACCATCGTAAACACTAGATATGATCATATTCACTATATCCAAACCTTCCCTAAGGTCCATCGATACTTCGGTCAAGTTTTAAGATCAACATGTTACTTGGGCATTTCATCAAACACTAGTTACATGTCATATATGAAGAGCTTAGTGAACATGAATTTAACACCATTTGTTGGAATTAATTGATGATTTGCTAAATGACTAAATCCAATGAATTAAACATTTAATCCTAGTCAATCATCCATATCCAAGGGTACACTTTCATGATTAAGATATGGATCATTTTCTTGATACTAGAACTATTCCTTAGCTCTGTCAAGTCATAGGTTCAAGTTTTAGTCTAAGTTGTCACTTGCGCATTTTGTCAAACACCTTGCAACATAACATTTCATAACACAAGAAAAATATGAAATCAACAATCATCCACATGAATTTCAATGTATATAGAGTGCCAAAGAGGGTCCTAAGCCCTCAAAATACAAGAACAACTCACACATCATCATACAAGTTTTAAATACAAAACAACAAGAGGGTGAAAAGATGAGTAAAGAAAACCCAAGTGGTAGATGGTGAGCAAACTCTAGCTTCCCTCCTTGATCTTCTCTCTTCTCCCCCAAACAATCTATTGATGATGGTGAGCCTTCCTTGGCATTTTTCTCACACTTTTTCTCTCTAAAAATCACCTCTCTAGGTCAAAACCCTCTTCTTCTATTTATAGCCTCGGATGAAAAACCCTAAAGTAGCAGGTCCAACCAGTCGGCTGGCACAATGTCTCAAATCCAGTCGGTCGCCAGGTGGCCTTTGGTCCTCATATGCTCTGTGTAATCATCAAGCCGACCGATTGGATGTTCAGCCGATCGACTCAAACTGAGCGGTTGTGAGCTTCCTAGAGTCCTTCATCTAGTTGGTCGGCTGACGAGTCCAACCGACCAACTCAAAGTGAGCTAGAGCTCCCAAGTCTGAGTCTTCCACTTAGCCGACCGATTGGTTCAGGGTAGTTTTCTGAACCGGTCGGCTGGGAATCATTTTGCCCACTTTTTTCTCTAAAACTTCGGATTTTCAATATCGAGGTCTTGAATTCAATAGGGTATCATTTTGTACCTAAAATGTGGAAGGCAAGGGTCAAATGACATCAAAAAACATCAAAAACGACTCAAAAGTCGACTCGTCAGCATATATCGGGGCTAATCCCGGTGAGATCATCAATCGAGTAACCTAGGGCTTTCTTATGGTGTCGCAAGATATCTAGCAATTTTTGGGTCTCTACATCAGACAAGGATGCATTCACTATCACCAGGTAAGTCGAATCGGGACCAAGAAATTCATACTTGAGACTTGCAGTCAAAGGTTTCAGCTCTACCTTGCAAGGTTCCTTACCTGAATCGACACTTTTCTCAGCTTCAGCTTTAGCTGCTCCTTCCATGCTCATTACACATATATTCATCGGTATCGGGAAGCTTGGTACAATTCTGAAAGACTCAACAGAAGTCAGTGCAATAGGTTCATCAACATCACTAGAATCAAGCACATCACAGTCAACAAGCAAACTAGAGCTCTTACACATGTCAGGTAAGTAAAAGAAAACTCGTTCATTACCAACTCGTAGAGCAATAGAACCTCTATCCATGTCAATGACTACCTTAGCAGTGTACAAAAATGGTCTACCAAGAATAATCGAGATATCTGTGTCCTCCCCAATTTGTAGCACTATAAATTCAGTAGGAATATATATGTTCTTCACCTTGACGGGAACATCCTTTAGAATCCCTCTCGGGAGTCTAGAAGAATGATCTGCAAGGCGAATAGTGACATTGATAAGACTAAGATGACCCAAATTCAGGTTAGCATACAACGAATATGGCATGATAGACACACTAGCACCTAGATCACACAAAGCACGATGAATAGTAATACCACCAATCACAAGGGATAGAAAAACTCCCTGAATCTTTAAGCTTGTGTGGCATGGGTTGCTGCACGGTTGTGCTACTCCTCACTCAGTGCCACCATTTCTAATTCCACAATTTTCCTCTTGCCTGTAAGGATGTCCTTCATGAATTTGACATAGATAGGAATCTGGGTGACATCAACGTTGAGTGGCAAAGCGATGTGGAGAGTGCAAATCTTTGCTAAAAGCTGCTTGAAGGCTTTGCTGTCATTGTCGCAGCTAGCTGATGAGGCGTATTTATACGACTCATAGAATAAATTACTCCCATTTATTTCGACACTTTCTTATGCGAATAATTACTTTTTAGTATGGTTTTGCATTTCAGGTATTTCGGAAGCTCTAGGAGGAATATTCGCTTAAAGACGGCGTTTCGGTGCCAAATACATTACATGAAGTTCGTGAAAGATCAGATGGAGAGCCAGAGTCGGAATTAACGCAAAAGAAATAAGTGTCTTCCCGAGAGTTCCGCGCACAATGCACACTTTAAGTGTGCTGTACACGCTAGATGAAATGCACAATAGGCGCGCCGCTAAACTCTTCCTTGGGCACGACAGACCCGACGATGTGATGATGTCAGCAAGTCCGTGAATAGGAAATTTGAGCCCAAAAATATATTTAGAAACTCATTTTTCTTATAAATTAGGGTTTGGTGAAAGGTTTCCATTATCATTCAACATCCTTCATCACGGCGGCTCAAGAGAAGAATGCGAAGCTTTCAACGAACAGAAGAATTTTTTATTTCTTTCATTCCAAAAATACTTGTGTTTTGTTGTGACTATGAGTAGCTAAATTTCTATTTGAGTTGGATTTTTTCCTATTGACAATACGTTTTGTGACTCTTGTTCTTAATGCTTAATTCATGTTTTACTAGTTCTTGTTCTTCATCGCATGAATAGAATTGTTAGATTAATTGGAAACTTTGTCGTAAAGCTTAATTTGACAACCAATTCTTACCGTTAATATCTATTGTAACTTTGCCATAAAAGTAGATCATAAATACCTTTGTTGGATTATCGTCTTTAGGAGAACTAGAAGTCTAACACTTTTGTCGGGTTAGATTGCGGTGTATCACATTGGTCTGGATACTTAGGGTTATTACCTATGTCAGAATCACCATGCTTAGTAACTTGAATTATGATTATTATTTGTCAATGAAGAACATGTCACAAGTGAAAACCCTAAGCTGAATATTTTCTCTGATTAAATACCTTTCTCTTGTGTTTTCTATTGTGCACTTATAAACAATCAATCACAACCCCCTTTTCTTTAATTGTCTACAGATTGAACTTCCAAAACCAGCTCTCTTGGGTTTGACCCTGCTTGCCGCTAACTAGTTGTTTGCAGGATATAATAAATTTAAGTTTGATGCGTCAAATGAAGCCCGTCAAATTTTGGCGTCGTTGTCGGGGAACTCAAGAGGATGTGAAGGCTAACCCGCCGGGTCGATGGAGAAAAAACACGAGAGCACAATTCTACGAGGGCTATGAGCAAAAAGAAAGAGTTGATGAGGAGAAGTTTGACCTCACACATCAATGGGGTCCCAACCTGTGATCCCTAATGAGTTACCGTCGAGCCAACGACGTAAAACAAAGACGCTCGTAGGGAGGCAGCCCGACAAATTTTTATTTTCCTTCGTTTTTGTCTCTTTTATGTATGTTTGAGTCTTGTCTTGTCTTGTGTCGTCCAACCAAGTCTATCTTGACTTAGTTTTTGTGGGAAAGAGACGTTTTAATGCAGAAAACAGGTGGAACTCCGAGAGTTTCGCGCCCAACAGCCACATTATGTATCGTGCCCAATGTTCACTTTTGACCGCGACACTTTATCTTTTCTTTGGGCACGGTGACCAGCGTTGACTGTTGACCAGGATTGACCACCGTTGACTGACTCGTTGACCAAAATTTTCACCATCAAGCAACGAGATGAGGGGAGTGCATGTTCACTTTAATCTCTGTTTTCTTTTTGCCAATGCATGTGTGTCTTGCATTGTCTGTGTCTTTGAACTAAAGTCGTTCCGTGAGGACACGGCTTGGTTCAAAAGTGTGGGGGTGGGAGAGTCAACGAGTTGTGTCATCATGTTTACTTTTTTCTTGCTTATTGTACTGTGTCAGCACGTCTGCTTGTTTAAAAAAATTAAATGTAAAGTATGAAATTTCTCTCTGTTCTTGAATATGCTGTATTGAATTTTGATGATGTGAAATGGATGATGCTGACTATATTGTGTTTCTCTCGTTAAATTTTAGTTATTTGACTACATGTGAATTTAACCCACTACATGTCTTTTTGAGTTGAAATAAAAAGGGATGTGGAGTTGATAGAAACGTCCTAGAGAGAATTGACAAGCATTCAAAAGACCAAATTTCTAATTATATTGTTATACGGATTTAGTGGAGGCTAGCACTTCGAGTTTTATTGTTCAGAGTTTGCTCCGCCATTGATGCGTTTATGTAAGTAGGCGAGACGAGAAAATAGATCGTCCTATCTCTAGTCTGAAGTAACCAGGAAAAGGTGGGTGACCCTCATCTCAACTCGCGTCAAAAAGGGCGATGATGAGAAAAAGCGGGGAGGTGTTTCCATATCCTTGCGGGCGATGATTAGACCTCTCTCAAGAAGAAAAAGAAAAAGGACAAGCAATTCATAATGAAGGAGCAAATCTCAAGAAAAAATTAGCCAAATTTTGAAGTTTTACATAAATGGTGAAGTACATCATCATACACCGGAGCCAAAGGACAAAGAAAGTTCACTTCATCAAAATCTGCCTAATAAAAGAAGAAAGAAAAACTCAAAACCTTACAGCTCGAATGAATCATGTGATAGAAAAAGCAATAAAGTATAACCATATAGCTAGAGTTCGGGATAGCGAATGCAGATCATGGGTCTAAAGAGGACTATCTCCCATTCATCCGAAGTCATTTGAATTTCAGCTCAGAGGTAACATGTATCAAGTTTATTCCATGTTGAGCATAATGATGAGAGTAACGATAGATTTACGCATTTGAAAGCTAAATCTAGACTAGCAACTCATATTCATGTGCATCTGTTCAAGGGGTCGTAGAACGAGTGTGATGTTACTAGCTGCTGAGGGAATGGGACTAGGGGCTTATAGAGGGCTGGTTCCAATGGTTGTGCAAAATTTTTGACTTGGATCTCAACTTCCTTTGATGTTTCCTCTTCAGCTGGTGTAGAATCTACTGTCATAGCATGATATCTAGTGTCTTGAGCTGGTAGCATTAGAATCTGTTTTCCACCTCTGAGTGTGATGGCATTCACTGATGCTCTAAGGTTCGGATATGGCTTCGACGGGAGTCATCCTTGTTCCCTACCGGCTGTGTTGGCCTACTGGGCCACTTGGGTCTCAACCATTCAAAGCGACTACTGAATGTCATTCAGAGTTGCATCTGTCTGCTCTGCCCACCTCTGTAATCCTTGAACTCGCTTATCTGAATCGTGAGTGCATTTTTCTTACTTGGCTAGGAACCCAGTCAAGAGTGACTCAATGCTAGACGAGCTGCCTGAGTTTTGATTCTATTGTTGTACGGTCCGGCTGTTACGGAGGTTGGTTATTGAATTGATTCCTCGACTGGTAAGGTGCATTGTTCTGTTGCTGCCTATAGGGGAAGCCCAGAGGTGCCTGATTCTGTGGCTTGGATGATTTCTGTTCGGGTTATCCCACCAGTTAGTGGCTGATCCTGGAGTGGAAATGCTTCTCTGGTTGTTTCTACCAACATAATTGGCATCCTCGTGATTTCTGTCGTTATTTTCTTATCCCATTATTAAACAGCCATCTACAAAATGAGAAGGAGACCCACATATCTGACATTAGACTACCACATTAGCAACAACAGATGATTTCATAGAAGAATCAGTCTTAAGTCAATTAATCTCAACTGCAAGCATCTTCACCATACTAGTTAGTTCAGCAATATCAATAGTAGAATCGTCAAGGTAGAGATCATGTATACCTTTCATGTCCTTAGGATTACCTCGATCGATCGTCCAGAGGTGGTAGTCTTAAGAAGTTTCTCTATGATGTCGTAGGTCTCTTCCAGTGGAACCCTGTTAAATCCTCCACTAGCTACTTGATTTATCAAAGTGTGCATCCCCTGGTTGATTCCCTAATAGAAAGTGTCTATGATCTACAACTGCTCTGGGTTTTGGTGGGGGCATAGTCTCTTGAGCTCCTTGTACCTCTCCTATGCCTCGTAGAGAGTCTCTCCGCCTGTAGTTTGGAACGATATGATCTTGTTCCTGAAATGAGTTGTCTTTGACTACGGGAAGTATTGTCACAGAATCCCAAGTGGTGAAGGTGCCCTCTACGTGATTGTCTAGCCACCTGATGAGTCGTATTTGTACAACTCGTCGAATCAATTAATCCCATTTATTTTGACACATTATTATGCGAACTGTTACTTTTTAGTGTTGCTTTGCATTTCAGGTGTTTCAAAAGCTCTTAAAGGAATACTTGCATAAAAACGGTGTTTCGATGCCAAATACATCACATGGAGTTCATGGAAGATCAAAAGGAGAGCCAGAGTCCAAATTGGAGCGAAAGAAAGGACTATCATCCTGAGAGTCCCGCGCCCAATGCACACTTTAAGTGTGTCGGACACGCCAGATAAAGTCAACGTTGGGCGCACCCCTAATCTTCACGTTGGGCGCGCCAGATGACGTCAGTAGTCCGGGATTTGGCAGTTGATGAGTCAAGTTTTCGACTTATTAATAGTCATTTTTCACTATAGCTTAGAGTCATTTCTGACATTTTTTGATGTCATTTGACCCTTGCCTTTCACATTTCAGGTACAAAATGGTACCCCATTGAATTCAAGACCTCAATATCAAGATCGCTTGAAAAACTGAAGTTTAAGAGCAAAAAGTGGGCAAAGTGACTTCCAGCCGACCGGTTTAAAAAAGTACCCTGAACCACCCGGTCGGCTGAGTGGAAGACTCGGCCTTTGGAGCTCTCACTTACTTTGAGTCAGTCTGTTTGCCAACCAACCAGTCGGCCGGAGAAGAGCTATCCAAATGTTTACCCTAGCACATAATGAGCCGGTTGGCTCACATGGCCAACCGGTCGGTTGAACACAGGGGAATACCAAGCTTACAACCGCTCACTTTGAGTCAGTCAGTTGGCCAATCCAATCGGTCGGCTAGATGATTACAAAGAGCATATGAGGACCAAAGGCCACCAGCCGACCGACTGGATTCTAGACACAACGCCAGCCGACCGGCGGGACATGCTACTTCAGGATTTTCACCTGAGGCTATAAATAGAAGAAGAGGGTTTTGACCTAAAAGAAGTAGTTTTTAGAGAGAAACGTGTGAGAAAAAGGCTAAGGAAGACTCAACATCATCAAAGGATTGCTTCGGGAGAAGAGAGAAGATCAAGGAAGGAATTTCCAGCTTCCTCAACATCTCCTACTTGGGTTTTCTCTACTCATTTATCCTCCCCTTTGTAGTTTTGTTTTGTATTGAAAACATGTTATCATGATGATGTGAGTAGTTCTTGTGTTTTGAGGGTTCTACGACCCTATTTGGTACTCTATGATCACAAATGTACATTGATATTCATGTGGATGATTGTTTATTTCATTTTCTCTTGTGCTATGCTACAAGGTGTTTTATAAAAGGCCTAAGTTAAAATATGAACCCAACCTTGAACCTAAGACTTGAAAAAGCTAGGGAATGGATTTGGTATAAAGAAAATGATCTATACTTTAGTTTATCATGAAAGTGAACTCTAAGATACGGATGCTTAACAAGGCTTAAATGTTTAATTCATTGGATTCGGTTTGTTATGAAAGTTATTAATTACGTGGTGAGTTAAAGTCAGTTAATATCTTGAAAGAGTGAAACTCCACCGTGGATGGTCTAAGGCTTGAGGAAATGTCAACGAAAGTTGATTTCCATAAGTGTTGGACTAGGTCATTAAGCAAATCATCAATTAATCCCAACTAATGGTATTAAATTCATGTTCACTAAGCTCTTCATATTTGACATGTAACTAAGTGTTTGATGAAATGCCTAAGTAACATGTTGATCTTAAAACTTGACCTAAGTATCGATGGATGATGAGCCGTATTTATACGACTCATCGAGTCAACAAATCCAACCAATTCCAACACTTTATTATGCGAACAAGTTATTTATTAGTGTTGTTTTGCATTTCAGGTGTTTTGGAAACTCTAGGAGGAAACGCGCATTAAAGCTGGCATTTTGTGCAGAAAAACATCACATGCAGTTTAGGCCACTGTGGCCCGAGCAGGACCAGGCCGCGCCCGAGAAACCACAGGCCACGCTCGAGCAGTTGGAGGCCCCAGCCAAGCAGTCTAGCACCAAAATCAAGTCGCTCGGGCAAACGAGCTGATCTGACAATTCCGACTAGAGCAAGTTGATCAAAATATCAGATAAGTTGGACGATGTCACTAAACCAGGGAGAACGCCCGAGCAAATTGGCAGTTGGCCCAATTCCAAAGGCTCCGCGCGCGCTGATAGGCACCGAAAAAAGGTCGCTCGACCAGACGGGCGAATCTGGCAAATCCGGCTCAACCAAGTTGTTCGAAATGCCCAATAACTCGGACGATCTCACTTCCCAGACAAAATGCCCGAGTGGAACCAGCCCATGCCCGAGAAATGCCTAGTTCCGTCCAAGGCCACCCGAGCCTGTGCCCAGCCCAGCAATTCTCGGCTCGTCCCAGGCCAAGTCGGTGCGTTGGCGTGGAGGTTAAGTGACGGAGCCCACTGCACTGTCGTTAAGGTGCAATGTTCTCTGTGCAAATAAATTTATAATTTCCGCTACTCGCAATTACACTACTAGGTAGTAAATGGTAAGTAGGGGTCGAACCCAAGGGAATTAGGGGGATACGTTGTTCTTTAAGGGATTTGTACAGGATGGGAGCGTTTTTTAGGTTTGATTGAGATTTTATCGGTTATGACTAAGTGACTTTTTTGGTTGTTTTTGGTTTTGAGTGGGGAAAAGTAAATTACAGAAAGTAAATACTGAATTTAAAGGAAGAAGACTTACAGTGGGTGATGCGTGATTGGTGAGTCCTCCGGTAGATGAGCGGTTGGTGATTGCAGATGATCGAGCAATTTATAAAAGTAAATACAGGGGGTTTTGTAATTCAAGGAAAACATTCGGTTTCAGGGGCCTTGTATCATAGCGTGTTATTATTTTAGTAATCCTTCTAAGTA